>SADC01000847.1:0-451036 GCA_004194705.1 Ditylenchus dipsaci | reverse complement strand
TTTTTTTCGGCAAAGTTCAAATTTTTTTTTTATCGGAAAGTGTTAGAAATGCTTCTCTTATCGTGTTGAGCGGAAAAAATGAGTTCGGGAGGTAGGGGGGGGGGGGGGGGGGGGGAGAACTATAAAAGTACCGAATTTCGATGGGTTCACATACCAAACTTTTTCTTCAAAAAGTTAATTGGAAACCTATCGATTTTTGTATTTTTTATAAATAAATTTTTTTCGCAACCCATGAGAAAGTGGTAGTCACTTCGGGGTCAATGCAGAAATTTCTGGACAACCTGGTAATTCAAATTTAACAGGAATCTTCAGGAGTGTCCTTTTTCAAAGAGTTCATTGAGATATTTTTCCAGATTCGTGTAGAGCACCCGAGAGTACTATAATGATAGGGTAGCGAGTTTAGGAGAATAGGCAAGGATAGGCAAGGATAGTCGAGGATAGTCGAGGATTGACGAGGATAGGTGAGGGTAGGCGAGGGTGAGCGAGGTAGGGTAGGTGGTTTCACAGGTAAGCTCCCGAAGCTCGCCGAGAACCATGATACGGGTACCGTGTGTTTTAGTCAAACAATCGCTGGTTTTTGACTATTTGAATTCCCGCCACATTCCTGTATCTGTATCAAACCTGTATCAACCTCTTCGGACATTTTGGAAAACAGTGACGAACTTTTCAAAAGACTAATCACAATAATTATAATGCCTATATAATAATACCCTATACAACTTGTATGCCCAACAAATATACAGAATAGGAATTGATTGAAAAGTAGGCTAAAAACCATGATACCCGTGTCATGATTTTCGCCGAACTTCGGGAGGCTCTATCTCCCTGATTCTTAGGATAATCTCGAAAAAGGGGCAGCACTTCATTACTAGGGTCTGCAGGCGCCTATCAGCGTCTATGCTGTTAGGGAACATCAGTGGTTCGGGTACTATTCCTCTGATTCGGGAACATTAGTGTTCATGTACATTAGTAGTTCGGGTAATTCTTTAATTAATTTTAGGGTAGATCATCCACCTTACCTGTGAAACCACCTATACTACCTCGCTTATCCTCGCCTATCCTCGTCAATTCTCGCCTACCCTCACCTATCCTCGTCAATCCGCGACTATCCTCGACTATCTTTGCCTATCCTAGCCTATCCTCGCCTAACCTCGCTTACCCTTGCCTATGCTCGACTACCCTAAATAAAACCTCCGATTTTTTAACTTCAAGTTACTTCAAGTAGCTTTCCAATGAGTACAAACATGTAGATGAAAAGATGACACATAAAAAAGTTTTCTTTGTGACCAAATGAGCACTCATAAGATCAACTACAAAAAACCTAAAATTTTAAATAAAAATGTCAAAATCTCAATATTTTTCACAGCAGACCTCAAATTTAATTGCAAAAGTCCTCCTCCATTGAAAGAGCTTTTGAATGAGTGCAAACAAAGTTTTTCCTTGTGACCAAACGGGTACTCATGGATTTCCCGCCAACGCCCCAGCTTTGACTTCAACCATCAAGATTTCAAAATTGCGATAATCAATACTTAAATCTAACACTGAAGGTAAAATCTACATAAAATGAGCTTTCGAGTGAGTATAAACTTGCCTAAGAAAAAATTTCACTAAAAAGTTTTTCCTTGTGACCAAATGATACTCATGGATTTTCCGCCAACACCCCAACTTTGACTTCAACCATCAAATTTTCGAAATTTCGATTATCAATACCCAAATCTTACAATAAAGGTTAAATCTACATTAAAAGAGCTTTCGAATGAGTGTAAACTAGGGTTGGGTGATGGGATATTCCCGGGAATATTCCCGTTTATTCCCGGTTCGAATCTTAGATTCGGACCGACAATGAAAAATTGGTCGAATCTTTTCGAAAATAAACATTTAACTAGAGTAAAAAATCCTACGTGACCAAAATTGCCCAAAATCATCTTTTTCCAACGTCTCAGCACATGAAATCATGCTTAAAACGTGTTTTAAGTAGCGGTTGACATTTTTTAATAAAAAAAATTTTGACCAAAAATTGACCTTTTGCTTGATGGGCCATGGTAAACCAACCTGAAGTGGTATCCAGATACAGTCAAGTCTCGATATAAGATACCCCCGATAAGATACACCTGGGTCCGGTCCCAAGTCAAATTACCCCCGTCAAATTAGTCTCTATTTAAGATACACCTCGATATAGATACACCTAGGTCCGGTCCCTGGGTGTATCTTATATCGAGACTTGACTGTATTCTGAAAAATATAACCACCGTTTTAAAAAAAAAGTTTTTCCTTGTGACCAAATGCGTTACCCACCCATGCCAAATACTATATAAGATAGTACTATCGGTGCTCTACACGAATTACAAAAAAAGATCTCACACGGGAAAGGCACGACCCCCTCGTCACGTATCAAATAACTTTATATACCAAAATAAAGGTCTTTTTGAGCTGATTAAGAAACCGTTCGCAAAATCTGCCACGCACTGAACCGCGCCGAGATATTGGCTTCTGAAAATTAGAAATTTTCGATCTACTACCTATTGCGAATTAGCACTTGTGGCGCAGTGGCATGGGTTCACGCTGTCTTTTTATGTCGAAGGTTCGATCCTCAATCGTATATTTTTTTTTAATTTTCAGTTTAACTTTAATCATACTACTTTATCATGAGGCAGCAAGCAATCAATTTTTATTGATAAATAACAAATATTCGGGCCATAATACTTTAATTTTGAATCTTTATCTTCAACAGAAATCATAAAACTTGCGTGAAAAAATCACAAGTAAAGGGTGTTTGTAGAAATCAGGATGAGCTTTTGCGTCTATTATATATAAACTAGTTTTTTGTTAGACGCATTTCACGTCTAGATAAAGCCTATTTAGTTTGAATAAGTCTATTTAGACGTACGTCTATTTTAGACGTACGTCTATTTTAGACGTGAAGTCTATTTAGACGTAAAAGTCTATTTAGACGTAAAGTCTATTTAGACGTAAAAGTCTATTTAGACGTAAAAGTCTATTTAGAAATACGTCTATTTTAGACGTACGTCTATTTTAGACGTGAAGTCTATTTAGACGTAAAAGTCTATTTAGAAATACGTCTATTTTAGACGTACGTCTATTTTAGACGTGAAGTCTATTTAGACGTAAAAGTCTATTTAGAAATACGTCTATTTTAGACGTACGTCTATTTTAGACGTGAAGTCTATTTAGACGTAAAAGTCTAACAGAAATTTATTTGAATTCCGCTTTTTTATACCACTTTTTTGTGTTCTTATTGTTAAACAAGTCAAAATTATATTATGGCAATCAGGACAAGTAATAAATACTTCTGCTTCACACTTTATTAGTCATGAACAGTGTTTACAAATCGTGTGAAACCTAAATAATAGTACTGAAACTGCAAATTTACCCATGCAGACCCCCAAACCAGAGCTGAGTACCAAATAGTCTAGTGGATATCCACTTGAATGTCTTGAAAATTTTTAATTTTATTAAAATTTGAGAAAAACATTCTATGATACGTGAAATGATGTGGCTTATTTGGTTTGTTATGACCGAAACTGTGATTTTACCCACCCGAACTCAAAACCTGATGTAGTTTTTTCCTGGGTTAGATGATATCGATCTTGCGTAGAGAGTTGGGTTTCTTAGGACCTAAATTGCAATTTAACTATCCCGGTCCCAATGCCCGAGGTAAGTATTCTTTGAATCAGGTGGATTTTTGAGCTATCCATCTGAATAGCTTAAAAATTTTTTTTGAAAAGTGAAAAATTAACAATTTTTTTACTTAAGATTGTTCTTATTGTTAAAACAAGCCAAAATATGTTATGGCAATCAATATAAATAACAAATACTTTCGCTTCACACTTTATTGGCCATTAACTGGATTTTAAATAATTGTAAAAAAATTGTTTATGATCATAGATCGAAGCATAATTATCGACGATGTTTTTTCACTGGTCAAACGATTCCTAAGGTCTGTTGCAACTAAGCCCAATTAAAAAAACGCCCTTTCGCTAGATGCGAAGACGCTCGAATACACAGTATTTCTCGGGCTACTTTTGACAGGATGGGATAGACCTATTTATTTTTGATTTGTTGTTAGTTATGTAGCATTCAGTAAGCTTCCTACCTTTTTGTTGTCTTTCCAGAATTTCAATGAATCAATGTTAAATCCAGGGGTGGATGAATACTTTTCCAACTCGTCTTCCAAAACATCAACAACGTCGACAGGGAAACCGATTTGCCTCTGACCAGGTTCTGGAGCTGCAATGTCTCTCACATATTTTTGGGCAAGCATCTTTACTATTCGTCGTCCCTTAATTATGTTAAGCATTTGTTTTTCAAATCTTCAAAGTATTTAACTTGCTTCACTGAAATTCCACGTCGGCACATTAATCGTCACTTGTGAAAGCTGATTTTTCACAAGTGGGTCAAGAAACGCGGCTGATAAAGGAGCAATAATTTGCATTTCACTAATTTTTAGATCAAAAGCCTTTAGTCCAGCAAGTCCAAAGCACCCTATTAGTGTGGTATCTCCATATGTTACAACTCCTTGGAATACTTTCTCAATTAGCAATGCGTGGAAGGATTAAAGAAATAGTAACAGTTTTATCTCCCTTAAAGTCAGCTATACTCCTGTAGATACAACACTGAGCCATACCTGCAGATCTTTAACAACTTCGTTGATCGTATTCATGATATAACCGAAAATAACAAAATCATTTTGGTGGACAATTAGGTCACTTAGTTGTTCCACTAATTCTGGCGCCAATAACTCATTTTCTTTTAGAATCAACTCAATTGCTCGTTTACTTAATCTGCTTGCAGCATATGGTGTGACCGTTCTTTTAGCTATAGTACTTAACATATTGCACAACATGAATTGTATTTTCTAAAAACGGGCTCAGTTTATTTCGGCTAAAATCGGCTTACACCGTATAACCATTTTAACGAAAAGTAAATTTGGGCACGAATATTTTATACAGCAACATACCCTCTGCCGAAACGCTAACTTCATGTTTGCTCCTTCATCGGTTATTCAAGTCTCGATATAAGATACACCCAGGGACCGGACCTGGCACTTATTTACTTGGGGGGCGCATTTTTTACTAATTTGTAAATCATGTTTAAACGACTCCTAAGTAACTTTTATGTGCTTTAAACGATAAGAAAGTCATTTTCTGACACTTTTCCACACAAAAATCGTTTTTTTGAAAAGAAATTTTTTGACTAAAATTTGACTTTTTGCCTTGGTCCCCAAGGAAATCCAACCTGAAAGGTACCTGGATACCACAAAAAGATGGAATTGAACATAGTTTTGTTGACTGGGGCCTACCGCATAAAGAAACTCTGGTATGCATACATTTTATGCATCCAGAGTCACTTTCGAGTGATTTGCGTTTAAGGTATGTGGGTGTGCGCATCTCAACCCAAGCAACCAAGCCCCTGCGCCCCGAAGGGGGCGCAGGGGGCTTGGTTGGTTAGAGATGCGCGCGCGCACTTACCTTAGACATAATTCCGAGCAAGACTCTTGATCATAGCTTTTGCGTCTATTTATATATAAACTAGTTTTTTGTTAGACGCATTTCACGTCTAGATAAGCCTATTTAGTTTGAATAAGTCTATTTAGACGTACGTCTATTTTAGACGTACGTCTATTTTAGACGTGAAGTCTATTTAGACGTAAAATCTATTTAGACGTAAAAGTCTATTTAGACGTAAAAGTCTATTAGACGTAAAGTCTATTTAGAAATACGTCTATTTTAGACGTACGTCTATTTTAGACGTGAAGTCTATTTAGACGTAAAAGTCTATTTAGAAATACGTCTATTTTAGACGTACGTCTATTTTAGACGTGAAGTCTATTTAGACGTAAAAGTCTATTTAGAAATACGTCTATTTTAGACGTACGTCTATTTTAGACGTGAAGTCTATTTAGACGTAAAAGTCTAACAGAAATTTATTTGAATTCCGCTTTTTTATACCACTTTTTGTGTTCTTATTGTTAAAACAAGTCAAAATTATATTATGGCAATCAGGACAAGTAATAAATACTTCTGCTTCACACTTTATTAGTCATGAACAGTGTTTACAAATCGTGTGAAACCTAAAAAGTACTGAAACTGCAAATTTACCCATGCAGACCCCCAAACCAGAGCTGAGTACCAAATAGTCTAGTGGATATCCACTTGAATGTCTTGAAAATTTTTAATTTTATTAAAATTTGAGAAAAACCATTCTATGATACGTGAAATGATGTGGCTTATTTGGTTTGTTATGACCGAAACTGTGATTTTACCCACCCGAACTCAAAACCTGATGTAGTTTTTCCTGGGTTAGATGGATATCGATCTTGCGTAGAGAGTTGGGTTTCTTAGGACCTAAATTGCAATTTAACTTATCCGGTCCCAATGCCGAGGTAAGTATTCTTTGAATCAGGTGGATTTTTGAGCTATCCATCTGAATAGCTTAAAAATTTTTTTTGAAAAGTGAAAAATTAACAATTTTTTTTACTTAAGATTGTTCTTATTGTTAAAACAAGCCAAAATAATGTTATGGCAATCAATATAAATAACAAATACTTTCGCTTCACACTTTATTGGCCATTAACTGGATTTTAAATAATTGTAAAAAATTGTTTATGATCATAGATCGAAGCATAATTATCGACGATGTTTTTTCACTGGTCAACGATTCCTAAGGTCTGTTGCAACTAAGCCCAATTAAAAAACGCCCTTTCGCTAGATGCGAAGACGCTCGAATACACAGTATTTCTCGGGCTACTTTTGACAGGATGGGATAGACCTATTTATTTTTGATTTGTTGTTAGTTATGTAGCATTCAGTAAGCTTCCTACCTTTTTGTTGTCTTTCCAGAATTTCAATGAATCAATGTTAAATCCAGGGTGGATGAATACTTTTCCAACTCGTTTCCAAAACATCAACAACGTCGACAGGGAAACCGATTTGCCTCTGACCAGGTTCTGGAGCTGCAATGTCTCTCACATATTTTTGGGCAAGCATCTTTACTATTCGTCGTCCCTTAATTATGTTAAGCATTTGTTTTCAAATCTTCAAAGTATTTAACTTGCTTCACTGAAATTCCACGTCGGCACATTAATCGTCACTTGTGAAAGCTGATTTTTCACAAGTGGGTCAAGAAACGCGGCTGATAAAGGAGCAATAATTTGCATTTCACTAATTTTTAGATCAAAAGCCTTTAGTCCAGCAAGTCCAAAGCACCCTATTAGTGTGGTATCTCCATATGTTACAACTCCTTGGAAATACTTTCTCAAATTAGCAATGCGTGAAGGATTAAGAAATAGTAACAGTTTTATCTCCTTAAAGTCAGCTATACTCCTGTAGATACAACACTGAGCCATACCTGCAGATCTTTAACAACTTCGTTGATCGTATTCATGATATAACCGAAAATAACAAAATCATTTTGGTGGACAATTAGGTCACTTAGTTGTTCCACTAATTCTGGCGCCAATAACTCATTTTCTTTTAGAATCAACTCAATTGCTCGTTTACTTAATCTGCTTGCAGCATATGGTGTGACCGTTCTTTTAGCTATAGTACTTAACATATTGCACCAACATGAATTGTATTTTTCTAAAAACGGGCTCAGTTTATTTCGGCTAAAATCGGCTTACACCGTATAACCATTTTAACGAAAAGTAAATTTGGGCACGAATATTTTATACAGCAACATACCCCTCTGCCGAAACGCTAACTTCATGTTTGCTCCTTCATCGGTTATTCAAGTCTCGATATAAGATACACCAGGGACCGGACCTGGCACTTATTTACTTGGGGGGCGCATTTTTTACTAATTTGTAAATCATGTTTAACGACTCCTAAGTAACTTTTATGTGCTTTAAACGATAAGAAAGTCATTTTCTGACACTTTTCCACACAAAAATCGTTTTTTTGAAAAGAAATTTTTTTGACTAAAATTTGACTTTTTGCCTGGTCCCCCAAGGAAATCCAACCTGAAAGGTACCTGGATACCACAAAAAGATGGAATTTGAACATAGTTTTGTTGACTGGGGCCTACCGCATAAAGAAACTCTGGTATGCATACATTTTTATGCATCCAGAGTCACTTTCGAGTGATTTGCGTTTAAGGTATGTGGGTGTGCGCATCTCAACCCAAGCAACCAAGCCCCCTGCGCCCCGAAAGGGGCGCAGGGGCTTGGTTGGTAGAGATGCGCGCGCGCACTTACCTTAAACATAATTCCGAGCAAGACTCTTGATCAAAAATGCATTAAGCGACTCTTTTTGCCCAGCTCCAGTGACCAAAACGCGTAGAATCCTTAATACAAGGTGTTTTGCCTTGGTCCCCAAGGCAATAAGTCTTATTTTGGCCAAAGAATTTTTTTTCAAAAAATCTATTTTTTACGTGGAAAAGTGTCAGAAAACAACTTTTTAATCGTTTTAAGCATATAAAAATTACTTAGAAGTCGTTTAAACATGATTTACAAATGTGCAAAAAATGCCCCCCCCAAGTACATAAGTTCCCGGACCTAGGTGTATCTTATATCGAGGTGTATCTTAAATAGAGACTAATTTGACGGGGGTAATTTGACTTGGGACCGGACCCAGGTGTATCTTATATCGGGGTATCTTATATCGAGACTTGACTGTATCTGGATACCACTTCAGGTTGGTTTACCATGGCCCATCAAGCAAAAGGTCAATTTTTGGTCAAAATTTTTTTATTAAAAAATGTCAACCGCTACTTAAAACACGTTTTAAGCATGATTTCATGTGCTGAGACGTTGGAAAAAGATGATTTTGGGCAATTTTGGGTCACGTAGGGATTTTTTACTCTAGTTAAAATGTTTATTTTCGAAAAGATTCGACAATTTTTCATTGTCGGTCCGAATCTAAGATTCGAACCGGGAATAAACCGGGAATATTCCCGGGAATATCCCCATCACCCAACCCTAGTTTATACTCATTCGAAAGCTCTTTAATGTAGATTTAACCTTTATTGTAAGATTTGGGTATTGATAATCGAAATTTCGAAAATTTGATGGTTGAAGTCAAAGTTGGGTGTTGGCGGAAAATCCATGAGTATCCATTTGGTCACAAGGAAAAACTTTTTTAGTGAAATTTTTTCTTAGGCAAGTTTATACTCATTCGAAAGCTCAATTTATGTAGATTTAACCTTCATTGTTAGATTTCTGTTAGACTTTTACGTCTAAATAGACTTCACGTCTAAAATAGACGTACGTCTAAATGGACCTTTACGTCTAAATAGACTTTACGTCTAAAATAGACGTATTTCTAAATAGACTTTCACGTCTAAATACACTTCACGTCTAAAATAGACGTACGTCTGAAATAGACGTATTTCTAAATAGACTTTTACGTCTAAATAGACTTTACGTCTAAAATAGACGTACTTCTAAATAGACTTCACGTCTAAATAGACTTTTACGTCTAAATAGACTTTACGTCTAAATAGACGTACGTCTAAATGGACTTTTACGTCTAAATAGACTTTACGTCTAAAATAGACGTACGTCTAAATGGACTTTTACGTCTAAATAGACTTTTACGTCTAAATAGACTTCACGTCTAAAATAGACGTACGTCTAAATGGACTTTTACGTCTAAATAGACTTTACGTCTAAAATAGACGTACTTCTAAATAGACTTTTACGTCTAAATAGACTTTACGTCTAAAATAGACGTACGTCTAAAATAGACTTATTCAAACTAAATAGGCGGCTATACTATAGAATGTCCCCCCCCAGCTAGCAAAAAATTTACTTTCCTGAAGGGAAAGGACCCGTCCCATTTTGATTCTCGTGCTCTGAATAGGCACGGAAGCACTTTGGTTTCAAAAAATCGAAAAAAAAATTTTTCGATTTGCCTTGGTCCCCAAGGTAAAAAATTTGAGAAAATTCAAAAAAATATTTTTTTGAATTCCCGCCAAAACATTTTTTAAGGGATTTAGGGCTGTATTGGGAGGGAAGGGACAAAAGAGGGCCACTAATCACACAGAGCCCATTAACAAATATGTTGAACATAGTTTTGAATACTGGGGCCTACCGCATAAATAAACTCTGGTATGCATGCTTTTTCATGCATCCAGAGTCACTTTCGAGTGATTTGTGTCTAAGGTATGTGGGTGTGCGCATCTCAACTCCAAGCCCCCAAGCCCCCGCGCCCCCGAAGGGGGCGCAGGGGCTTGAGAGTTAGAGATGCGCGCACACACTTACCTTAGACATGATTCCGAGAAGTACTCTTGACCATAAAATGCATATATAGTCTTTTTTGCCACGGCCCAGTTGAAAACATGGTGAGGCAGTCGAAGAATATAGATATTCAAATTTATAATGTTCTGCCATAAAAGTGGCCCCCTTTTATTCCCTTCCCCTCCCAATACAGCCCTAAATCCCTTAAAAAATGTTTTGGCGGGAATTCAAAAAATATTTTTTTTGAATTTTCTTAAATTTTTTACCTTGGGGACCAAGGCAAATCGAAAAATTTTTTTTCGATTTTTCGGAAACCAAAGTGTTTCCGTGCCTATTCAGAGCACGAGAATCAAAATGAGACGGGTCCTTTCCCCTTCAGGAAAACTAAATTTTTCGCTAGCTGGGGGGGGGGGCATTCTATAGTGTTACCAAATAGGCTTTATCTAGGCGTGAAATGCGTCTAATAAAGTCTATTTAGACGCGAAATCTCACCCTGGTAGAAATTCGCCCGATTTGAAACGGTCATATCTTTTTTGTAGGTCGTTTTTCATAATCCTGTTTTTACAGATCGATTTTTCTCGCTGACAATATTTTTGTATATATTGTGAAAAACACGATTTTCGTTTGGTCATTCTGTGGCTTGTGTGTTGAATATGTAGAGGCAATTCACAGACCATGGCTTAAACCACATAGGGAAACAAGCAAAAATTGTGTTTTTGACATTATTTACTGAAAAAATATTGTCTACGACAAAAACGATCTGTAAAAACAGAATTTTGAAAGAACCTACAAAAAACTTATGACCATTTCAAAAGGGTGAATTAATTTTAAAAATTTTCACCGATCGGGATCGAACTCCGGCACGTTTAGAGAGCGTGAACCCATACCACTGCGCCACTAGAGCCTATTGTTCACAGCTGCTAATCTGCAACGGGTAGCAGGTCAAAAAAATTTAACTTTCCAAGGTCAATATCTCGGCGCGGTTTAGCGCGTAGCAAATTTCGCCAACTGTTTCTTAATCAGCTCAAAGAGAGCTATCTTTTGGTATATAAAGTTCTCTGATACTTGACGGGGTGGTCGTGCCTTTCCCGTGTCAGTGAACTCTTTGAAAAAAGACTCCTGAAAATTCCCTTGTAAGTCTATTTCTAAAAGTTGTGTTTCTTTTACACCAGCCAAAGTGTTTTTAAGCGTCGATGCTTATTCTATATCCCGGCAAAGAGCCGGAGCTCAGAAATGCTGGCGCTTAGGCCAATCCTGAACTAGACTCGTCTAGTTCAGCAGGGTAACAATAACCCTACAGCAGTTTGCATAGGATATCCGATATATGAAAAATGGTCAATTTCCGGATATATCCGAAAAGAATAATTTTTTGATAAAAAAAATTATTGAAAATATCCGTAATCCGATAACCGATAAGCGACACTTTTTGACATCCGATATCCAGATCCGATGCAGCCCTGTGTTACATTTATTTGAATAAAAAGCTTTATTAGTTTGATTACATATAAGGTCAACAATATTAGAGTATTTATAAATATTACTTACTTTCAATATATTAATTAATAAATTAGGAGAAAGACGATAAACGGATGGGTAAATCACAATATGTTCACCTTTGTATCACAATCAATCATGGACTACTGTATTAGGGTGATATTCAACAAATCGCCTATGAATTCAGAGAGTCTTTCAGTATCCGAGCCTCTACCTTCTGCATTATTCATCAGCATGGCCTGGCCATCATACATTTGGATCAACTGAATTACCTTTTGTCTGCACTCCAGCAATTTGAAGCGCATCAAATTGGTCTCATTCTTCAATTGACTGTTTTCTATGTCTAGTTTTGGACACATTGACTACTTTTGCTGCTAATTCTGATGATTTCACTCTAAAATTGGGATTTTTGGATGGTTATTGATTTTCTAAATGTTTTTAAACCAAATTTGACTGTTCGAGTCTATATATGTGTTAAAAAATAGAACTAAAATGAGCGCATTCACAATTTGGAGTAGCACTCGGATCCGCGCTGCGAATGTGCGGCTTCAGAGTTCGAATCCGCTCCATTTTATCCACATTTTGAAAGCGCGCCCCCAATTAGGTCAGAGTCTTGAGTCGTCAAAATTCTCTAGAAACCGAAGTTTACAATCTGTTTTTTTTGCTATTTGATATTTCTTATTGAACCCTACCTGTAGTCCGCCATTATAAACCTCCAAGTAGTTGCATCTGGTCAACAATCCTGTACTTTAGCTTTGAGAAAGTCGCAAGAATCACAAGCATGGTGACCAGTGACCACATCAGGTCTATGCTCGATCGACTTTCTTGTATTATTATCCCAGGAGTAGGTGAAATGTTAGAGGAAGAGGAGGTTGTGGACATTGCTGACGAGGATGTGTTGGTATGTGATGATGGACTCCCTGGAAAAAATTAAATTATATTTTGATATATCAACTAAAAATTAAGAGAATGCGGATCTGTTCATTAGACTACAATTTCGTAGGTTGCTGCTCTTGGTGATTAATTAGAAATGTGAGCCAACATAAAAATAAGCTTACCCTCTTCAGCCACCACGTCTATAATTCGCTGGCCATCCTCCTCCTCGTCCTCCACCAATGCAGATCCACTATCTTGCTCATTAGGCTGACCATTGCATACTAGGAGATCCCGCCAAAAGTTGCTTAGCATCAAAGAGACTGTTGTTGAGGAGCAGGTACTAATCCTGGTTCTTGGGTCTGATCACCTGGAGATCCATCTACTGGTTTGCTGGGCACTTGCGCTGCTGTTACTGGTTGATGTTGATGGTTTAGCAGCCAGCTGCTACCTTGGTTTACTTCAGCTACTATAGGTTTGAGTGGCTGAGGAGTAGGAAGGTGTTTAAATGATGGTTTGGATGATGGTTTTGGACGATGGGCATTTTGCCTCTGGGTCACGTGATTGTGTAAAGTAAATTTATCAGGGAAGGCATAGTTGCAACAGGAACACATGAAAACTCTTGACAATTGGTGCTCTTTGAACATGTGGGCTCGAACTGACTCGTTGTCTGAAATTTTAAAAGGGTTAAAATTAGATTGAAACGTTCTATTGCGCTTCCGACCAAAATTTTGGAACTTAATGCGAATTTATTCAATACAGTCGAACCTGTCTATAACATAACTCTATATAACATAAAACTCTATATAAGATAACTCAGAAATCAGTTTGGTTGGTCTGATTGAAATCAAGCCAGAGTGAACCTCTGCATAACATAACTTTTACCTCTATATAACATAAAACTCCCTAGAACATAAATTTTTTTTGGCTCTAGCCGAATAAACGCCCCTCTATATAACATAAATCTATTAAATTTCTCAAAAAATCAGTTAATTTCTCTAAAAGTCAGATTTATTCAGTCTATATAAGAAATTTGTTTACATTAAGGTGGTGAGGAATCAAAAATTACCATTTTCTTTGAATCTATTGTTTTCGATGGATGATTTTATTTTCGGGATGGCTACTTTATATAACATAACCTCTATATAACACAAGGTTTTCGGCAGTCCCTTGAATTATGTTATATAGAGGTTCGACTGTATATTATTTTGTGGCATTGTTTTTTTCTATAAATTTTTTGACTATTTTTCGAAATTCGACATCTCATTTTGTAGCCAAGAACTTCAGCTAAAAAATGGTTGTAGCTAGAAAATCAGCTACAAAAATTGCCCATAAAATCTATAAAGAAACACAATGTCACAAAAATTGTTTTTGAAAAAAATTCACTAACTTTCCGGACGACCTAATATTACCACGCTCATCAATATTTAACCGACTAACACCTCACGTTTCCTCGCTTTCTCAACCTAGGCTTTTGTTTTTATGCAATAGTTGTAGCGAAACCTAGTACAAGAAAAAAAGCGGTGTAGCTAGAATGGATTGAATTATCTGAGACTTCACTAATCCTGGTCAGGCATCTGCAGGTGCAGTACTTTTGACATGCACATGCTTAATCCCTGCAACCGAAATGCTAAAACCTTAGCCAAAAGCTCAGAAATATGGACACCCATGCACCCAAATCTAGATGACCTTTATTGTGGGCAGTAGCAAGTATTCCTTGATCAGGAGCAGTGTGATGCTCTGCTTCCTCATCTGCTAAAATAACTTTCTGAAGTCTAAGCAATCCATTAGCACCCTCTGCCCCCTCAACTTCCTCTTCCTGGATCCCGCAAAGCCAGCAGTTTCATAAGCTCTCAAGTACTCCAGTTTCCTCTGCAAGATGCGGCACACATTGCTTTTGGCTATGCAATATTTCTCAGCTATAGTAGCCTGGCTTAAATTAGTGTTCCTCTCAGCTAGTTTGATCAGAGTCACTTTTTCTTCTAGGGTCAGCTCTTTGTAAGGCTTTTTCTTGCGTCTAACCTGGTCTTCTGGTGATTTGGATTGGACGGGAAAGGAGGCGAATTTGAGTGGATGGCTGAGTAAAAGCGCTTGCTGTAGACTGGTATTATCATCCGCAGTGCATCCAATGGCCGGAGACTTGGGCAGATGGTCGATGGAGGGAGATGGATCAGTAGTGGGTGCCATTTTAGTGCGGTGTTTAGGTGGGCCAAATGCACATACTGGACTGTGGTCTGGTGGTGATGTCCGAAATGCAAATATATAAATACTGCTAGAGGTGCTGGTGTAAGTGCTAATTCAATTGAATGGTCTGAAATTGTTGGCCATAAAAAGAGAGAATACTGGCCAAGCAAATAGAGATGAGCAATTTGGGAAAAGGGCAAATTGTACAACTATTACTTTTGAAATACGGTAAGTTAGGAATAGTAAAATTATTCTACTCTATGCATTTACAGCCAAGCAACAGGAAGCAAAATATTTTTGTCGAAAAATCCAAAAAGCAAATGCGTTTTGTTTTTTTTAAGAAAGTGGCAGATCTAATGTCTAAAAATTTTATTTTTTTTTTTTCCCTTACTCTTTTACGGGTTATTCTGTCGAATAAGGCTGACCCTTTTTGTTGCAAAACAACTTCAAAAAAAATTAAAATAATAAATGTGTAGTATTTTTCAAATATCACGAAAATTCTATAAATCCATAGATTTTCTTAGTCGACCAACTTTTATAAGTCATACAGACGAGCCACAAGAATAATCCTTTTGAAATTGAAAAGTAAATCCAGGTCATAAATTTCCATTATTTTTCAAAAAAAATTCCATAAATTCGAAAACAAAATTATTCAGAATTTCGTCACTTATTTAGTTGGAAATTCCAACTTGGAATCCTATGCAGTATTCTAAACCTGATATTTTGATTTTCTCGATAAAAAGGTTTTTCGAAATTGGATAGCTTGGAAAGCACACAAAAATTGGTACTTACTCAGGTCGACCCCTACCTATCAGAACCGTGCGTTTGAGTCCATCCTAGCGAGAGCTGGCTTATAGATGGCTGTTACCCATTGGTCACAGTGATGGGTCGAAGTTGAAATAAAGAGCTGCCTAGGAATCACTATTATTTTTTTCCAAATGCAAATTTAATATATTGAACCCTTAAAATAATATATTAGTTATGGCGGCTCCTATATTAAATTTGCATTTGGGAAAATAAAAAAATGATTTCTAGGCAGCTCTTTATCTAGACTTCTTCTCTTTTAACTAAAATTTTTTAGTCAAAGTGCGAAAGAAATTTTGCGAATTTCTTTCTAAGTCTGCAAGATTCATATTACCGTATAACTCTATTAAACGGGCACCCCTACAGTTAACGTTTTTCAAATTTGCTTTGCTTTTTTAACCCCAATATTGTTTATTTTTCGAAACGGACGACCACTCATTTTGTAGAGCTTCACAAACTCTACCAAATAAGTGGTCGTCCGTTTCGAAAAATAAACAATATTGGGGTTAAAAAAGCAAAGCAAATTTGAAAAACGTTAACTGTAGGGGTGCCCGTTTAATAGAGGTTATACGGTAACTTCTCCCTTCTTAGGATAACTGCATAGAATTTCTAAACAACTATGAGATAACTGTGAAAATTTCTCTACACTACAGCTGTCTTCCTAAAGTCATTGTTATTTGGGATACAGTCAACTGTGAGTTAAGCAATCGTCCCTTTTGCACCTTGCCCAGCCCAACTAGCATTACCCAATAACGAGAGCAGGAATCCATCCTCCCCCTCCAGCCATCCCCCTACCAGCTAACCGGAACAACAAAAGCAACCAAAGCAGCAGTTGCAGTCATCTATTATCTATTATCAATTGCAAGTCCAATCAAGTCCCAAAACAAAGGAAAGAAGGGGGAGGGGATAACAAGGGGATAGCGAGAAGCAGTTCTATGCAATAAGCTAGTGTTGCTCGAGACTATCAATTGAAACTGGCGGCGGCGGAACGGGTTCTCTTTTCACGTCACCCTTCAAGCCGGTAGTGCTGCTGTTGTTGTTGCGTGTCTCAGATTTTCCCTTTCTTGTGTCGTCATCATCACCGCGGTGATAGATAAGGAGCAGAAAAAGTTGGTATGGTCATCATTGCGAGGAAGAGAGGAGGAATGGTCAGTTGGCTGCAAAAGGGGCTGATTAAACTGTTCTTCAATTGAGAATTACAACCAATAAATTTGGACAAGCATGTTTACGGCTTTGCCCACGACACCTTTTAGTGTAGATGTCCAAGTAGTGCAAATATTTGAGTGGACATACAGTTGTGGACGTACAGTTGTAAATAATAAAAAATGAAAGTTTTTTGTTGGTCATGAAATTTTGTTAGCAAAAGCATAAAAAATTTTAAAAGGCATTTTTCATATTGAAAAAGATCTGGTTAAATCAATTTTTTTTCAAGCAAATTTTTTTGGCCTATCGTGTTCCCTGTTTATTTTTGAGCAACTTTAATTTTGGTCGACGTATTTTTCAATCTAAAATATTTGAGTAAGCATGGTTAAAAAAAGCCTCTTGTTGAAAATCTACAAAAAGGGAATATTTTTTCCTTTCTGAATGTTTGCCTGTAACTTTTTTACTCTAATACAGTCGACGCTCCCAATGAGGACACTCCGCAAAAAGACACGTTCCCAATAATGACAGCAATGTCTTTTCCCAACCTCATAAGTGCCGCTCCCAATAAGGACAAATTCAACAAAAGTAAATTTAAACAAAAATTTGTTTTACGCAAAAACAAATATTTGGTTAAAATACTTGTCTGGCAACCGTTTTGTGATCACTAAGAAAACAACAGTAAATAATCCCGCTCGACTTCATCAAGAATGGCCAAAATAATATTTAGGCTTTGAGTAAGACCCCTTCGCGGAGCAAGTAGGTTCGAGTTGCTTGAGAGCCATAGATGTGACTTACAGTCGACTCTCTACATAACGTCTTTCAAGGGACCGGCCAAAACGGGACGTTATGAGGAGAGGACGTTATATAGAGAGTCGTTATGTAGAGAGGCACTCGCCTATATATCACTCATCAGACGTTATGTAGAGAGTTTTTCAAAAAAGCCGTTGATTTTAACAATAAATAGCACCCGAATAAACAATCATGGGATGGGCATGAAATAAGTAGAAATACTCTTCTGCTTCAGTTTCTTTATGCGTACTTTGTCAAGCAAATCATCCACTTTATCGCACAGCAGCTAAACTGCAACAATGAAATTTTCACCGGCGTATCGGTGGAGAATTTTCAAAGCTTCAATTGCTTCTCGTGTATTGACTGGCGGCGGATTTCCACTCTGCCCCTGAGAATGGTTTTGACCGTCGATGCCGGCAGATAAAATTTCTCGCTAATTTCTTTCGGTTTATTGCTTGTCGAAGCAATGATAATTTTTTTCTTTTCGTCTAAAGAAATCACGCGTCACTTTCTGTTTGGAGTTGCCATCTAAAACAAAAAACAGCATGAAACTGGCAGAATAAACTTTAAAACAGCAAATATTGAAAGCTGACCAAACTGAACATATTAGAAGCAGAAAATGAGTTATTTTGTCGTTAAGACGCTTTCAATTTTAATTTTTTTCGAAAAACGTTATATGGAGAGGCGTCTTTGAAGCAGTGTCCAGCCGAATTGGGACGTTATGTAGAGAAGGACGTTATGTAGAGAGTCGCTATATATAGAGGCAGTTGTTCGAACATTTAGTTTAGACCAACCAAACGAGTTTTATTGGGACGTTATGAGGAGAGGGACGTTATATAGAGAGTCGTTATGTAGAGAGTCGACTGTATATCCAAGAGGTGATTCAAAGGCAAGACTAGCGATAAAAAAAGCGGCACTAGTAGTGAATAAGCTCAACCACCTTCCCTCCCTCCTTCCATTTTTTGGCTGTCTTACCATGTTTTTCAGCTGGGCCGAGGCAAAAAGAGACTCTATTTGCATTTTATGATCAAGAGTATTTCTCTGAATCATGTCTAATTTGCTACTAGCGCGAAAAAACACATTCCCAGACTTTTTTTAAACATGTTTGGTGAGAAAAAAGTATTAAAGACTGCCACCCAAGAACCCTCAAAAACTAGGCAAAAGTAGGATTTGAAAAAAATTTTTTTGGAAGGTGCTTTCCCAGTCGCCTGTTGTTCACGTAAAAGTGTTCGGAACGCATTAAAAAGAGGTCTATAGGGGGATTTCGCCCTGGCTAGTTTCTATAAGGACAAGTTGAGTAAGCTTTGAAAAATCACGCTTGTTCTAAATAAGGACAGCTCGGGTCCCCTCAGTTTCTTTTTTGGGAGCGTGGACCGAATACAAACAATACAATATTCTTTTTTTAGAAATAGGCTTCAAATAGGAAAAAAATAATAATAGTTTTTTCTCACCCTGAAAAGAATGCTTCTTCCAAATAAGTTTTTTAATAAAACCTATAAGCAGTGCTCTAAATTAAACGTTGGATGGTGCAAAAAATTGAAAAAAAACGGAGGACAGCTGGATGTTATTACTAAACGGAATTAAGAAGTGGCTTAGAAATGTGGTTTTTTTCTAAAAAAAATCGTAGAAAGCTTTAGTTTTATTTTATGCCAATTCGGAGGCTAAATTCGTGCTCCCCGTGGTCGATTTGCGCCTGAAAGTATTTTCAGAAAAATGAATTCATCGAAAAATTCAAATTTTGTCTTGGTCTCCTGTACTTATTTTTAAAAGGACCACTGCCATCTAAACAACGAAATTTGTATGTTCGGGAAACAGGTTTTTACTTTGAAAATGAACAAAATCATGGACGAAATCGTTTTGCTAATTATAAAGTGATTAAAAATGATGAAATAATTTTTTCGTACATTTTCGGAGTAAAAAAGCTGTCTTCCGCCAGTATAAACATACGATACTCGTTGCCGTAGACAGCAATGGTCCTTTAAAATACGGACCAAGGCAAAATCTAAATTTTTCGATGACCTCATTTCATTTTTCCGAAGATATTTCTAGGCGCAAATATGGCGCACAGAGCGCACAAATATGGATTTAGGAATTGCAAACAAAGAAAACTACGAGCATTTTTGCTCTTGTATCGGGACTCTGCTTTATTGGAGACTCTTTTACAGTTAAGCAGAATTTACAGGAATAATTCAATTACTCAAGCACTAAAACACTATTTAGCATATTTAACATCCAAATAAAAAAACAAATTGAGATATGTGGATAAAACCATTTGTGTAGTAGCTTGGATTAGTATTATTATCCCACTAGCACAACTTTACTCTGCTCTACAATCCTCCATAAAAAGTAGTTATGTATGCGAATTTGGGTCGTTTTCATATCCCCATATGTATCATCTTTTTCGTATGTTTCAATTTGTTTGAGGTGAAAAAGCCTAGCCCACTGACCTAGTGAGCCACCCAGTGGCGTACGCAGGAATTTCTGACGGGGGGGGGGGGGGGGCACGTGCCCCCCTGCCCCCCCCCTCCCCTGCGTACGCCCCTGGAGCCACCCTTAATCATCTATTAAGGGTAATTTCGATTTGCACATAATTTTTTTTCAAAAGTATGTTTTTGAATTAAACTGGGTTGGGTAAAATTGAAGTCTAAAGTGGGTGTTTCGAGTAGCTACAGGGTGGTTCATATAAAACGAAAGTTGACTAGTGTTTTTGAAAGGTAATTTATCTCGTTTTACAGGGGGGGGGGGCGTAATCGTTTTGCCGATAAAGCTTTTGCCAATTAGATCATTTTGCCAATGGTATCTTTTTGCCAATAGTTTGTTTTTGCCATAGGCTTTTTTTCTCAAGTACTCTTGATGCCATGTCAGGCAAATCGCCACTCCTTTTGTAGCCAGTGAAATGAGCTGGAAAAATGATCTCATTGTCAAAAGTTTCATGGGCAAAACCGTTACACTTTTTAATATGAATATCACCTTGCATAGTTAAAATTTGTGGGTGTGAAAGATTTGGCGGTACTAGTTCGGTTTAGCCCACACCTCTTATTTTTCCATTTTTCGCGTTTTTTTTTCATTTCGTTTATTTTTTGTTTTCAGACATGGAAGAACATGGAAGATTCAATTTGAGACCACAAACAATACGTAATATCATTGCCACTAAACTTTTTACGCCAAACAAAATCAGAAATATAACTGCGAAAAACTGATCTATGCGTGCCATATTCATACTTGTGATGACGTTTGAACTTCTGCCAAGTGGATTCAATTGTTTCTGATTTTGTTTGGCGTAAAAAGTTTAGTGGCAATGATATTATGTATTGTTTGTGGTCTCAAATTTCTGAAATGTACATTGTTGAGTAATAAAGGATTATTTTGTAATAAAAAATGGAAAAATGAGAGGTGTGGGCTAAACCGAACTAGTACCGATTTGGCCATGTGGCCGCTGATTTTTAAATTTAAACTACATGCTGTATCAAAAAATTTAAGGTTTATTTTTTAAAAAAGCGATTTTCGAAATTCGGTTTTCGTCAGTCCATTTTTCTCGCTGACAACATATTTTTTGGTGTATAATGTCAAAAACACGGTTTTGGTTTGCCCTTCCTGCGGTTTATATGTTACCCATCCAGATTGCATCCACAAATTCAAATTCGCGCGGGACCACCCCAATTTTGTCCATAATATTTTAAATTGATTTATCACGTGCGTTTAAAATTCAAATTCTAGTTGTAATTTATTTTTCAAAACTGACTATTATAAGACAGTTGTAGAGCCATGTAAGTCGGCCAATTCGTTCGATCTGGCAATGTGACAAAATTAGGGTAGTCGCGCGCTATTTCAAAATTTCCAAAGTGCTGTGCTTATCAAGTTGCATGGTCTTTTAAGTAGAAAACTACACCCATCAACAGTTTCAATTATTCCTCTGATATCCTAACTGTTTTAATAAATCTCAATTTTTTGTAAAAAAAATCATCCACTTTTTTCATTCAAATGCTCATTTTTTTAGTAATTTTTTACAACAGTAATAGTGAAATATCCGAAGAAAAAGATGAGCAGTGCTGACCTCAATCTGTATACACCCTTGAGCAACAATAGTAGCATCAGTCAGTTGCGCATAAGGTGGTGTAATTACCCCCTAAGCACCAAACAAGGGAGGAGTTCCCTAATAGCCAGGCGACAATTAACTCCGCGGTTTACAACAAGGGTCAAGCCCCTCCTTTCTTGAATCCTCAATCCTGCAGCACCCATAATAAGACACACTTTTCCTACCTCTTCAAACAGAAAAATAATTGGTGTTACATAAGAACATTAGCTTTCGGACGATGAAACTTCCAAAAGTCTTACTATTGATCTGTTTTCTGCAAATCGTACAAGTGTAGCACTTGAAATGGGCCTGCATTCGGTGTCGAGATAGACTGGAAGAATGGCAGAATATTTTCTGACAAATGGAGCATCGGAAATTACCTAGAAACAAGATCTAAATTGGATTTGAAAAGCTTTTGGGGTGGAATTGTTATTCTGACCGTTTAAAATATTTGCTTTGGTAACTAAAGCTATTCTTTTTAATTTTTTTTGGCAAGGTTAGCTTAGGAGAATGAAAGATAGTTTACAATGGGTTTCAAGGGATTTTCAAGGGACTTTTTTACTTTTTGATTATAAATTTTCGGAGATCACCTCTTTTGGATAGCCCTGCAAGAGTTGTCCAAAAAGCACTAGTAAAGTCAAATAAAACAAAAATAGTATTATGGCTCTATCACAATTGTAAGTGCAAGTGTAAATGTACGTGTAAGTGGTATGGCTAGTTCAGAAAGCCGGAGTTAGAGTTGGAGTATTTGGCATTGTGAACACACTTCACTCCAACTCCGACTCCAACTTGTTCACGAAGTCGGAGTTGGAGTATCTCTGATTAGTGAAGGCCTTTTATGCCGAAAATCGGTACATTCCGCCTCTCTATGAGCTATTAGTGGCGGCAGCCTTGCAACTATGAGTCTGAACAATCAAAAAGCTTAAAAAATAAAAAGTTTTGGCGAAAAACGCTCTCATCAATCAGAGATACTCCGACTTCGTGAACACGTTGAATTTGGAATCGGAGTTGGAGTATTTTTCATCGTGAACACCCCTTACTCCAACTCCGACTCCAACACCAACTCCGGGTTTCTGAACGAGCCATTACAGTCAAACCTCGTTATAGTGCGACCCCAAAAGTTCGTTCCAGCCTCGGGTCCGACACTTTTTTGAACTCGATTTTTGAAGATTTTTGTAAGTTCTGTTTTTACAGTCTGGTCCCAAATATCGCCAGGATTCCGATTTTGCCGATCGTTTTTCTGAAAACTAAAATTTTTTCTTCTAAAAAAGCAAAACCTCGATATAGTGCGACTCTTTTCAAAATGTGGTCGCACTATATCGAGGTTTTGCTTTTTTAGAAGAAAAAATTTTAGTTTTCAGAAAAACGATCGGCAAAATCGGAATCCTGGCGATATTTGGGACCAGACTGTAAAAACAGAACTTACAAAAATCTTCAAAAATCGAGTTCAAAAAAGTGTCGGACCCGAGGCTGGAACGAACTTTTGGGGTCGCACTATAACGAGGTTTGACTGTAATGTAAATGTAAGTAAATGTGTCTTCACAATATTAAAAACATTTACATTTACACTTACGCCTTCACAATACGAATGTGAATATAAATGAAAATTTGTGACTTGTCCTCACTTTTATTTCCAAAAGTTAGTTTTTTTCACCCAAATACCAAATTTTCAAGTTTTTATAACTAGCATTTAGCTCTTCGTCATCAATAAAGCACTTTCAGTATTTTCTGAAAATACTTTCATTTATTTTCCATTTACATTTATATTCGTATTGTGAAGGGGTAAGCGTGTATGTAAATGTAAGTGTAAATGTAAGGTGTCTTCACAATACCAAAAACATTTACACTTACATTTACAATTGTGATAGAGCCATTGAAAAAAAAATTTCACCTCAAATCAAAGAGTAGCTCTTTCTCTAAAAGTTATTCGTGAAAACTTCTATAACGCAATTAAAAGCTGAGATCTTTGTGAACATAATTATTTTTAAAATACGAATGTGAATATAAACGAGATAGCACATTTAATAAAGTGTGCGTCTTGTACTAGATTTAATGCTGAACAAAATAGGCAAAAAAATTCCAAAAAAGTGCTTTTGCAAATTAGACTTGGTCAATTTTCAATAATACCGCGAAAAATGGGTCGTTTTACAAATCAATGAGAAAAATCGAAATTTCATAATCACTTTACAAATTTGAATAGTGCAGTAAAAAGCTGAGATTCTGCGCTATCTGCCCACTCTAGATAAACTTAATATTCTGACAGCAGTAAAATGACCCATTTTTTGCGGTATTTTGAAAATGGATCAAGTGAAATTTACAAAAGAACTTTTTCAGAACTTTTTTGTCTATCTTGTTCAGCATTAAATTTGGTGCGAGACGCAGATTTTAGTACGCACTTCCGTTCTAATGTTAAAAAATCCGCCATTTCGCATACGAGCCCGAAAGTTCATCGAAAACATTTTAAAAACTGTCAAAGATTTAGACCTTTTTTTACTATTTTTTTCAAATTTAAATCTTTTTGCGGAAAGTTGAACCGGTGGAATTCTTGCTGAAATTTTCATTTTACAACTTCAGGTTTGAAGGATCTTTTAAAATCAGTTTGGATCTGCGATTATGGACCAAAGCCTAGATCTTCATAAAAAATGCTTTTTATTGAAAAATAACCGTTAGTTTTTTTCTGAATTTATACACCCAAGTTAGGATTGGGCTGCGGGCTGGACGAGATTTGGGCCAAATTTTACCCGAGTGGGACGGGATTTTCACATCCCGCCATCATCTATAAATTTCGCAGCACGATCTATCCTGGCTAGTTTTAAAGTTTGTGATTTGGTGGGGTTAGACCTTCGACCTAACAGCCAGGGCTCTGCAAACATTCCAGAACGGAGCTACAGCAATAAAGGGCTTGATCGGTATCCTGTCTTATAACTAGTACTAAACCAGGTCCATTTCAGTACAAAAAAAATTAACGATTTAACATTTCATGATAAGTTGTACGAAAAAATACCTTTTAGATCTGGTCTTTTCAAACTGCCACTAAAATTACAGTCAGTAGAATCTTGCAATGAAGTGTTGGAAGAAAAAATAGGTGGAGTCGAGCTTGGCAATGATGTTGTAGTGGTGAATATTTGTGATTCGACAATGGAACATTGAGAAGCTGATTCAACATTGCAAAATATGCTTTTGGTACGAAATCCCTGACCTGTGTTTGAACTACTGCCTTCTTCTGGACATGAGGGAGAAATTGCACTGGCTGCGGGCATTTGGCACAGGGCGCAGTAATAGTAACCTGTTGGCTTTTTGGAGGTTGCTGCTGAAATCAAAATTTATTACTTCAATCTTCTTACTGGCACCACATATAATCTTTTTGTGTGAGATTGGCAAGCCAAAACGGCTGACAAACGTTTGTTATTGGTTCGTGAAAATGTTTGATCAACTGAGTGACTTCAAATTGATTTTTTGAGACACTTTGGTTATTATTTATTTAATTAGGGTTGCCGGGTTGTAAAAAGTTCAAACGAAACCAAAAAGCTACGGTCTTCAAGTTCAAACAGCCCCAAAACCGGGTATCTTGCGTATAACTGAGTTTATCGAAACAGTAAAGACCCAATAATTTTTAAGGTTGGTGTTTGCAAACAGATCTCAGCATGAATTGTCAAATAAACCGCAAGACCATGAAACATTGCTGATCTAGCACCGGAACCCCCACTATTTTGGGATGTTCTTCCCATGTGAATTGCTTAAGAGGGTGCAATAGACAACCTTGCATCAAGAATAGTAGCCGGAGGAGCAAGAAGATGCTCTAAAACAACAAGGATCTCCTCTGAATGTTGCGGTGGGGCAACCAGCAGTATCCACAAAGGGCAAGTTGAATGGAGTGGAGGAGGATTGAGTAAAGGAGAAGAATTGACCTGGATCTTCCCTTCTCCTTATTTGCATCACAAATTATGCATAGTAGTAATAATTATGATGATCTTCTTTCTGAACACCCTTCTTTTCTTAAAATGTAGCCACTTTAAAAAATATAAGTGTTCTCCCACTTTTCAATATTGTAGTCAGTCAGTTGATAGCTCATTAGAAACTAGAGATTTGGGGCTACATGCTGGTGCAAAAAAAATTAAAAATTTAATTAGTAAACACCGAGAACAAGAAGTTGAAATTTGACGGAAGAGTGTTCTAGTTGTTTTTTGTGTTCTAGTTGATAAAAATTGAGTTTTGGGACCACCCAAAAATATTTGTTTTGACCGTTTTTAAAGGTATTTAGGGCTATTTCGGGATGGGAAAGGACCAAAAATGGCAGGAGTACAGTATATGTCATAGCCGAAAATCTTCACAAACCATGTTTTTTCAACGTTTTAGCACTAAAAACGTACAGAAAACGCGTTTTTAAGGCCCGGAAGGCCATTTTTTCAAAAAAAAATTTTTCAGTAAAAATGACCAAAACCATATATATGTCATTTTTAAATTTCGACCATTTGACGTTTTACCATGTTTTGGTCACTGAAGCTTCGCAAAAAGAGCATCTAAATGCATTTTTGGAACTTATTGGGTTGGGGGGGGGCGGGTTTTTCACTTATTTAAAAATAGTGTTTAAACGACTCTTACCGTATTTCCTCTAATAACTCACCCGGGTGAGTTATTTTTTGGATCGCTGAAAATTGGAAAATTTGAGGTCGATCTCGAGATTTTTGGGTGAAAATATTAAATTAAAAACTGGAATCGGTAGAGCTCGTGGGAATTAAGAAAACGCAATAAACAGCTTTGCAAAATATTGTTCCGAGCTGAGATATAGGCCCTCAAAGTTGAGGGGTGAGTTATTAGAGCAGGGTGAGTTATTAGAGGAAATACGGTAAGTAATATTTATATGCTTAAAACGATAAGAAAGTCAATTTCTAACATTTTTCCACACAAAAAATGGTATTTTTGGAAAAAAATTTCATCTCAACCCCAAGCAACCAAGCCCCTTCGGGGCGCAGGGGGCTTGGTTGCTTGGGGTTGAGATGCGCACACCCACATACCTTAGACACAAATCACTCGTAAGTGACTCTGGATGCATAAAAATGTATGCATACCAGAGTTTCTTTATGCGGTAGGCCCCAGTCAACAAAACTATGTTCAAATTCCATCTTTTTGTGGTATCCACGTACCTTTCAGGTTGGATTGCCTTGGGGACCAAGGCAAAAAGTCGAATTTCAGTCAAAAAAATTTTTTTCTAAAAATGTATTTTTGTGTGGAAAAATGTCAGAAAATAACTTTTTTATCGTTTTAAGCATATAAAAATTACTTAGGAGTCATTTAAACACTATTTTTATATAAGTGAAAACCTTTTTTGATCAAGAGTCTTGCTCGGAATTATGTCTAAGGTAAGTGAGTGCGCGCATCTCTAACCATCCAAGCCCCTGCGCCCCTTTGGGGGCTTGGTTGCTTGGGTTGAGATGCGCACACCCTGATACCTTAGACACAAATCACTCGTAAGTGACTCTGGATGCATAAAAATGTATGCATACCAGAGTTTCTTTATGCGGTAGCCCCAGTCAACAAAACTATGTTCACATCTTTCTTTTTGTACAAAAGTGGCCCCTTTTTGGTCCCTTTCCACCCCAATACAGCCCTAAATTCGTGGTTTTGGCCATTTTAATCAAAAAAAAATTTTTCAAAAAATGGCCGTCCGGGGACGGAAAACGTGTTTTTTGTATGTTTCAGGTGCTAAAACGCTGAAAAAATATGACCTACGAAAATTTCCGGCTATGACATATACTGTACTTTAGCCCCAAAAATAGACCAATTTAGTGTAAAAAGAAAGATGTTGAACATAGTTTTGTTGACTGGGGCCTACCGCATGAAGAAACTCTGGTAGGCATACATTTTTTATGCATCCACGTTATGTGGGTGTGCACATCTCAACCCCAAGCAACCAAAGTAACACCAGTAGGATATTATTTTTATAATACAGCTTTTATTTGAAAGAATTGGCATCCAGAGTCACTTTCGAGTGATTTGCGTCTAAGTTATGTGGGTGTGCACATCTCAACCCCAAGCAACCAAGCCCCCTGCGCCCCTTCGGGGCGCAGGGGGCTTGGTCGGTTAGAGATGCGCGCACTCACTTACCTTAGACATGATTCCGAGAAAGTCTCTTGATCAAAAAGCATTTAGAGACTATTTTTGCCCAGCTCCAGTGACCAAAACATGATAAAACAGGAAATCTGCAGGAAATCTCTGAGAAGTGATTGTCAACCCGTTCAATGGTTAATCTTAATATTTCTCTTCACATTTTAATGCAGTTATTCAGTTTGTGCCCTCACCACCATTGCTGCACGCGGTCCAAAAAATAGCGCCAGCGCCGGCAATTTTTAAAATTGAGCGCAGCGCCGGAAAAAAGCGACAGCGCCGGCGCCAGAGGAACCATATTTTTTGAATCGCGCCAGCGCCGACTTCAAAAACAGTGAAAAAAATCGCGCCGGCACGATTTTCCGGCTTTTAAAAAATAAAATTACAGCGTCACTGCCAGCGCCGGCGGAATTTCTAAAAGCGTTGTAAAAAGCGTTCGCGCCTTCAATAGCCTTATTCTTACAAAATACTGATACTTATTTTAACATTTTTTATTTCATATCAAATATTTATGAGGCAGAATTGTAGACCAACATGGTCTTGCTATTTAGTAGTTCATGGCCAGTTGAAGTTTTTCGGCCAGAGGAGTGCATTGCCATGATGCTGAACAGTCTCTCCACAGCTGCACTGATTGCAGGTATTGCAAGAATGTCGTGCGCAATTTTCTCCATAGTCGGATAAACCTGAAGCTGGTAAAAAGTTTGAAGTTCAAACTATAGTTAAGCGACCTGTGAATTTGCATTCCAAAAATCCTACTGCATCTCCAATCAATGCTTCGTCACTGTTGCTAATGACATCAAAAAACTTTTGCAGCTGAACATCTTCTGCGGAAGTCGTTAGCTTCCTAACTTTTACACTCCAAACCCGGAGGGTGATGGCATTTCACAGAAATTTAGCTTAGCGTAGCTAAAAAATAGAGAAAGAACAAAATGTGCTTGAAGGACTGATTGAATGAAATACATATTGCACATTTCAGTAACACCAGTAGGATATTATTTTCATAATACAGCTTTTTGTTTGAAAGAATTGGCATCAACTAGTTTATGACAAATGACTTGAAACAACTATGAAAAAACTGTCGCTAGTGTGAAAAAGTTTGAAAATTTACGCGCCGGCGCCACGCCGGCGCTGGTCAAGCGGCACTTCTTTAGTCCTCATAATTCCGCCCCGCCCATACTCGGATTTTTGGAAAAGTGATCCAAAACAGTGTTGGGCACGCCTGGATTTATCAACCGCCACATCCACCATCAACCGGTTGATTGTTTTCTGGTGATCAACCGGTTGATCAGATTTTGCTATCAACCGCCACATCCACCATCAACCGTTGATTGGCAATTTTCGGTAATCAACCGCACATCAACCATCCACCGTTAATGATTCCGGTTGATCAACCGGTTGATTAGGATTTTGCTTATCAACCGCCACATCCACCATCAACGGTTGATTGGCAATTTTCGGTAATCAACCACAACCATCCACCGTTAATTGATTTCCGGTTGATCAACCGGTTGATTAGGATTTTGCTTATCAACCGCCACATCCACCATCAACCGTTGATTGGAATTTTCGTAATCAACCGCCACATCAACCATCCACCGGTTATTGATTCCGGTTGATCAACCGGTTGATTAGGATTTTTTGCTTATCAACCGCCATCAACCATCCACCGGTTAATTGATTTCCGGTTGATCAACCGGTGATTAGGATTTTTTGCTTATCAACCGCCACATCAACCATCAACCGGTTGATTGGTCATTGGTTGATCAACCGGTTGATCAAATGGTCAGTTAGTAAGTTAATTTTAGTCAAATTTTCGATTTTTTTTCACCGGTTGATCAACCTGTTGATTAGGATTTTTGCTTATCAAACGCCACATCCACCATCAACCGGTTGAGGAAGGTGATCAACCGGTGGCCCACCGGCGAATAAACCGGTTGATAACTCCGGTTGATTGGCCAAGACTGATCCAAAATCACCTTCACCACCTATCTCCCCCCCCCCCATTTTTTCTACGCAACAAGATAGGAGAAGCATTTTTGAAGACTTTCTGAATTAGAAAAGTTGAATTTATCGAAAAAAAATCGTCACCCACCCCTTGGGGTAGATGGTCTTTTTAGGGCATTTTGACCGAATTTTAACCTTTTTGAAGCAACATTTAGGTAAAAGTGATAGATTAAAACAGGTTTTTACTTTCTGGGCCTACCGCATGAATAAACTCTGGTATGCATATGTTTTTATGTATCCAGAGTCACTTTCGAGTGATTTGTGCCTCAGGTATGTGTGTGTGCGAATCTCAACCCCAAGCAACCAAGCCCCCTGCGCCCCCGAAGGGGGCGCAAGGGGCTTGGTTGGTTAGATATGGGCGCACAGACTTACCTTATACATAATTCCGAGCAAGACTCTTGATCGAAATGCATTTAGAGAGTCTTTTTGCCCAGCTCCAGCAATAAAAATGTGATAAATCACCCGAAAATGACCCGAAAATACCCGAAAAAGACCATCTACCCCAAGGGTGGGTGGAAATTTTTTTGACAAAATAAAATTTCTATCGGCTTATATACTCCCCCCTAGTCGTACTCACATAGCCGCGTTTATCCGTAACATCAGGTCCAGTTTGCCATAGTAAGGACCACCCAAACCTTGTTACACAGTCTCTCGCCGACCGTCTGACCTTGCTCCAATTTCGCAATAGAGCTGTGCCTGGACCAAATTGAAAGCTAAATTCTATACGAATTAAGCTGAGGGACCCGAGGAAATAGACCCATTAAAACAAATACATTAAAATTAAATTATTTTATATTTGTTAGAGGGTGTAGAATATAAGCATATTTGGCCTTGCCAAATATAAGTTGCTTATAAGATCTAGTAAACACAAATAGCGAACTTCAAATTAAGTGGCCAATTGAAGGACTGGAGATTTTTTGCAAGATCAGAAAAAAGAACTAGGCCGAATGTACAGGACTATGAAAAAATAAGCTGCTCGAATGATGAGATCTCAATAATGAGATCTTTTAAAAAATATCAATGAAAATGAGCTGTTAGTTCGAAATTATTTTAAATAAAAGCTGAATATCGTTGGGTCAAGGTCAAGTTTGTGAAAAAAATCATTAAGTTTTAAAACATAAATAAACTGGGAAAACGTAAAGAAAAAGCAGCAAAGTAACCTCGGAAATGGGGTTATTAGAGGTGGGGGATTATTGTTCAACCCCCGGGGGGGGGGGGGGGGGGTGGTCGATTATTATTGGTTATACGGTACTTAATTTTACAAGTAATGTACCCCTGTTGTTTGGAAAAATCAGTTCATAAGGGACCAGTGTTTTCGAAAATAACCCTACACTAACACCTACACTAACCCTAACTGTTAGTTTCGTAAACTAACTCTTCAAATATCTCGTTTCGGTAGGAATATGCAGAATCTGATATACGTTTCTATGCGAACTTTTGGCGAGGAACAAGATCACTTTTCAGATTTCAAAAAAACTTCAAAAAATTTAATAAAATTCGAAATTAAAACCTAAACTAACTGTAGTTAAGCAAATAGTTTAACTAACTATTTAACTAAAAACAGTTATTAGGGTTTAATTTTAAATTTTATATATTTTAAAGTTTTTGAAAATCTGAAAAGTGTATCTTGTCCTCGCAAAAGTGGCATAGAGACGTAAATATCAGATTCTGCATATTTCCTACCGAAAAACGAGATATTGAAGAGTTAGTTTACGAAACAACAGTTAGGGTTAGGTAGGTGTAGTGTAGGGGTATTTTCGAAAACACTGAGGGGCCAAGGAAAAAGTGAATTTCTCGAAGACTTTGTCGATTACACTTCTTTAATAAATCGACCACGCCGACACGAATTTGGCCTCAAATGGCAATTGTCAATAAAATGAATTTTCTTTATATTTTTTCAAAAAATTGACATTTCACAGCCACCACTTAACTTCTTCTGGCTACCAGACCTCGGATGGATCGTTTTTTTTTATTTTTGCACTTTTTGATAAAAAATCAAATGCTCTTTCTAATAAAAAAAGAAATTTTTGGTGAGTCCGTTTATCTGTTGCATAAAGGCCTTTTAGGGCGAAAAAATTGTTTGAGGATTTTTTTTCCCTGTTAGAGGCCTAGGTATTTAACTTTTATTTTCATTTGCAAAGTCTTTTTCTGGAGGGTGGAATAGCTGTCAATTTTCGCGTTAAATAGTGCAGGGTGGTCCGAGAATTTCGCCTATTTTTTAACGGCTGTAACTTTTCAATTTTTCAACATCTTGGTGAGTCCTTTTTTGACAACTGATAGAGGAATGTGGGAAATTTCGCACGCTAATTATCAAAACAAAATTTTATTCAACAACTGCTTTAATATTTATCCTTGATTTTGGAGTGGTACAAAAAGGTTATAAATTTTTGACGTGTCAACAAAAGAAAAACACGAACACACGGTATGTTTTGATATCCCATTCAAACATGCGCATGTGTGATTTTCTTAGGTGAATGCAAAACTAATTAGAAATGGTTGTATGTCTTTGTTTCACCGCTAAGCTTAAGGAGACCAGTCAAAGAGATATCGCACGATTGGAGGGATAGCCGGGAAAGCACTTAGGCTCGGGGTATGCCAGATTATGGAGGTTGTGACTAATAACTGTGTTACGCACTTTTTCTGGGTCTGGGACATGAATTTAGGTACTTTTTACTTAGGTCTTTAGTTTTAGAAGGAAAAATTTTAGGGGGGGGGGGGGTTGTATTCGCTACTAGGGTCGAAGTGAGGAAGTTTTTGCCAAAAAATTACGGTAACAACGTCTTCTGCAAAATAACAGAAAACGTCTTTTAATTTTTTTTCTCAATATCCTTCTTTTGCCACTCTCCTGGCATACCTTTTGACTAAAAGTAAAAGCAAGTAAAAAATTTAAAAACTTGTGCTTAAATAAAAAATATCAGTAGTTACCATCTTGTAGCGCTGCTTCCACGCTTTCCGATTGAAAAATCGAAATCTTTCTTTTATTCCTTTCTCGCAGCCTGAACTCTGTGAAGCCCAAAACAACTGGACACTTTTTAAATGATACCCTATGAGCCAAACAATAACCGTTTGAAGTTGGTCAGTCATGAGGTGTCACTTTTTTCACTTCGTAACTTCAAATGCCTCTAGCTCCAAGTTTTCACGATCAAAACAACACTTCTATTAGCTCATTTTACTCCTTATTAAAAGAGCTTTCTAATGTGTATAAGAGTATTTTTAAATAAATGTAACTAAAATGTTGCCCCTAAAATATATTCGATTCGTGTTTTTGATCTATTGTATGGTATGTAGGCTATTCAAGGAAGGCTGTTCAAAGAGGCGCTTCATTCAATATGCTTGGCACAATGTAACGTTTTGGCTCGAAAAGTCGAAATTTAACGCATTTGAGAATTTTCACATTGGCTTAGGCCAGAATTCATAAAACTAGCGACATATAGTGAATTTTGTGTTCGAAAAACCTTTTTTCTACCATCAGAATTCTTTTTGTGACATTTTACTACCGCAGTTTTGAACACACATTTGAGCCAGTTCTAACGTGCGCTGGCCTACCTTGCTTCTAAGGCTACGCCCAAATTAAGAAAATACAAAAACATGTGCCATGCTACGAAATACACTACATTTCTGAATTAAATTCAAAAGGCGCGAATTTAAACAGAATGGTGCAGAAAGGATCAAATTGAAAATTAGCGACTAATTACTGAAATATAGCGACTAATTATTTAAAGGGCCTGACCTCTTCCTACTCGGTGGTCCCCGCCAATTCAAAAATTTTCCCTTGATCATTGGACTTCTGTACGGATTTTTCCGCTAGGTTTCTAACAAAACTAAGCCTAAAATTTGATTTCAGGCCTAGTTTGTTAGAAACGTGGCGGAAAAATCCGTACAGAAGTCCAATGATCAAGAGAAAATTTTTGAATTGGCGGGGACCACGAGTAGGAAGAGGTCAGGCCCTTAAGGACAATACTTTTTTCTCCGCCTAATTCACTTTTTTTTCCGCCTAAACACTTTTTTCCGCCTAATTTACTCTTTTTCCGCCTAAAACACTTTTTTCTCCGCCTAATTTAGTTCTTTTTCCACCTAATTTACTCTTTTTTCCGCCTAATTTTGATTCTCGACACGTAATCAACCATTTTAAAAAAATTTGTGTGAAATTCAGGGTGGGCAAAGACCAGATGGCTGGAGACCCACTCCAGAATGGCCAAAAGGCCAAAATTATTGGTTTTTCGGGGGTTTACTAAAGGGGGAGTCAACTTTTTGAGAAAAATCGATTGAGCGGATCAGATTTCGGGTCCGATCGGCTTAATCGCTCAAAATTCCAGGTTTATGGTGGTTTCGAGTGGTTCAGGGTGGAGTTGTGGGCGATTAAGCAGATCGGACCCGAAATCTGATCCGCTCAATCGATTTTTCTGGAGAAGTTTACTCCCCCTTTAGTAAACCCCCAAAAAAGCAATAATTTTGGCCTTTTGGCCATTCCGGAGTAGGTAAAACATATTTCTTACAGCGATAGGTAAATTAGGCGGAAAAAAGAGTAAATTAGGCGGAAAAAGAAGTAAATTAGGCGGAGAAAAAAGTATTGTCCATTATTTAATTCTGGCAACTAATTCAAATCTGACCTTAAATTAGGAAATTTGGCAACTAATTGCTGAAATCTGGCGACATATTTTGATTCTCGTCACGAAATCAACAATTTTTTAATTTTTTTGTGTAAAATGGCCGAAAGACCAAAATTATTGGTACTTTCCTGTTATCTCGAATCATTTTTGGATGTATTAGTTTTGTACCAATTTCACATAAAAATGTGTTAGTCGGTTTAAAAATTCTGGCTCTCTTCTCTGTTGATGCTGTTATCCCTCGCTTTGGCCTTAGGTATCTTCTCTCTTTGTTCCTTTTTTTTCAGCCCTCGGTTTAAATAAAATGGTTTAAATAAAATGATTCGAGATAACAGGAAAGTACCAAATTATTTGTTCTTTCGGCGGTTTACAAAAGAGGAGAGAGGGTAATCTTTTTGAGAAAAATCGATCGAGCGGATCAGATTTCGGGTCCGATGGGCTTAGTCGCTCAGAATTCCAGGTTTATGGTGGTTATGAATGATTCAGAGTAGAGTTGTGGACGATTAAGCCCATCGGATCCGAAATTTTTCTCAAATTGTTTACCCCTTTAGTATATTCCCAAAAAAAACAATATTTTGGCCTCTCGGCCAATCCGGAGTGGGTCCTGAGCCATCTGGTCTTTCATCACTCCTGAATTTCACACAAAAAAATTCAAAAATTGTTGATTTCGTGCAAGAATCAAAATTAGTCACCAGATTTCAGCAATTAGTTGCCAAATTTCAAAAAAAAAAAGAAAAAAGTGTTCTTGTTGGAAATGAAATTAGTCGGGAAAAAAATTTTAGTCGGAAAAAAAAGTGTTTTAGTTGGGAAAAAAAGTATTGTCCATTTCCTAATTTCAGGCCAAATTTGAATTAGTCGCCAGAATTAAATAATTACCGTATTACCTCTAATAAACGCCCCCCCCCTAAATTTTGACTAAGATTTCAGAGTTAAGACCATTTTGATTGACAATTTCAAAAATTTCAGAGGTTTGAAAAATAAACGCCCCGCGGCGCCTATTAGAGGAAATACGGTAGTCGCTATATTTCAGTTGAAGCCGTACAGCAGGGCTGTACCGGATACCAAAAAATATCGGATCGGATATCGGATACCGGATATGAAAAAGTGCCGGATATTGGTTATCGGATATCGGATTTCGGATATTTTTGATAAAATTTTGAAAAAAAATTGAAAAATTTTTCTAAATTTCAAAAAAGTTTTAAAAAATTTTTTCCGAAATTCGGCCATTTTTTCGGATATCGGATATCGGATGTCAAAAAGTGCCGGATATCGGATATCGGATGTCGGATATCGGATATCCGGTACAGCCCTGCCGTACAGAAAGAACAAAATGCCCAAATCTTCAAAAAGAAACAAGTTTTTGCTTTTTTATTTGCTGTGGTTTTCGTAAGCTTTTTTTTTCAGCGCTCATATTCGGTCAATATCTTGTCCATTTAAAGAAGGCACTAATTTCGATTAAAAACTTGGCCTAAAAGGTGAAAAGAAATAACTTTGACTTTTCTTTTCCTCGTCCCTGTAATAAGATCAAGTAACTTTTGTTGCTTTGTGCGCCCTGAATTGACTTCAGCATAGCAGACAAAGATAATACAACAAAAATAGTATTGGTTGTTGTGCTCGTTTTGTTATACTCACTCTTTTCTTGTTTTCATCTCGGTTTGGGTTCAGGTCATTACTGCATTATGTCGGAGATGTTGATGGATAACAAAATTGACGATGATTTTTACGATGAATCCCTTGACGACGAGTTGTTTAGCGAACCAGTAAAGGTGATTTTCTTCACCTTACAATTAATCGGTTTAAACAAGCTCCATTCTCATTTAGGAAAAGATAGAAAAATTGGAGCCAATAAGTCAGCCAGAGGGAAAACTAGATAAGTTTGAGCCGGTAAGCCAGGAGCAGGAAAAACTAAGAAAGTTTGAGCCGGTAAGCCAGGAGCAGGAAAAACTAGGAAAGTTGGAGGCAGTAAGTCAACATCAGGAAGATGTAGCTGAAGGTCCGTCATCAGCCAATAGTGCAATAAAAACGAACGTCAGCAGTTATGTGGATGAAAATGATGACTTCTATGATGATAGCCTCAATGATGAGCTTTTTGGTAGTGTGTTACAAGAAGTATATATTTTTTCACGCTTTGTGTATCTCACTTATTCCATGAAACCATTTTTAGACGCAAGAATGCAAGGTCAAACAGGATGATTGTTCGGGGGTCAGTAAAAATGCCAAGACAAAAATGCCAAGAGCAAAAATGCCAAGAGCAAAAATGCCAAGAGCAAAAATGCCAAGAGCAAAAATGCCAAGAGCAAAAATGCCAAGACAAAAATGCCAACGCAAAAATGCCAACAGATATATTGACAGCAATAGCTCCGGTTCTCAGTCTAGTCTTCGGGTCAATCTTTTAACTATTCCATACTAGCACTTTGCCTTCTAGTTTTTTTCGATTCAAAAAGTCGAATGCTTATGTATAAATTTCTGAAATGTAGAAGAGAACCTCCTGGTACCTCCAGCATCCGAAATTTCGGACTCAGCTGAAAGTAAAATTTGTGCGCCTTCAAAGTGTTCCAAAATATTTGGCCAACCCTGTAGAAGAACGTTAATACAGCAATGCTTTTACATATGACAGCATTACAAATTGTAATTTACAATGAATTATTTACAGCTATCTCTACAAGTAACCTGCAAACGCTTGAATATATCTATTCACGAAGAAAAGGAATAGGTAGGCAGTGCTGTCAAAAATAAAAATGGTGTGATGGAGCTTAACCAGTTGGAAGGCGAGCATGCGCTTGTGCCAGCCTGATTGTTTTGGGTGTAGAAGCCAGATTCTGAAAAGTGGAAGCCAGTTGATGAGCGAACGGTATGTCTTTCTTTGCCTCGCACAAATTACATCTCTTGCTTCGTCTGTATTCGGCAAAGAAAATTCACTTCTTCATTGTTCTTAGGGCAACGAATGGTCGGTTTGTCTTCACAAGCTGTGCTCCATCAATACAATCGAAATCTTCTGGGCTCTCTAGCATCGTGTAATCGCCGCTAACCAGCTTCGCTATGGTATTATTTTGAACACTTGTTGCGATCACCTACTGAAGTTTACCTTTTTAGGAACCGACTACATCTTCTTTCGAGAGGGAATCAAGCCAATTTGGGAAGAATATCAACAATGAGATGCTCTTCATAGATGTGAAGAGAGCTTGTAAGGTTCGCCTAATCCTCTTTTGTGTTTTTTTATCTCGTTTCACGTCTATTGTTTGTAGCACACCAAGTTAAATCGCTACTGGCTGGAACTTCTCATGGCCATTCTTGGAGGACAGTTCAATGAATTAAACCAACATATCAGTGGCGCATTACTCAATGTTTGCTCGCATGGTGACAAGATCTCGATTTGAATTGCGGACTGCAAGCCAGAAGTGGTACGTTCTGTTCAGGAAATTGTTGATTCCAAGCTTGGTCTGAACACAACAGGTTGAATTTACTTCAAGAATCCCAACCACAAGGGCTATTAAATTTCAGAAAAATTGTTAACCTTGTTGTTTGAATGTTAAATAAATTGTGTGTTCGAGGTCGTTCCATGTTGTTCATTGGACTTTGAGAAAGCTAGTGTTGTGTAAGGGAGGTTGATATGATGTGACACTTTTTAAGTTTCTCTATATCGCTCTCTTGGGTCCGCGACGTTTCGCAAAAAATTATCTTACCCTATCCAGAATCGAGCCCTGAACATGATTTGATAACGCTAAAACATCGACTTGACTGACAGGAAGATCAGTTCTGAAATAGTTTCGTATCCCGTAGAGTATCCAGATGGTAGACGGAGGCGGTGGTACCGAGAAAGTGGTACTCAGGTGGTAATACCAAGGCACTGACCATCTATCCGTACTCAGGTGGAGTGCCTAGATAATGGTACTTGGATGGTGCTTAAAAATGGTCGTCTATTTAAATCAGAAAAGTTCGCGCTTTTTAGGTTCCAAAACCTGTTTTCTGCACTAATTAGATCATTCTAAAGATGGTTTGACACTATTTAAATTACGTTTTGCAAGATTTACAAAAACTGTAAAAATACCATCAAAACGTAGTTTCACTTCTGTCAAACCATTTCTAAAATGCTCGAATTAGTGCAGAAAACAGGTTTTGGAAGCCAAAAACAAAACAAAAATTTGATCCAAGTGGACTCATCGAGGATGGATATGCACCGTTGAGTGTAAAAATAAACCATAAAGGGTGAATGTCATTAATTTATGAAAGCACAAAGACACACAAGGAGTCCCCGAAAAAAGTAAACCCAGGAGCTCAATTGAAACTTCTATATGATTAAAATACGTAGCAAACTTTCGATTAAACATAACTACTTTATAAGGAAACAAGACTAGGCTCAGAATCGCAAGGGTTGCAGTCAATGGCAACCGGACAAAACAGGTTTTTAAAAGTATTTGTCGCGCGACAAAAACGGAAAAAACCGTTTTTGTCGTTCATGTTTCGTCGCGCGACAAAAACGGTTTTTACATATTTTGTCGCGCGACAAAAACGGTTTTTTCCGGATTTGTCGCGCGACAAAAACGGCTTTTTCCTGATTTGGTGCGAGACAAGCACGGTTTTTTGGTTCTCACTTGACGTTCTTTGCTCTTTGTGCGGCTACCAGACAATTTCTAATATTTGTGTGGGATATCTTGGATATCCACCTGCATTGGCGTAGCCAGGGGGGGGCAGGTGTGCACGTGCCGCGCCCCGTCAGATTTTTTTCTTAGTCAAAAATGGAAAACATTGTAGGTAAAATGTCCTAAAATTTTTTTCTCGTATGTGTCCCCCTTTTTTGTCCGCCGCCGCCCCCCCCCCCCCGTTAATCTGACGGGGGTTTAAGTCAAAAGTCTAAATCCTTGGGTGGGTACCTGAATACCAACGTGGATGACCTGAAAAATAAAAATAAAATAGAGAGTAAAAACAAATTTTTTTCTTACTCAAAATTCTGTAGGGAATTGCGTTTGTCAAGACCAGAATGTGATTTTACCCTCCCGAACCCCGTAATGGTACATTTCGGGTCAGCTGGATATCCACCTGAGACTAGGGTACCCAACCCAGGATTTGGAGTTTGGGTAGGCAAATTATAATTTAATCTTAACAACCCAATCCCTTATCGAATCCTATGTTAGGAAAAAAAATTGATCAAACCAAAAAGTAGTTCTACAAGGTAGATTTGAACTCTTGTCTTTACTAGGGGATGAATTTACCATGGCCGAATTTACTGGAGACCCGTTTACTCAGTTAAAGAATTAAAGAATTGAAAAGTGGAAAAACCGTTTGTGTCGCGCGATAATAACGGGAAAAAGTCGTTTTTGTCGTGCGACAAATCCGGAAAAAAGCCGTTTTTGTCGCGCGACAAATACTTTTAAAAAATATTTTGTCGCGCGACAAATACTTTTAAAAAACGTTTTTGTCGCGCGACAAATACTTTTAAAAACCTGTTTTGTCCGGTTGCCGCAGTCAATACATCTGTTGGCATTTTTGCTGTTGGCATTTTTGCGTTGGCATTTTTGTCTTGGCATTTCTGCTCTTGGCATTTTTGCTCTTGGCATTTTTGCTCTTGGCATTTTTGCTCTTGGCATTTTTGTCTTGGCATTTTTACTGATAACCTGATTGTTCAACTCAACCAACCACAGCCTCTCAGATGCCCAGTGAAGAGCCTAGTGAAAGAAGCCTGCAGCTGCTCAAGAAGTATTTCGGACATTCAAAGTTTCGTCCGCTTCAGTGGGACATCATCAACAATGCTCTTCGAAGAAAAGACCAGCTGGTAGTCATGTCTACAGGTTCGATTTAGAACTGATCTATTTGGTTGTTAAAGCGCGATTGCCGTCTCCCACAACTACACCTCAAATTTAATTCTAGGTCTTGTTTTGTTAGAAACCAAGCTGAAAATCACGAACAGTAGTTCAATGGTTAGGCAAACATTTTTGAACTGGGAGAGGCGGGGAGCAATCTAGGACCCGTGGCCATGGCCTTTTAAAGGACCATACAGTCAACTCTCGATTTAACGAACCCTCGATTTAACGAAACACTTGATTTAACGAACTTTTTTTCAACGCCTATTTGGCTAGCGATTAAATAAAATGACTAAAATTAACTCTTGATTTAACGAAACTCTCGGTTTAACGAACATTGTTTCCGGTCCCCAGGGGTTCATTGAATCAAGAGTTGACTGTACTTGCTGATGACAATGGGAGTTTGGCGAATTCAAATGCGCGCGTGATGGCTAAATTCTGGTATACCCCCAGCACTAAATTCTGGTATACTCCCAGCACTAAATTCTGGTATACCCCCAGCACTAAATTCTGGTATACCCCCAGCACTAAATTCTGGTATATCCCCAACACTTTACCTCACAATTGAAAGCTGAGGATGTTAGCTACACGATGGTGTAACAATTTCTTAGTTTAGTTCACAAAAGTGCACATCTTTTAATTAAAATAGAATTGAATCATTTTTGAGCTTTCAATTTTCACTCGAAAAGATTCAATTCAATTTTAATTAAAAGGTATACATTTTTGTGAACTAAACCAAGAAATTTTTACACCATCGTGTAGCTAACATCTTCAGCTTTCAATTGTGGGGTAAAGTGTTGGGTATACCAGAATCGAGTGCTGGGGGTATACCAGAATTGTACCCGCGTGAAACTTTTTTCATTCTGAAATTGTTTTTTGAATCACTTATCATGTAACATCAATGTTCGAAATAACAGAGCAGGCACGGGAATCGGCCTGATGTCGACCATAACAACACAGCGCCGCTATACTATGAGTTAACTAGGCCACTTACCGTATATTCTCTAATAGAAGGCCCCTCTCTAATAGAAGGCCCCTCTCTAATAGAAGGCCTCCCTTGAGGACCTATATATCAGCCTAGAAAAAGAAATTCGCAAATCTGTTTTTCACGTTTTCTTAGTTAACACGAGCTTACCTGATTCCACTTTTAAAATTTTGGTTGAGCACGCAAAAATCTCAAAATCGACCCAAATTTTTTCCGATTTTTTAGGGTTGAAAAATAGAAGGCCCGGGCCTTCTAATAGAGAATATACGGTACATAAAAACTTTGTTTTTTATCTTATTACATCAAAAATGCGTAATTCAGAAAGTAATTTTTGTAGTAAAAAAGTGCCCCGCGCGCATTTGAATTTGCCAAATTTTCATTGTCTTCAACAAGTATGTTCCTAAAACGGCCATTGCCGTCTCCGACAACGGTTGTCCCCCGCCAATTCAAATTTTCTTCTGAATCATAGAACTTCTGTACGGATTTTTCAACATGGTTTCTAAGAAAACCATACCTAAAATTAAATTCTAGTCCTTGTTTTGTTAGAAACCAAGATGAAAAATCAGTACAGAAGTTGAATGATGAGGCAAAAAAAATTGAATCGGCGGGGGACAATTCAAAGCAGGTGGCAATGGCCCTTTAAATGGGGTAAACACAATGGAGGTGCGAGTTCTTTAGGGTGTCGTAGCCCAGTCAGATGTTGTCGTTTCACTTATCTGAAAACTACTTTGACCTATTTTTGAGGTCCGCTGTTAATAAAATTTTACTTTGCCACTAATGTTCAATTACTATTTCCGTATACTGTGCTCACATTATTGTTCCTAAATTAAATCTTTAAAAGGGACATCGCACCTCACACCTCCGTTGTGGCCAAGGCATAACAAAAAAAATTGCAGGCTATGGAAAGTCAGTCTGTTATCAAATGCCCTCTCTCATTCAAAAAAAACTTGACTTTGGTGGTCTCGCCTCTAATATCTTTAATGGAAGACCAAGTGAGCCATCTGATGAATATGGGCGTCAACGCAACTCATTTGGGTGGGTCTATGAACTTCGATAGCATCCTGGCCTGCATCAGAAGAAGAGAATTGCGCCTCATTTACACTACTCCAGAAATGTATTCTACTCGACCAGACTTTTTTGACCAAATTCGACAATGTGAGTTAAATTTTCAGGGTTTGTCTTTAGCTGTATTTTTTTAGACGTGGGCTTGATTGCAGTGGATGAAGCGCATTGCATCTCACAATGGGGGCATGAATTCAGGTCCAGTTACAGGCAGGTCGGTGATATGCGAAGGAGTTTTCCCGGTGTCCCCTTTATGGCTTTGACAGCCACAGCCACTTCTCCAGTCAGGAGCGACATCATCAAAAATTTGATGCTGGTTTCGCCGATTATTACATTGACGGGATTCGACAGGTAAAATTATTGAGTAAATTCGTTACTTTCTGAGTACACTACGTGTTTTGTCTTAAGGTCTAATCTGTTCATTGAAGTGGTCAAAAAAAACGCAGAGCGTAGGCACCCAAAAAGCCTTCGAGCGCGATCTGTTGCCTATGCTTGTGGAAGATAATAGGCTTGGACCTCACTTTGGCGGATCTTCAATAATCTATTGTCAGACAAGGAAGAAAGTTGAGGAGGTTACTAACTATTTGAGAAGTAAGTACACAATTGTGATGGGTTTCAGACTATTTTCTCGTTCAGGTTGTGGAGTCCGGTGTGTTAGCTACCATGCGGGATTAGACGCTAAAGCAAGGACGAAAGCTCACACTGATTTTCTCAATGACAAAGTGACCACAGTCACAGCTACGGTTGCATTTGGGATGGGCATTGACAAGCGGGACATCAGATTTGTTTTCCATTACGGTGGTATTGCTTTTAGGCTTTGTCTAACTATAGAGTGCTTCTCCCATACAATTATTTAGCGCCCGGCAATATTGAAAGCTACTATCAGGAAATAGGGAGAGCTGGGCGAGATGGGTTTCCTTCCAAGTGCAAGATTTTTTATTCAGACAGTGATTTAGCGATGGCAAAGTTAATTTCTGGGAATCTATTTTATTAGGGTTTAAAAAACTTTTAGAAATCGGATCTTTGCAAACAAGTTTGCCAAAGATTATGAAGTCCATTCATTCGAGATGCTGAAAAGAATGGAGCAATATGCGACCACAGCTGGGTGTCGACGATATCTTTTGCTCTCTTATTTCGACAACACCATAAAATATCCAGAACAGCCGAGTCCAGATTGTTGTGATAATTGTCTGAAGCAGAGTCAAAAGAATAATGGAATGGAGTTAGGGTTCGACGCCATTGAAAAGGTGATTCATATTTATTTTATAGTGCTTTTATCTTTCACTTATGTCTTAGTTCAGGTCGACTTTGGCGAAGACGCAAGAAATTTATTCAAAGTTATGGATATTGTCTTTCATAACAAAACAGGCATGGGCAAGCCGATCTCGTTTTTGAGAGGGATGGTAATCTTTTAATTGCGTATTAAGGCTGGTCTTAATTTTTTTAGTAAATTTTTCAGAAGTCAGTGGAGACCGGCAAGACTATGAGCACACCACAGAAAGTGGAGTTATTCGGGATTGGAAAAGTGCATTCCGAGATGTGGTGGAAAGAGCTTTGCAAGCTGCTCAGGAACAATGGCTATTTGAATGAGACCAAAGCTAGCTTCTCTGATTTCGCCATTACACAGCTCTCTCCAAAAGCGATTGGTTGGTACGAGTCAAGTTCTAAGGTATGCCATTCCATTCTCGCATATAAGATTATGGGGGAATCTCTTTTTCAGGAACTGTTTTGGAACCGTCAGAATTCTTTGTAGCCGCTAACACAGCTAGCGATGTGGCTAGTGAAATTCGGGCGAATAAATCAAAGAAGGTGACCAATCCAACAGGGACTTCGAGAAGAGTGGTTGTTGGAGCTACCGGTCTCATCGACACGATCACTGAAAAGTAGGACATTTAGCGCCTTTTTGCTTGGCAATATTTTATCTCCCTCCATTTAGGATTCTGCGCAATGAAAAGCAACGTATATATCGTCCTTGTTCATTTTATCCTTCATTGATGACCGAAGCGGTAGAAGAAGACTTGGATGCTCACGAGAAGGTTTTTTGTTGGGAGTGGCTGTAAAAGCGCTTCATATATCAATTTAGTTGCCATTGCTGCGAAAAGCTGTCACTGACTGGAGATATGAGTTGTCGACTGAAATGGACTGTCCAGCCAACAGCATCTTCAGCAACACGGTCATTGAAGGCATTGTTCACTTCCGGCCAACTAAGTTTGTGTTTCTCTTTTTTATGCCGCTTTACAAACCATATTAGGCAGACGACTCTAGAACATGTGGAAGGGTTGCCTGAGAACCGTCGCCTACAGCTTGCACAAAGGATATTCGATTTGGTTAAGAAGTTTTGCGGGGCTCATGGCATCCCAAGTGATTCTGTTCAAGAGACAGCTAAGGTTGTTACTTACTGTTTTCAATTAATTCAATTTTTTCGAAAAGTGATTTACATTTAGTTTCCGGAAGAATTGGAATCCCTGCGCCAAGAACTAACACCGTCAGTTGAGGCAGCCTACACTGTTCACGTTTTGTTTGGCCTTTCAGCGGTATAGATTTGTCTGGGACGCAAACAACTCGCCAACTAGAACTCGCCAAAGTCAGGAGTCGCGAACGCGAAAACTCGCCAACAAAGGATTCGCCAGCTAAAAATTCGATTAAACGGACCCTATGGCTGGTCCCAAGGGGGGAAGTTAAATCAAATTTTTTGTTGGCGAGAGTTTTGAGTTTTGCTCTTAGCGATTCTCCGTTGGCGGGCTTCGCCATTGGCGAGATTAAATGTTCTTGTTTTGGCGTTGGCGAGTATTTCAAGTTGGCGAGTTATGGCGTTGGCGAGTTGGTTGCGTCCCATTTATCTATTTAGAATGTGAATGGGGGTTTTACTCAACTATTTTAGGAGGATGTCGGGAAACGGAGAGGTCTCGCTACCAGTACAGTGTGTAATTACTTGGCTCAAGCTGTAAAAATCGGCCTTCCTGTCCATTTGCCTATGCTTAATGTGGATGAAGATGTGATCTCTCAAGTCTACAGTGCAGTTGAAAAGAATAGGAGAGGTGACAAGGGTTTTATGAAAACGAAGATATAAAAAATTAATTCAGATGTATTCCGGATGAAGCCAATTATAGACATCCTCGAGGCAGATGTTCTTGGGCAAATACCCATCAAATATGAGCAGTTAGGACTGGTGTTGGCTATACTTCAATATGAATACGGAATAGAAGAAAAGCAGGGTGGCAGCGAAAACAATGATAGAAAAGAAAATATTGAAGGGGAGGATTCCCAGTCAGGTTTGTTGCATGATTCTTTATTTTACTTGTCTAATAGGTTGTTGTTTAGGGCCTGCTGGCGCTAAGAGGAAGATATCATCGTGGATTCAAAGTGCTGCTGCAGAACAAAAGCCAAAGTCACCATTCGATTTCAAGCCACAGAGCTTAGCGGCTGTTAAAAAGTCACGACAAACATTTCTGAAATAAATTGATCTATGTTCTAGCAGTTTAAGTGTATTTGTTGTTGTAAATTGCATTATCGTTGGGTATTGCTACGGGTTGCTTCTAAAAATGTCTTAAAGATAGAGCCTGCAAATAAAGTCTGTTTTACTAATACCTTCTCATATTTGTGGCGATAATTGCAACATATTTTAACGGCCTAGTGTTTGTTGGAGTGAATTTCTTCGTTAAGCTGTTCCACGAAAATCGGCGTGATTATTCGAATTGTCAAAATTTTTAGCGGTTGCCAGTATCAGTTATCTTTATGGAAATATGTGTGGGAAGGAGGAGATTAGGCCATTTTAAACTGGGCCAATTCAAACTGAGCCAATGCAAACTGGGTTATTTCAAATTGATCCAAATTCAAATTGGGCCACTATTGTGACTGCGGGGATGAGACATTTTACCGACTTCACTCATTTTTAAAACAACAGGGAGACCAGGACATGTTTTATGTGAAATATTGGTTAGCCACCTTTTTTCGGGCCTCGGTGGCGTAGTGGATAAGCGTTTCTGTTTTATGGCTCAAAAATGGTGCGCAGGTTCGATCCCACCTGGCGGCACGCTAGTTGTTTTGGATTGTTTAACCGATGTGTATGGGTGATTAGACTTTTTTAGCTCGAGATTTTTAATCAGCGACCCAGATCACTTCTAAAACTGGTAAAACAAGCCAAAATAAATAACATGCCAGCATGTGGGATCGAATCTGCACACCATCTTAAGCCAAAAAACACAAACGCTTACGCACTGCGCCACTTTTTTCTACTCCCGCGAATGTGGGAGCCCCTTTAACACAATCTGAATGGGCTAGCTTTGGAATGGTAATAATCATATAAGGTGGAATTAAGAAAAACTTGGAATTGCAATGTCAAACAATTTAAAAAATTCGGGAATTATGCTGTATAGGGACTATGTACGGGCCGGCCCGGGCCGAAAAAAAATTGAGCTCCGGGATGGGCTGGGCCCAAATAAAATATCTGGACCGTGGAAAAGCAGGCCCGTGCACGGGCCTGCTTAGATTTTGACGCAATGCGACGTGAGAAGTCGATTTCGTAAATACCCACAAATAACCCCCCTGAAATAACCACCCCCACCAAAATAATTCTCAGAGTCTTGCAAAGCCAGATGGATATCAGGTAGGGCTCTGAAATTTTTGTAACTAAGCTACAGTCAAAAGCCAGGGAAGAAAATTCAAAACCACCTTTTTCCGGAAATCGGCAACTTTTGCTCTTTTTCACAACTTTGATATTATTTCTTAATATTGTCCCTGCCTATTTTCGATGTGCTAACAACTTTTGCATTCTTTTTGCAATTCAAGAACGGTAATAAATAGCTAGAGGCAATGTAAACCAAAATTTATGGTTTCTGCCTTACTTTATTTTACTTCAAATCGCGAATTGAGAAAATTGAGAAAGTTGTCGACCAAAAAAGTAATCCTGGAAATGTTTCCAATCTATTTATCGATATTTTTTTGACTTATTTTAACTCTATCACTGAAAAAGTGGAAAAATAAAGTTTACACCCGAAGGAATTACACCCACAGCCACCGGTGGCACCGTGGTGCACAATGATGACTTATTTTAAAAAATTGCGAAAAATTTCAACGCTTAGCCTAGGGGGCTGCCCACGGATTGGATACAAATTGTGATTGGATGCCGCAGTTGGATACAGTTGCAGTTGGATACCGCAGTTGGATACATTTTTGAATTTAATAGAATGGGCGATGGTCATTTCGTCCCCGGTCATTTTGTTCCCAAAAGCCGTCAATTTGAAATTTTCAAACAGGTTCAAATCTTGGTGATGGAAAATATTTTTTCTAACTTAAAATTTTGTCAGGAAATTGGATTTGCTAAGATGGTCAGGTATACACCTAAATGACTTGAAAAATAAAATCGGTTAAATTTAGTAACAAATCATACTTTCTTATGATTTTATAAAACCCAAATTACGATTTCACCCACTCGGAGGCCGAAACTTTGGGTAGGTACCACCTGGTCAGCTGGATATCCACCTCGCTTCCCAATAAAAATAAAAATTAGCCGAATTCAAAAACTAACCACTTTTTTAACCTAAAATCGCCTGGCAAAGCCGGTTTGTAAAAGACCGAAATTGCAATTTTACCCATCTGGCCCCAAAATCTGGAGTGGGTAGCAGCTGATCAAGTGGATATCCACCTGAATGGCCTGAAATAAAATAAAACTCCAAGAGAATCTCAATACCTGTTTTTCTATGAACCAACCACAGTTTTGTTGGATGCCTAATGTGCCAACAAAACCGAGTGGTCGTCCACTTGGATCAAAAAAAAACTTTCACGTTTTGGGTTCCAAAAATGATTTTCTGCACTAATTAAAACATCCTAAAGATGGTTTGATATTTTGTGGTATTTTCACAACTATCGTAAATCTTGCAAAAATGTAATTTTAGTACTGTCAAACCATCTTTAGAATGCTTGACTTAGTGCAAACAAAAAACGATAAAACAAGTTTTTGGGACCCAATAACGTGAAAAAAAAATTCGATCCAAGTGGACGATCACTTAGTTTAGTTGGTGTATGGAACATCCAGATGATCTAGCTGCCAGCATGGTCAGATGCTTTGCGAAAAATAGTCTAACATACAACCTGGTACTGCTGACTAAGTACTGCCATTTAGGTACCACTAACTAGAACTACTGTCTACCACCACCCAAGTATTATCATCCATGCACTTCCACCTGAGTACCGATTTCTAGTCACTCCCTTGTTACTAGCACTCAAATAGAAAATTTAAAATAGGCGGCTTTTGGGAACGAAATGACCGTCTCCCGTTCTATCGAATTCAAAAATGTATCCAACTGCGGTATCCAACTGCAACTGTATCCAACTGCGGTATCCAATTACAATTTGTATCCAACTGCGGTTTTACCAGCCTAGGGTTCCCAGATTTCCTTTTTTTAGAATGGGCGCTTTCGAAATTAGCCTTTGCTTATTTCGCTAATAATGAATTTTAGATACCAAATTGACCTCTGTGACTTGCTTTACAATATGAGAGTAAAACATAGTCAAGTTTTCTTAAAATATATCAGAAATTTCGAAGGCGCCTATTCAAAAAAAGGAGATCTGGGAACCCTGGCTTAGCCAAAATTAAAAAAATTCGTGATCGGTAGAGCAATAGAACCGGTGTTTTCAATTGTCAGAATCAGAAAGGGTCAAAAGCAGAATTCGAAGCAACGTCAGAAAACAGAAAAGATAGTCAGAATGGTTTAAATCGGAAATGATAGTCAGAAAAGTTTAAAGTTTAAATCACAGGCAGAATGGCAATCAGACATTTTAAAAGTCAGAATCATAATGATTCTGGTTCTGACTTTGAAAAATTGGGCAGCCGACGATTGCGCCATTTCAAATTGCGCCAATTCAGATTGCGCCACATTCAAATTGCGCCAATGCAGATTGCGCCACTGCAAATTGCGCCACTATATACTCTAATTAAAGTTAAGCAAATGTGTTTTTTAATCTGATCTCAACGGATTTTGTTCCCTTCCAGTATTAGGGGTGACTGTTTTCATGTCCTTCAATGATAAATTTCAGTAAAATGACCAGAAATTGGCAGGGTTGTAATGGCGCAATTTGCAGTGGCGCAATTCGATTTTGGCGCATTTTGCAGTGGCGCAATTTGCAGTGGCGCAATCTGCATTGGCGCAATTTGAATGTGGCGCAATCTGAGTTGGCGCAATTTGAAATGGCGCAATCGTCGGCTGCCCGAAAAATTCTATCATTTATGATTCTGACTTTGAAAATTCTGACTCTTTTTTTTAAATTCTGACTATAAGTTCAAGTTCATTGGCGCCGTGCGCGGCAGGAATGTATTATATCACCTCCTTTTTTAAGCTTTTCAGGTCTTAGTTAGTCGATAAAACATGTTTTTTTTGGATTGAGAAACACATTTGCATAAAAAAAATTTTCACCAAAAATTGTCTTTTTGCCTTGAGAGACTAAGGCCGGTCTAAGGCACCGTACAGTCAACTCTCGCTATAATATACACGTATACACGTATATTATAGCGAGAGTTGACTGTACTTCCTCTAATTAAAGCTGACTTTTTAAAGACTGCTTTTTTGCAAGTCACCACCAGTCATGTATAAATCTCCGGCTCTGGCTCTTGCTCCGCTCTGGCTCCGAGCAGGAGAAAGTTTTTGAAACTTAAAATTTTTGAAACTTAAAGGACAATGCTCGTGCAAGGCCCAGCAATTGTTGAAATTTGAATTGGCGGGGACCCAAAAACATTTTCCGCTGCGAGACATTTTATTTAAAACATTTTTGTCGCTTCAATTCTTAATTCCGTCAAACCCAGCAATTGTGGGTGCAGCGTAAAGCATGAGTACTCACTCAACTGAACCGATGTCATTCAGCCGGGTGGGTTCCCGGGGTCGGAAATGAGCTAGACCTTTTCGGAGTGTCGTGTGTTCTGAGTTTTGGATTTGCCGAGTCTCAGGTTCTGTTGTCGCGTCGGGTAATTGGTTCAGGTCGGTACCCGAAAATTTCGGTACGGGTTTTGGTTTTGCCAAGTTTTGGATTTGACCGAGCCTTTAGCTCGGTCTTCAATCTGTAAGTGGCTGCTCAGTCTGTAAACAAAGATGCCAAAACGGTAAAATATCGATTACCGACGGTCAATGATTTTTTTTTTGAAATTTTTGATCAAAATCGTCAATTTTCAGGACAAAAGTTTCTGAAAAGTCGACCCTAGTACCAAAATCTCATCCTGAATCCGAATCCGTTGAGATCAGATCAAAATAATTTTTATGGGCTAATATATAGCTATTTTGAGTAGATAAACCAGGAATTTAGCACCATTCACCTATTTTAATGGGTATCTCAGTCTATAAAAAATATTTTGATCTGATCTCAACGGATTCAGATTCAGGATGAGATTTTGGTATAAGGGTCGACTTTTCAGAAACTTTTGCCTTGAAAATTGACGATTTTGATCAAAAATTTTGAAAAAAAAATTCATTGACCGTCGGCATACTTGCACGGCCGCCGGCGGAGCGCCGGCGGCCCGCCGGGCAAAATTGGCGATTTTGGAGCGCCGGCGGTGGCGGCGAAATTTTCAAAATGCCGGCGGCGGCGGAGGCGGCGGCGCTCATTTTGAAAAAACCTCGGCGGAGGCGGCGGCGCTTTTTATTTTTTGGGAAACGTGCAAGTATGACCGTCGGTAATCGATAGCCGTCCGCCAAAACAAGCAAAACCGGACTGTTCATACCGGCTCTTCTCAAATTTCCTTGCTTTTTGTAGAGTTGTCGGGAAAACAAAAATTTCGGTTTTCCGAACCGAAATTTTCAGGTACCAACCTAACCCAGTTACCGAAACTGAGGCCCTGATCCAAAACTCAGAACACACGAAACTCCGAAAAGGTCTAGCTCATTTCCGACCTCGGGAACCCACCCGGCTGAATGATACGGGTTTAGCTGAGTACTCATGCTTTACGCTGCACCCATAATTGCTGGGTTTGAAGGAATTAAAAATTGAAGCGACAAAAATGTTTTAAATAAAATGTCCGCAGCGAAAAATGTTTCTGGGTCCCCGCCAGTTCAAATTTCAACAATTGCTGGGGCTTGCACGAGCATGGTCCTTTAAGAGCCCGGAGCAAGAGCAGGAGCAAATTTTTCAAAGTCGAGAGCCCGGAGCAAGAGCCGGAGCGAATTTTTTAAAGTCGAAAGCAAAATTTTTCAAATGAAGATCTCGGAGCCCAATCCGGAGCAGATTTGTTCAAATGAAGAGCTCGGAGTCAGATTCAGAGCGAATTTCAGAGCAAATTTTTCGAAGTCGAGAGCCCGGAGCGAGAGCAGGAGCGAATTTTCAAAATCGAGAGCCCGGAGCAAGAGCCGGAGCAAACTTTGTAAAGTTGAGAGCCCGGAGCAAGAGCAGGAGCGAAAAATCTCAAAAATACATCACTAGTCACCACTCATTTTGTAGCCAGTGAAATGAGCTACAAAATAAGGTAGAATTTGCCTAAGAAAACTTTTCGAAAATTGGGCCAAAAACACAATGCCAAAAGCACGATTATGAATTAGGGGGGGGGGGGGGGCACAGCCTTTCAAGATTTGAATTTCCTTGTAGTTCAACTCAAACAAAACGCCAAGAATTAGGTTGCCGTTTTTACGCGCCTTTTTAATTTTTTTGTCTTTTCTTCACCGAAATGTACTGTTTTTGCAAAAAGCACAGGGTCTTTTACTCCAAAAGATCTTTTGTTTAGAACTTACATCGTATGCCTTTTTCAAAATCTTGTTTGTCCATTACATGAGCTCCGTGAATAATATTCTGGCATCCCATAACTAGTTATGCATCATGTCAATAAATGTACTAAAAATGTAAGGAAAATTATGTCAGGCAAATTTTTCGGTGGGGACCAGCAATTTTTTCTCGCTATATTTTTGCTCTCGTTCTACCTCATCCGACGAAAATTTTCTGCATACTTTTTTAAAGTAGGATAAGGTCATAAATATTAAATTTCAGTTGAAACAAGTGATTGGTGGTTTTGCCCTAATTTGCAGTGTAACGCGCTAGTACTCCCATTTAGACAGTCTGGTTGCGAGTTAGACAGTCTGGACCTCAAGCCGAACGTCCACGAAGAAAAGCAGCGGGAAACAATAATACGAAACTAAGAGCACCAAAACTCTTTATCAAACTTTATTCAGCGGCTGTAACATGAACGAGGAGGATAACACGGGAATTCCAATCATGAGAGTTCTAGACAATTTCAGATGGTGCTTGGATAGAGCATCACTCGGATTCGCTTTTCAATGGCATGCGGCGGCAGGTTGAAATGAAACTTCCTCGGACGAAGCTAGAATTGCCATGAACACGGGTGATGCGGATACGCTGCCCCTTGCGACCTTTGTAGACGTAGACCGCACGCTTGCCGACTTAGAAATTAGCATCTTCCTGAAAGGCATAGGGTAAATTATTATAAGGATAGAATCGACATACAGTCAAATCTCGGTTTACCAACATCCCAGAGCTCAGGCATAGGGAGGCGGTTAACTGTGGTGGCCAACAACCGAGGGTTGACTGTAAAATATTGAAAAACTGACCTTGTTGAAAACCCCATCAAGAGTCAAAAGCGCCGTGTGCTCATGCTGATTTCTCTGACCGCGCTTGTACCCTGTGAAGATTGCCTAAAAAGCATAGTCAACGAATCACTGTACTTGGACATAGCTTTGGTTCCCTCCGAGATAGCGTGCTTGGCCAGCTCTCCAGGCATGACGAGACGAACGGAAGTCTGCATTTCGCGAAAAGAAAGCGGACGAGTCTTGCCATAATTGACCAGGCGGGCGGATTCATCCAGCAAGCGGTCGAAGAGATCCTTAACCTGAGAAAGTGACTAAATTACTACACTACATTCGCAAAAATACCCACCATAGAATTTATGACCGCCATGCCTTCGAGGTGATTCGCATCTCCGGGTGAACTTGCTTGAGCACTCGATTGAGGTAGATCTGAAACAGGTTCTTAGCAAAATCGTCGTTAATAATAAAGTGGTAGAACCTACACCATAGCTTCGCTTGTTATTACCCTTGCTCGAGCTGAACGAGTTTCGGAGAGAGACACTTCATTTGGCTTAACGCACATTCTTCTGGTGGAGACCATCTTCAGCTCTAAAAAAACACTGAATTTATTTTTGTATGAGACACGCCAATTTTGTATTTTTGGGGCTTTTTTATGCACCAAAAGAAAGCCTACAATCTCTTCTACCCGAAAATCCAGACCGATTTTTGTAAAACCAGAATTTTCAAAACTAGAGGCTATTTGAAACAAACAACTGCCATTTTTCCGAGTAAAATAGGGGTGTTTGCGTTTTCCGTCTAACTTTTGTATAAAACACCCTAAATTTGTATTTTTTGTATACATCTTTGGTACCAAAATGCAGCAAATTTACTCCTCTATCAAGTCTCCGGTTTTGTTTGAGAAAAATTAGACAGAAAAACTTGGCGGGATCTCAATCAAATTAATAAGGCGAAGAAATTTCTTCGAAAATTTTCAAAGAAATTGCTTGTGGTTTTGCAATTTTACGAGTTTTATAGGCAAGTGATGGCTCATTCGAAAGCCCTTCACGTGAGGAATCTTTTGGCAATAAGCATGCAAAAACCGAGAAGAAAAAAACCAGATCAGAGTCATGAAGCAAAAAAGGCCTCAAATTGACTATTTTTAATAACTTTTTGTTTGGCGCCAAATATCCCTAATACACTAAGATTCAAATTTTGAAAGGCTGTGGGGGGAGGTTAAATTGGGCAGCCGACGATTGCGCAAAATCAAATTGCGCAAATTCACATTGCGCAATGTTCAAATTACGCAAATGCAAATTGCGCAAATGCGAATTGCGCCAAAATCAGATTGCGCAAACGTAAACTGCGCCAAAGTCAAACTGCGCAAATGCAAATACCGCGACTGTTGACTCCTTTGTTTGAGCTACTTTTTCTAATCTGTTTTTTTTTTGAATTTTTGAAGAAATTTGGTAAAAAGTTAGAGCCTTCTAATTTTAGTAAAATCATGGCGTATTTGCATCCGCGCAGTTTGATATATACAGAGGATGACTGGATATTAGATCGTAAACGCACGAAGATGACAGAGGTAGAGTACTCGAAAAAACTCTAAGGATGATTTATTAAAAAGGTCCTACAAATAATTGGAGTGTCCATAACAAAGATGGTAAAAGTTATCTGAAAACGGTAGAAATTCACGGTAGAAATAATGGAGCGACTCTACTTGAAGATCGAATGTTGTATATTAGGGGTTGTAAGAGTCGTATGCCCGTGGATGATTGTAGGTTGGATTGATAGATTAGATTTTTAGAATAGTGAAAGGATGAAGATGATAGAATGATCAATGGAAAAGTCTTGGAATAGTAGATCCCTCTAATTTTGATAAAATCGTAGCGCTGTTTACATTTGCGCAATTTGATATCTGCGCAATTTACACTGGCGCAATATGATTTTGGCGCAATTTGCATTTGCGCAACTCGCATTTGCGCAATTTGATTTTGCGCAATCGTCGGCTGCCCGTTAAAGGGCCTGACCTCTTCCTACTCGGTGGTCCCCCGCCAATTCAAAAATTTTCTCTTGATCATTGGACTTCTGTACGGATTTTTCCGCTAGGTTTCTAACAAAACTAAGCCTAAAATTTGATTTAGGCCTAGTTTTGTTAGAAACGTGGCGGAAAAATCCGTACAGAAGTCCAATGATCGAGGGAAAATTTTTGAATTGGCGGAGGACCACCGAGTAGGAAGAGGTCAGGCCCTTTAAATTAGAGGTTTTACGGTACACCGCCTTCTATCAAAGGGGGAGGACTTTATATACGCATCGCCTTTTGTCGAAAGTTCTAGCTTGACTTTTAGGTCCAAAAATAATCGAGCAATCGATTGCAACCACTTCCAGCACTGCTTTTCTGTCATCAACTGCCTCAATTTTGCGATTTTTGGCAATGACTACCAAAATTAAAGGAAACTAGCCAAAGTGATGCGTAGTAGGAACTGACATTTTTTGCGATTTCAATCTACATGATTTCAATCAACCGTATGCTGAAAATGACGGCAAGAAGCAGGGCTACATTTTGAGTGTAAGGTTGCAAATGAGTATGTGAATTAAAATTGGGAAAAAACGTCAGTTCCAGGATACTACCGAAAAGTACTGGTATAGTCCTATTGAGGATTTCATCGAATTGGATTTTTTATATTTTAGCCCTAACTTTATACCAACTTTTCGTCTGTATGATAGCTCAAATGAAAGCCCAGAAGCTTGGCTACATTTTGACACTAAACTTGTAAATAAAAGGAGAAAAAATAATAAGGTCTGCAGCCAGTGGTAGTCGAACCTGTGACCTAAAGCGATGCGTATATAAAGTTCAACAACTACTCTGAGTGCACCGAAAAGCATGCATACCAGAGTTCGGAAGGGCTTTATGGAGGTGAAAGGGTCAAATAAAAAGTAAAATATTCGCAAAAGCCCAGTGTCAACAACTGAAGACTTTGAACTTGGTTTTGAACACTGTGGCCTACCGCATATAGGAACTCTGGTATGCATGCTTTTCGGTGCACTCAGAGTAGTCGAAGGTCAACCTTAGGGTCCACTAAAAGTTGTGGTGCAAAAAGTTGAGGCCGGGTTCAACTTTGAGGGTCAACTTTATGGGTTTGACAGAAAAGATTAAGGGTCAACTAAGTTAAGGCCTGAAAAGTTGAGGGTGGGGTCAACTTTAGGACTCAACTTAAAAGTTGAGGGTCAACTAAGCTGACCCTCGACTATGATTACAGCCAATACCATAAAAGGGTGTAGGGCCTAACCTGCGAGATAAGCTTAACCCGAGCAGGAATTTTTATCAAAAATGCATAAAGAGGCTCATTTGCCAAGGTCCATGTTTAAGCACATGGCAAAACAGTCAAAATAGGAGTTTTTGAAAGTGCCCTTTTAATTCCACATCACTTTCTATAGAACTTGTTTTTACCTCTCAAATGCTTTTTTAGGCCTATTACGTCAAAATAATTACTTGAAAATAATTTTTGAGTACTTCTCTAAATGAAAAAAAAAGTCAAAATTATATTTCTAGCCTCCTCCGAGCAGGCTAGAAAATATCCGCGGATTTTTTCGTTGTTGCTACGAAAAATATCCGCGGATAACTTTCAAGAAATCCGCGGATTGTATCCGCGGATTTTTCGTTGTTGCTACGGGGGCGAGTGTCGACCTGAGTGCGGACCTAAGCATTTTTACCCCAATTTTTCATTTCAGATATTGCTTGTCAATATCTCATTTTGAAGCCCTAAATCTTAGTTACAAAATGATAACAACAGAATAAAAGTTTTGGTCAAGAAAAAAAGTACAGCTCTTCCCGTGTTAAAAACGCCCCAAATCTCACACTCAGTCCACACAACATATGAACGTAGCTTTATGATATTCTACCGCGTTATGGTCACTGGAGCTGGGCAAAAGGAGTCTCTATATGCATTTTTAATCAAGAGTAATTCTCGGAATCATGTCTAAGGTAAGTGAGTGCGCGGGCTAGGCGAAAACCTGCTTAGAGAAAACATTATATAGAAAGAGAATAAAAATCACATGATGGTATCACAAGTAGACATTTACTATTCAAAATTCACTTGTGAAACCGATCATCTGATTTTTACTCTTTCTACATAATGTTTTCTCTAAGCAGGTTTTCGTTGAGCAGGTTTTTCGTTAAGCTGGTTTTCACCTAGCCAGTGCACGCATCTCTAACTCTCAATCCCCCTGCGCCCCTTTGGGGGCGCTGGGGGCTTGGTTGCTTGGGTTGAGATGCGCACACCCACATACCTTAGACGCAAATCACTCGAAAGTGACTCTGGATGCATGAAAAAGCATGCATACCAGAGTTTCTTTATGCGGTAGGCCCCAGCGAACAAAACTATATTCAAATTACTTTTAAGATTATCTTGTTACCCTTTCAAGATGGTTCAGCTTAGGGGACCAAGGCTAAAAAAAGCAATTTTTTTTATGCAACTGTTTTTCCCGGGTGGCGGTAAATTCACCCGCGGTATATTCACCCGCTGTTAAATTCACCCTCCGGTAAATTCCCCCGCAAAAATTTTGAGGTTACAGGTTCGAATCCTGGTGGTAGCAGGGTTATACGTAATTAGTGCGCCGGTAATTAGTGCGCCAGTAATTAGTGCGCCAGAATGTCTCTAGTAGAATTCAGAATCGTAACCATAACTAGGAAACCCTGACCTCTTGGATAGTGCCGCAAGCACCTAGTTGGCATCCCTAACCCGTAGAGGGTACCTCAACCGTCAGGTTAGTATCCCAAGCAATGTTAGTGACACAAACTAACTTTTCATCAACAATCAGCCTCAAAACACATGTTCTCATCGCAGTTTTGGCGTCAGCTTTGCGGCAACTCAACTTTGAGGTACTGACAAGGTGATTTTGAAATGTCCAGGTACTAGTGCTCAAGTGATGGTACTTAGATAGGGGTACTTTATTTTACCCAGTGGTTTGGGGTTGCTACCAGGGTGGTGACTTCAGCCGACTGAGTCTCAACTCAGCCATCAGCCGGCTGAGGCTGATGGCTGAGGTAATCGTCAAGTATACCACCCTGGTTGCTCCCTAGTTGTTTGGGTCGGCCATCTAGTGGTTTGGGATGGCCACCTAGTAGTTACCTCACTTTCCTGATAGTTATAGCACCCTCCAGGCAACTGGGGGACTACCTAACTCGGTACCGGGGTATTCGTTTGTAAAATCACTTCTTTGGAATTATGAAACACTGTTGAACCATGCTTTTGAGTAGGATACCATGGTTTTTCACGCCTTTTGGCTAAGTCTAGAATTTTCAGGTTGTAACAGAGGTATACCCTTCCAGGATGGATACAAGTGGTTTTCCTACTCATCCTGAGGTTAATTAATCCCTAGAAAATTATTTTAATGGCATAAATAGCAAAGAAAAAAAGTCCGCGCCCGCGGGATTTGAACCTGTAACCTCGAAGATTTAGAGGATGAATTTAGCGGAGAATGAATTCATTGCTGGATATACTCACCGGATGAATTAACCGAGGATGAAATTGTTCAAGGATGAACTTATCGAAGATGAATCCATCTACAGCCATTCTGGCGCACTAATTACTGGCGCACTAATTACTAGCGCACTAATTACTGGTGCACTAATTACTGGCGCACTAATTACTGGCGCACTAATTACGGCGCACTAATTACGCATTACCGGTAGCAGACATTATAATTTCTTTGAAGAACAGTCATAAGTCGACCAGTAAGCTTCAGGTTGGGTAGGAAAACCACCTTGTACTTCACATATATAAGTCTACCTCCAGAATCCAACACTTTGGATTTAGCTGAAAGTAATAAAAAATTATTGTACCTTATCCAGAATCGTGTCCTGAACACGGTTTCTAATGCTAAAACAGCGACTCGACTTGCCTGAAGCTCAGTTCTGGAGTAGTTTCATACCCCGTAGGGCATCCAGGGGCACTGAGGTTGTTGTGTCTAGGTAAAGATACTCAAGTGATAATACAAAGACATTGCCTAGGTATCGGTACTTATATGTTAGTGCCTAGGTAGTTATACCAAGTAGTAACCCAATGCTCAGGGGTTTAGGTATCTAGAGATACCTGAGGATGAATCGATACCTCTGGTGAATTGATACCCAGGCAGATAATTTGAAGGAAAAAAATAACTGTTTTGATCCACTCGATCCATATTCAAGTACAAGGGGTAATCTGAATGTCCGCCTGAGTCATTTTTTTCTATTATGTTTTTGCTTCAAAAACATTTTACACGCAATAATTAAAATAATCTAAAGATGTTAGTAAAAAAAAACTATCCTCTGAGCAATTTTACCAAAGCTAAAAAAATGCCCTACCAAACGAACGACCGTCAGTTCGCGACACTTTTGATTCGCGACAATCGATATACCCTCAGTTGTCCAGATCTACCCTTAATGGTCCTGGTCTACTCTCAATAATCAGCATCTACCCTCACTGGTCCATCTTCACTGGTCTTGATCTGTTTTCAGTGGTCCAGTGGCACCCTGAATGGTCCTGATCCAGCTTCCGTTGTCATGATGCACCCTCCATAGAATATAGTCTTTTGATCCAAGTGGTCGTCCACTTGGAGCAATTTTACTTTTTCGGGTTCCAAAACCTGTTTTCTGGACTAATTCGGGCACGCTGAAGATGGTTTGATAATAGTAAAATAAGGTTTTGTATGGTATTTTTTGAGTAATGGGAATTATTCGATTTTACCAGAACTCGATTTTACCAAAACTAAAAAAGTACCTTACAAAACGTCATTTTACCATTATCAAACCATCTTCAGCATTAGTCCATAAAACAGGTTTGGGACGATTTTATTTTTGATCCAAGCGGACTACCACTTGATTTGTCTGTACACGGGACATCCAGATGATCCAGCTACCAACACGGTCAGATGCACTAACAAAGAATGGTCTCATGCAAACTGGGTACTTACAAATGATTCCTTAGAACGAGGGTAGGCACCTCAGGTATCGAGTTAGAAGTGTGACAAGAATCGGATACTTGGATTCCCAAACAAAAAAGTGTCGCGAATCAGTTGTACTGCGAATCGATAATGTCGCGAATCAAAGGTGTCGCGAACTGATATTTTACCTAGCAAACGGCATTTTACTACTATCAAACCTTCTTTAGAATGTTTGAATTAGTGCAAAAAACCGATTTTGGAAGCCGAAAACATAAAAAAAGATTTCACACCAAATAGACGACCATTTGGCTTGGTTGGTGCATGGACTATCTAGTAGAACTGAGACTGGATTGTAGAAAAAATTTTGACCCTAGTAGCGAATATCCTCACTCCCCCCCGCATAAAACGGAAATATGCCACGTTCTGGAGAAAAAGTGCCACGTTTTTGTGAAAAAGTGCCACGTTTTTACGATTCTAGTCAAGAAGGCGAAAAAATGCCACGTTTTAGTGAAAAAGTGCCACGTTTTTTTCAAATTTGCCTAGTTTTGCACAGATATGCCTGGTTTTATTGTTCGCTTTGTTTCCAAGAACATATCAATAGCAAGCTAATGGTAATCTTCAAAATTGCAGATGTAAATCATTGATTTGTCTAAGAAACCTTATCGTCAGAAAACGTGGCAGATTTTCACAAAAATATGGCACTTTTTCACTAAAACGTGGCACATTTTCCTAGAACGTGGCACATTTTCTTAAAACGTGGCACATTTTCACAACAACGTGGCACATTTTCCCAAAACGTGGCATTTTTTCGCCTTCTTGACTAGAATCGATAAAACGTGGCACTTTTTCACAAAAACGTGTCACTTTTTCTCCAAAACGTGCCATTTTTACGTATCGTACCCCCCCCCCACGATTTTCACCTTTTTACTTTAGTAAAAAGAACCCAAATTTATGTCCCAGACCCGGAAAATGTGCGCAAACTCTTCATTAGTCACAACTTCCGTACGCTGGCCTACCCCCAAGTCTAAGGGCTAAGCCTAAACTTGTTGTTTGCAAGGGTATTTACAGCATTTTTTAAAGGCCGGATTCTTGGGGGAGGGGGTTCGCTACTAGCGCCAAAATTTTTAATGATAAGAGTTCTTCACAAAGTTCTTCAGACAAAAAAGATTAATTTGAAAATTTTCGCGGGTGAATTTACTGCGGGTGAATTTACCTAGAGCCGTGTTTCCCATTTCTAAAAACAGGTTTTTCGACAAATTAAGACCGCAGAATATCGAAAAAGTGGTCAAAACACACTTTTGGGCGGTGGCGATATGATATAGTTAAGCCTAGTGATGGAAGCGGGACGGGACGGTCCCGAAAGTCCCGTCCCGCCGAAGAAATTTTTTGCCAAAGTCCCGTCCCGGTGGTCCCGAACTTTCAGAGTAAAAGTCCCGGTCCCGAAAATCGAAAAAATTTCGGGATTTTTTATTCATTTCATTGTCAAGAAATTTACACATTTTAGCTTTTTCGCCAATTTATCATTATTCTTCTTATCAATCTTTCGCTTTCGTGCAATTTTTTCTCTTGTCTTTCGTCTTTCAAGTCTTTCGTCTTTCTTCGTCTCTAGTCTTTCGAAAAGAGTAGGTTCAATTAACTCAACTTTTTTAAAGAAAAGCGAAGGTTCATTTCCTGTGCTAGCGAAAATAGCTCGTCGCTACTTATCAGCTCCAACTACAAGCGTACCAAGTGAACAGCTATTCTCGGTGGCGCAGGATGTATACGACTATGGGCGTTCAAGTCTTTCTCCAGAGCATGCGGAACAATTAATTTTTTGAACAAGAATCTACGCGTCGTTAATTTCAACTACTAGCTCTTATGTGATGTAATATTGTGAAATGAAGTTTTTTTGAAACAATGCTTTTACAGTCAACTCTCGATAATCCGTCACCCTTGGGACCGGCCGTGGGGTGACGGATAATCAAGAGTGACGGATTATCTAGAGTGACGGATTACTGAGTGACGGATTATCGAGAGTTGATTGTATCAGAAGTCCCGAGCGAAACTTTTTCTGGTCCCGGCAAAATTTTGAAAAGTCCCAGTCCCGGTCTCGAAATTTTTTCTTAAAAGTTCCGTCCCGGTAGTCCCGAAATTTCAATATTTCCATCACTAGTTAAGCCCCGGGCGCCAAGGAACTTAAACTTTTGACTTTTAATTCTGACTCTCAAATTCTTTCTGACTTTGAGTTCTGACTTTATTTACAACTTCAGTAAACTCCCTCCATAGTGTACCCTCCACCCGTCATGATGTACACCCCACAGTGCACACCCGGTTACGATGTGTTTGGCCACCTCACAGTCAACTCCATTCATAGTAACCCCCGCCATAGTGCACACCTGGCGCCGGTCCCTTGGGTGTGCACTATGGAGGAAGTTGACTGTATTTTTTATGCTGATATTGATATTGACTGTAGTTCTTATATAGGTTGGATATGTCGGTCTCTACCGAAAGCTCTTCATCTTCTCAAGTCATTTTTTTCGTTCTGTTATGGAACGAATAAATGGCAGCGCGAGTTTTTTTGTGCGGCAAAATTTTTAAAATTAGAGGAGTGGCTATATTAGGTGCTAATGTCTAATTATAGAAAAACGGTATTTGGATGAATTGGCGTTTGGGGCATTGTTTTTTGGAAGAAACTATGCTTGACTGACTGATGCTGTAAAGCTTTTTTTGCGTTCGTTTTTCTATTATAACTCTCCTATTGCCGTCTTTCTATTGCTAACAAAATTTGAGCTCGAGTATTTTTTACAAATTTCAGTTCACATGAGTCACAACAAAGCGTCAAGACTCTTGCTGGAATACTTTCGTCATCAGCGATTCCGATACTTGCAGTGGAAAGTTATCTCGAACGTGGTGAAAAAGTCGGATCAGTTGGTAATCATGTCAACAGGTGGAAACACATAAAATTAGCTAATCCTTGACCATCTGATTATTTTAGGAAGTGGCAAAAGTTTGTGTTTCAGCTGCCTGCATTGCTCCAGGAGAACTTGACGTTGGTGATCTCGCCTCTTATCTCGCTTATGGAAGACCAAGTCAGAACCTTACGGTAAATACTTTTTAAATACTTTACCGCCACTTCACATTTCACTGGCTTTGTTATTTTAGAAACGTTCACATACCAGCCACTTACTTGACCAATAAAATGAGAAGCAAAGCTGAAGCCGAATTACTCAGCTCCATCAGACAAAAACATTTACGACTGCTCTACACCACTCCTGAAATGTATAAAGAAAGGCCGGACTTTTTTAAAGAAATCAGTAATGGTACGTTTCCTCTTTTAAAGTCAACTCGTCCAGAAAACTGAAGTTTAGCGAATCAGTTTTTTGTGCGGTCCTGCCTTTTCTAGGTGATTAGCCTGAGTTGAAAAAAGTTCTAAAGTCACAATGTACTTTTTTTACTCGATTTTCTTAAGATGTCGGTCTGGTTGCCGTGGATGAAGCGCACTGCATCACTCAGTGGGACAGGAGTTCAGATCGGCTTACCGAGATCTAGGAGAATTGAGAAGCAGCTTTCCAGGCGTCCCGTTTATGGCCCTCACCTCTACGGCTACAAAGCCTACTCAAAAGGACATTATTAAAAGCTTAAAGTTAAAGTCACCGGAAATAGTCCTCGACAGGCTAGATAGGTATGTGTGCAATGCTTTTGAAAACTGCCTTTCCCGTCCAACCTTTTTTCAATAATAGATTATTAAACTAAGCCTGTGTAGATGCATTTTTATGGGTTAAAGAACTTAATAAAATGCCCATGTTAAACTTTTGCCCATGTTAAACGCCAACTTTTTTTAAACTAGTCAGACTTTTGATCTCAATTTTTGAGGTTTGAATCCAAATTGCATTTTGCATAGAAGCATGGATGAGATTTGTATCCTATTTATAATAAAAATACGATATTTTAGGAGGAAAAATATCCTAACTATCCTATTTTAGGAGGATCTTCAATTATTTTCAATTCTTTAAGAATTTGAAATTGGCTGTACCTGAAAACACCCGTCAAAAAAATGAATCTCCCGTCAAAATCATTAAATCTGCCGTTAAATTTTTAAAACTTCTCGTTCTAAGTGTACACTTTTCAAATTTTTTATTTTTTTGCATTAGCATGTAGCCCTGAATCTCTAGTTTCTGATAAGCTATCAACTAGTTCAATATTCAACAATTTCGAAAAGTGGGAGAACAAAGGGAGAACAACAAAAAAGTGTGGTTTTGAAAAACTCAATTTTTCTCTCGTTTTTTAAAATTGTATTAAACTAGTAAATAGCTTTTCAGTAACTAGATATTCAGGGCTACATCCTAGTGCAAAAAAAATAAAAAACTTGAAAGGTATACACTGAGAAGGAGAATTTTTAAAAATATGACGGGAGATTTAATGATTTGGAGCAGTTTCGGAACACCCACCCCAGTCAATTTCGGTATACCCACCCAGTCAATTTTGGAACGCCCACTCCATTTAATTTAGTAATACACCCTAATTCTACCCCACAACTGAAAGCTTAGAGTGTTAGCTACACGATGATGTAAAAATTTCTTCGTTCAGTTCACTAAAATCAATTTATTTTAATAAAAATAGCTTCGAAAAGAAAATGAAATATTCGAAATGGTTCTAGGCTTTTCTTTTATAAAAAAACAAATTGATTTTAGTGGACTGAACTGAGAAATTTTTACATTATCGTGTAGCTAACACTCTAAGCTTTCAGTTGTGGGGTAGCATTAGGGGTGTATTACTAAATCAAATGGAGTGGGCATTCCAAAAAATGACTAAGTGGGTATACCGAAATTGACTGGGGTGGGTGTTCCGAAATTTAGCCAATGATTTTGACGGGTGTTTTCGATTTGAGCCTTTGAAATTTTACATTGAGTTTCGATTTATATGAGCGTTTTTATATACAAATCCATTATGTTGAATTCGGATCCGTCGAAAAAATCTCTCTACAAATGCAGGATGATTAAATCGAATTTCGGCTCTGGAACTTCAGCTCTGGAACCAAAGAATTACAATTTTGCTGATAAGTGACCAAAAAACCATCAAAAATACGATATATCTTGATAGGATACTCGCGTATATTAGGAGTATCCTAAAATAGGAGGAAAAATCCTCATTTAAGATACATCCTAATTAGGACGCAAATCTCGTCGCTACGCAGAAGTATGCTGCATTTTGACAAACGAGCTAATGTTCATGAGGGTTGTGAAATGTTCGAGTAAAGTGTTTTTTCTGTCTTTGCGAATTTTTTCCAACCTGTGTCAATTTTTTTTAGATTGTAAAGTGTTTAGAAATACTAACCAAAATACCGTATTCTCTCTAATAGAGGGGTCGACCCGTCTATTTTTCAACTTCCAAAAATATTTTCGACTTCATATTAAAAATGCAATAAAACATGGTTTACCCTCCTAGTTTTGGTCTCGTAGGGGACCCGTCTATTAGAGAGGACCCTTCAAATAGAGAGGACCCGTCTATTAGAGAGAATACGGTACTACAGGGTTATTCAAGAAATTGTAACACTTTCAAACTGCCATAACTTTTATCCCGGCACGATTTCGAAATTTTGTAAACGCAGATCGACTCAGAATTTCATGGCAATTTTTTCGGTATATAATGTCAAAATCACGATTTTCGCTTGGTCCCCCTGTGGTTTTGGTCTTGGTCTGTGGATGGCCTCTGGATGGGTAAGACCAAAACCACAGGGGGGACCAAGCGAAAATCGTGATTTTGACATTATATACCAAAAAAATTGCCATGAAATTCTGAGTCGATCTGCGTTTACAAAATTTCGAAATCGTGCCGGGATAAAAAGTTATGGCAGTTTGAAAGTGTTACAATTTCTTGAATAACCCTGTAGAATACGAAATACTACACCACTAACAATTATTGTAGAAGGGAAATTGGTGAAAAATTAACCGGACTGAAAAAATGTAATCCATGTACACTAGATACTTCTTTTTCAAGCATGTTAAGGAAGAACTCTATTTGCAAGTGTTGGAACGGTCAAACCTCAAGAACAAAAGCATAGCCATATCCAAGGATCTACTTCCACTGCTGATCTTGAACAGAAGAACGGGCTTTCGTCACTTCGGTGGTCCAACTATCATCTATTGCAACTCCAAGGACATGGTTGACGAAATCAATGGCTTTCTGGAAGGTAAAGTTAACTAGTTTCCGATTCTCATTGCATTTTGTTTTTACAGACAATAAAGTCAAATGCGCCTCCTACGGGCGGACATGAGCCGAGTAAACAGGACTCAGGTTCTGGAAGACTTTATTGCGGACCGAATCTCTACAGTTGTGGCTACAGTGGCGTTTGGCATGGGCATCGACAAGCGAGATGTGCGATGTGTTATTCATTACGGAAGTACTTTTGTTTAAATGATTTTTTCGATTCCTATAATAGTAACTTTTCCAGCGCCAAGCAATGTAGAGAGGTATTTCCAGGAAATTGGTCGAGCAGGGAGGGATGGTGAACCGAGCACGTGCAAGCTTTTCTATTCGAAAGCTGACTTCAATTCTCATAGGTTAGAGTTTTGGGCTTTCAGCCAGCAGCTTTCCGCTTTCTAAAAATTTAGTTTTGATAATCGCTCTCGCACAAGGCTCGGACCTCAAAATTCCAAGCACAAGTACATTTGCTCGAGATATGTACCGTATTTCCTCTAAAAAGGCGGCCGGCCGCCTTATTTTTCAAACCCTCAAAATCTGAAAATTGTCAATCAATAATGGCCTTAACTCTGAAATTTTAGTCAAAAAATAAGGGGGCAGCCTTATTAGAGCGGGCCGCCTTATTAGAGGAAATACGGTATACACTTTAAATCAAGAGGAAACTTTATATACGCATCACTTAGGGTCGAAGGTTGTAATCCCCGTGGTGCATATCTTATAGCCAAGAGTGGGAGAATCATTTTGACACCTAACTTGTAAATAAATAAAAATGGGTTTGCACCTAGTGGTAGTCAAACCTTTCTTGAACCCTATGGATCCAAAGTTGATAGGGTATAACTGTAACCTCTACATCACCCCTATGTATTCATCATATTCAGGTTCAATATGAAAAGTGACGACGAATATACTGAAGAATACAAGAAGTCTCTGCTGAAAAATCTAGCAAAAATGGAGGAATATGCGAGTGCCGAAACCAAATGTCGCCGCAAACTATTGCTTTCTCACTTTGGTGCCAAATGTGCCAGACAGAAGATGTCGACGTGCTGTGATATATGTGTCAAGAAAGCTCGTTTCAGATCAAAAAGTCTGACTGTGATTTCTAAGCCTCACTCTTGTGCCAATGATGTTTGTCTCCCATCGGGAAGTGATGCTGTTGCTGTCATTAAAAAACATGTTCTTTCTTTGTCAGTGCCCCTTCATCTAAATCTAAAGCTGAGTCAAGTGATTGTTGTTGAGGTTGTTGCCACTTGTATTGTTGTTGTTATTTTGTTGCAGATGTAAAATAAAGAGTTTTTTTGTATGTACTTGCAATTTTTAACCTTCGGATTGGCCCTGTGATTGTCATGAGGGTCCAGGGCTTTTAGGCCTTATAACTGAGAAAGCGGCGTCTCTGAAAGCGGCTGTTCCAGCGCTGTTCATAAATATGTCGAAGACTATGGCCAGAGCAAACAGTCCTTTTTGGATGCGAAATTAATTTTAAAAAAGGAACTCAGGTTTTTTACGATTTCGGAGGTACCGAAAAAGGCGGCTGACAGGGTTTATGAAAAGAAGATCAAGATCGCGTTACTAGCGAAGAAATGAAAAACTCTTATTTTTACCATATCTTGAGTCATTTTTCAATCTTCCAAGTTCAAGCATCCGTTTCTCGGTATTGTGTAATTCTAAAGAAGCAGTCAAAATGTCATTTTGTTAATATGTTTGAGTCCGTCCTAACATACGCTGGTCTACCCTTGCTTGAGCCTTAAGCCTAGAACACTCACTAGGGGACCAAGTCAAATAAAGATAATAAGTAAAAGTAAACCTATGAATGTACATACCATAGTTTCTGTATGCGGTAGACCCTAAGAAGTGAAACACATTCGAAACTTATTATTACTTTTGCATATATTTGACTAAAATTTATTCAAAAATGACCCTAAAATACCATCAAAAGGCCCTTTGGCCGTTATGAGTTGACGTCAAAAATTTTTTAATTTTAAATTGGAAACTGTTTAAAATGTTTCTTGTGTCGTATTAGCAGAAAAAAGCAGCTTAAAAGCTGCTTTTGGGTAACTTTTCAAAATTTGGGGGTGTGGGTTGTAAACGTGACAACTACCATATTTTTCGAGAAAAGCTATTTTTATGCGGCTAAGCAACCATTTTTCTTAGATTTACTGTGATTTTGACCAGAAATGAACATCTTTTTGTTTATGGTCATAAATTTTTGCAGAATAATCTAAAAGAAGTTTGACCGCCCAAATCGCAGTTTATAAATAGTATAGTATTATGGAGCAGGGATGCGATTTTCGCCCTTTTCCTTATTAAAAAAGGACTAATCGGGACTAAAAATAGTCCCTAAAAGTCCCATTACTTCCAAAAAGGGACTATGGGACCAAGGAGTAATGGGACTTTTTCCCTTGGTCCATAGTCCCTTTTTAGGAGTAATGGGACTTTTAGGGACTATTTTTAGTCCCGATTTGCCCCAAAAAGGGCGAAAATCTCATCCCTGTTATGGAGGTGAAGTCCGTGACGCTTTTTTGCGCTTTTGCTTTTTAGTTACGTTTTTTAACGCTTTCCATCCCCCTATGTGTATGTTATTTCGATAAAGTTTTTCAAGGCGCATTTTTGCGCTAGTGTACAGAACTCCGACACGGTGCATTGCTAACCTGCCATAGGCATAGTGACCGCTCCGTCCTTCGCCGTCCTAATTTTTTCAATCGCCGTCCTGCGTTTTAACCATATTTTTCATTATGGACAGCTTTTTTTTATTTTACATCATATAATCAGTTTTTATTTTTACACTTTATTTTCAGGCGACCGTCCATGTTTCCTTTCTTTTTTATTTCAATGAAATAGGGCCGTCCTGATTTTACACAAAAATTTTCAAAAAAGTCGGTTGAATTAGGACGGCCTTATTTTTTTGAAATAAAAATGAAAGAAAACTTGGACGGTCGCCTGAAAATTAAGTACAGAAATAAAAACTGATTATATGTTGTAAAATAAAAAAGCGGTCCATAATGAAAAATACGTGAAACCCCCAAATAACACCCCCCCCCCCCCACCAAATAACGGGTGGTAATTAATTTTGTCTCCAAATATTCTGAAAACGGCGTGAAATGCTGCCTTGTATTCCTTCAATTGCAGGAAAGTCCAGCCACCCTGTAGAAGTTTTTCGTAAAGATCTGCTGTATTCTTGTCCCGAGCTGAGGAAGAAGGCATTACGAAGAGATTGTTCTGCGGGCTTCTGAAAAATGGACGTTTCTCTTGCTCCAACTGATAGGCCTCTTTGAAGACTTCTGGCGAAATCTTAGGACAGGTGGCCGGCTCCTAAGCGATTAACAGTAAAAACTTCAATGACTATAAATCAATTCATGCTACCTGACGATCTGGATCTTTGCTAGAATTCGACATCATTTTTTCAGCCGTACGAAGGAATGCCGGGATCAAAAGTTGTTTTCGAAGAGTACTGCAGTCCTTTATAACGCGGTTCGTAGATTCCAATCCAGCTTGCAGCCTTTTTGTAATTGATTTGATTCCCACGTTTATTCGGCTCTTCAATCAGTTGCAGTGACATCTGTAAAAAGAAATAAAGCATCAAAAATTACACTTAAAGCTGATATTATGAAAAATAGGTAAGAATAAAAATTTGGGGACATATTTCAGAATATTTGGGGACATTTTTCAGCAATTTGGGGACATTTCACATTTGGGGACATTTCACATTTGGGGACATTTTTCAGAAATTTGGAGACAGAATTAAATATTACCCCGAAATAACCCCCTCAAATAACCCCCTAAATTCAAAATAATTTTTGTCCTGGAAGGAAAAATGAAATTTTTGAGCTGTAACATACATATTTTCCCCAATTTCTTGCAATGTGGAGTGTGCTGGTCTTGGCCGCTCCGCGGCCAACCCCTTGGCCGGGTACAACAACCTGTTTCCATTAAAAAAAATTCATTTTTCCTTCCAGGACAAAAATTATTTTGAATTTAGGGGGTTATTTGAGGGGGTTATTTGGTGGGAGGGGTTATTTGGGGGTCACGTCAAAAAATTTGGTTAAAATGCAGGACGGCGATGAAAAAAATCAGGACGGCGTAGGACGGCGCGGTCACTATGGCCATAGGCAAGTTTTTGAGGTCACAGGTTCAAATCCACGTGATAGCGAACACCTTTTTTAGACCTTTAAGGTCATGAAGTGGTTGCGCCACTTAGGATGGCTGAGAAAACTACCGGGCACCCGGGCGGAGTACCTAGTTGGAGCCACCCAGGCAGTGGTACCCAGGTGGCTGTACCAAGGTAGTGGTAGCTAGATGGTGGTACTCAGTTGGTAGTACCCAGATAATGGTACCCAGGTGATGGTATCCAGTTGGTGGTACCCAGATGGTGGTATCCAGTTAGCGCTACCGAGATGGTGGTACCCAAATAGTAGTACCCAGGTAGTAGTACCCAGATGGTGGTATAGTATCATATTATTATACAATACAGTCAAACCTAGGGTTGTTGAAATAGCCGGCTATTTATTTTTCGGCTATTTAGCCGGCTATATAGCCGGCTAAATAGCCGAAAATAGCCGAAAATCGGCTATTTATAAAAAAATTAATGCTTAATTTCTTTCAAATTTCTTATTTTTTTAAATTTTTTTCTAGTTTCTTTTAAAAATAGCTCATTATTTAAATAGCGGCTATTTACCGGCTATTTTGCCGGCTATTTTCGGCTATTTAGCGGCTAAATAGCCGGCTATTTAGCCGTTGAACAACTCTAGTCAAACCTCGATTTAACGACCCCACCTCGAGTTCGTTCCACCTAGGGTCCGACACTTTTTTAACCCTATTTTCGAAATATTTTAGCAATTCTGTTATGACAATCTGGTCGCAAATATCGTAAGGATTCCGATTTTGCCGATCGCTTTTTAGAAACTTAATACTTTTGCTTCTTAAAAAGCTAAACCTCGATTTAACGACTATCTAATTTTTAAAATGGGGGTCGTTAAATCGAGGTTTAGTTTTTTTAGAAGCAAAAACATTAGGTTTCTGAAAAACGATCGGCAAAATCGGAATCCTCACTGGCCTGTTCACATACTGAGAGCGAGAGTGGGAGTGAGAGTGAGAGTAAGGGGGTGTTCACAATGCACCTTACTCTCACTCTCGAGTGTTCACAATGCTTTTTTTCCTTTTGCGTATAAATATATAATTAAATTATTTTTTATTTTTAAATTTGTTCATAATATCATAGATTGTGACCAGATATCATGTAAAATCATCAATATGTGAATTTTAATAGGCAAAAGTAGCTGAAGTAGTTTAAGACACCAAACGTCTCCTTTTCTTTTGGACTAGGTTGAGGACGAAGACATGAAAGACGAGGACGCCATGACAATTCTCTGGAAATGGAGAGCTCACGCGATTCATCACAACCAGCTGTATACAGCGTTCTAAATTTCCTTTACCTTCACGCCGAAGATGTTGAGAAGGCTATTTTAGACGCTTCGAAACCGTGAACACACTGACTGTTGAATTCTCTCCATTGGCTCAGTCAGTTTATCGGATTCAAGCGTTGGGAAAGTATGGCAGCTTTACTTTCTTGGAGTTCAGAGAAGATATGAACAACTATGAATCGTGGTTTTGGATAGGAAGAAATGAATGAAGCACTGGGAACATAAAATGATGTTGAAAATGCCGTGAAACCTCTATTAATAGTCCTGTGTCTATTATAGAAATTTTACGAGACATTATAACGATCCAACGAGAAATCTTTTGTCGTAATTTACAATATTATGAACAAATTCAAAAATAAAACATCAAAATGATAAGTTAAATGCAAAATAGAAAAATGCATTGTGAACACCTGAGAGTGAGAGTGGGAGTGACAGTAAGGGGTGTTCACAATGACAACTTACTCTCACTCTCACTCCCACTCTCACTCTAAGTATGTGAACAGGCCATACGATATTTGCGACCAGATTGTCAAAACAGAATTGCTAAAATATTTCGAAAATGGGGTTTAAAAAAATTGTCGGACCCTAAGTGGGAACGATTGAGACGAGTTGGGACTAAGACGAGTTGGGATTGATACGAGTTGGGATGGGACGAGATGGGATTGAGACGAGTTAGGATGGGACGAGATGGGATTAAGACGACTTGGGATGGGACGAGATGGGATTGAGACGAGTAGGAATGGGACGAGATGGGATTGAGACGAGTTGGGATCAGACGAGATGGGATTGAGACGAGTTGGGATGGGACGAGATGGGATTGAGACGAGTTGGGATGGGAGGAGATGAGATTGAGACGAGTTGGAATGGGACGAGATGGGATTGAGACGACTTGGAATGGGACGAGATGGGATTGAGACTAGTTAGGATGGGACGAGATGGGATTGAGACAAGTTGGGATGGGACGAGATGGGATTGAGACGAATTGGGATGGGACGAGATGGATTGAGACGAGTTATGATCAGACGAGATGGGATTGAGACGACTTGGGATGGGACGAGATGGGACTGAGACGAGTTGGGATGGGACGAGATGGATTGAGACGAGTTGGGATCAGACGAGATGGGATTGAGACGAGTTGGGATGGGACGAGATGGGATTGAGACGAGTTAGGATCAGACGAGATGGGATTGAGACGAGTTGGGATGGGACGAGATGGGATTGAGACGAGTTGGGATGGGAGGAGATGAGATTGAGACGAGTTGGAATGGGACGAGATGGGATTGAGACGACTTGGAATGGGACGAGATGGGATTGAGACTAGTTAGGATGGGACGAGATGGGATTGAGACGACTTGGGATGGGACGAGATGGGATTGAGACGAGTTGGGATGGGACGAGATGGGATTGAGACGAGTTGGGATGGGACGAGATGGGATTGAGACTAGTTAGGATGGGACGAGATGGGATTGAGACGAGTTGGGATGGGAGGAGATGAGATTGAGACGAGTTGGAATGGGACAAGATGGGATTGAGATGACTTGGGATGGGACGAGATGGGACTGAGACGAGTTGGGATGGGACGAGATGGGACTGAGACGAGTTGGGATGGGAGGAGATGAGATTGAGACGAGTTGGGATGGGACGAGATGGGATTGAGACGAGTTGGGATGGGAGGAGATGAGATTGAGACGAGTTGGAATGGGACAAGATGGGATTGAGATGACTTGGGATGGGACGAGATGGGATTGAGACGAGTTGGGATGGGACGAGATGGGACTGAGACGAGTTGGGATGGGACGAGATGGATTGAGACGAGTTGGGATCAGACGAGATGGGATTGAGACGAGTTGGGATGGGACGAGATGGGATTGAGACGAGTTGGGATGGGACGAGATGGGATTGAGACGAGTTGGGATGGGACGAGATGGGATTGAGACGAGTTGGGATGGGAGGAGATGAGATTGAGACGAGTTGGAATGGGACGAGATGGGATTGAGACGACTTGGAATGGGACGAGATGGGATTGAGACTAGTTAGGATGGGACGAGATGGGATTGAGACGAGTTAGGATGGGACGAGATGGGATTGAGACGAGTTGGGATCAGACGAGATGGGATTGAGACGACTTGGGATGGGACGAGATGGGATTGAGACGAGTTGGGATGGGACGAGATGGGATTGAGACGAGTTGGGATGGGACGAGATGGGATTGAGACGAGTTGGGATGGGACGAGATGGGATTGAGACGAGTTGGGATGGGACGAGATGGGATTGAGACAAGTTGGGATGGGACGAGATGGGATTGAGACGAGTTGGGATGGGACGAGATGAGATTGAGACGAGTTGGGATGGGACGAGATGAGATTGAGACGAGTTAGGATGGGACGAGATGGGATTGAGACGACTTGGGATGGGACGAGATGGGATTGAGACGAGTTGGGATGGGACGAGATGGGATTGAGACGAGTTGGGATGGGACGAGATGGGATTGAGACGAGTAGGGATGGGACGAGATGGGATTGAGACGAGTTGGGATGGGACGAGATGGGATTGAGACGACTTGGGATGGGACGAGATGGGATTGAGACGAGTTGGGATGGGACGAGATGGGATTGAGACAAGTTGGGATGGGACGAGATGGGATTGAGACGAGTTGGGATGGGACGAGATGAGATTGAGACGAGTTGGGATGGGACGAGATGAGATTGAGACGAGTTAGGATGGGACGAGATGGAATTGAGACGACTTGGGATGGGACGAGATGGGATTGAGACGAGTTGGGATGGGACGAGATGGGATTGAGACGAGTTGGGATCAGACGAGATGGGATTGAGACGAATTGGGATGGGACGAGATGGATTGAGACGAGTTGGGATCAGACGAGATGGGATTGAGACGAATTGGGATGGGACGAGATGGATTCAGACGAGTTGGGATGGGACGAGATGGGATTGAGACGAGTTGGGATGGGACGAGATGGGATTGACACGAGTTGGGATGGGACGAGATGGGATTGAGACGAGTTGGGATGGGACGAGATGGGATTGAGACGACTTGGGATGGGACGAGATGGGATTGAGACGAGTTGGGATGGGACGAGATGGGATTGACACGAGTTGGGATGGGAGGAGATGAGATTGAGACGAGTTGGAATGGGACGAGATGGGATTGAGACGACTTAGAATGGGACGAGATGGGATTGAGACTAGTTAGGATGGGACGAGATGGGATTGAGACGAGTTGGGATGGGACGAGATGGGATTGAGACGAGTTGGGATCAGACGAGATGGGATTGAGACGACTTGGGATGGGACGAGATGGATTGAGACGAGTTGGGATGGGACGAGATGGGATTGAGACGAGTTGGGATGGGACGAGATGGGATTGAGACGAGTTGGGATGGGACGAGATGGGATTGAGACGAGTTGGGATGGGACGAGATGAGATTGAGACGAGTTGGGATGGGACGAGATGAGATTGAGACGAATTAGGATGGGACGAGATGGATTGAGACGACTTGGGATGGGACGAGATGGGATTGAGACGAGTTGGGATGGGACGAGATGGGATTGAGACGAGTTGGGATGGGACGAGATGGGATTGAGACGAGTTGGGATGGGACGAGATGGATTGAGACGAGTTGGGATGGGACGAGATGGATTGAGACGACTTGGGATGGGACGAGATGGGATTGAGACGAGTTGGGATGGGACGAGATGGGATTGAGACGAGTTGGGATGGGACGAGATGGGATTGAGACGACTTGGGATGGGACGAGATGGGATTGAGACGAGTTGGGATGGGACGAGATGGGATTGAGACGAGTTGGGATGGGACGAGATGGGATTGAGACGAGTTGGGATGGACGAGATGGGATTGAGACGAGTTGGGATGGACGAGATGGGATTGAGACGAGTTGGGATGGGACGAGATGGGATTGAGACGACTTGGGATGGGACGAGATGGGATTGAGACGAGTTGGGATGGGACGAGATGGGATTGAGACGAGTTGGGATGGGACGAGATGGGATTGAGACGAGTTGGGATGGGACGAGATGGGATTGAGACGAGTTGGGATGGGACGAGATGGGATTGAGACAAGTTGGGATGGGACGAGATGGGATTGAGACGAGTTGGGATGGGACGAGATGGGATTGAGACGAGTTGGGATGGGACGAGATGGATTGAGACGAGTTGGGATCAGACGAGATGGTATTGAGACGAATTGGGATGGGACGAGATGGGATTGAGACGAGTTGGGATGGGACGAGATGGGATTGAGACGAGTTGGGATGGGACGAGATGGGATTGAGACAAGTTGGGATGGGACGAGATGGGATTGAGACGAGTTGGGATGGGACGAGATGAGATTGAGACGAGTTGGGATGGACGAGATGAGATTGAGACGAGTTAGGATGGGACGAGATGGGATTGAGACGACTTGGGATGGGACGAGATGGGATTGAGACGAGTTGGGATGGACGAGATGGGATTGAGACGAGTTGGGATCAGACGAGATGGGATTGAGACGAATTGGGATGGGACGAGATGGATTCAGACGAGTTGGGATCAGACGAGATGGGATTGAGACGAGTTGGGATGGGACGAGATGGATTGAGACGAGTTGGGATCAGACGAGATGGATTGAGACGAATTGGGATGGGACGAGATGGATTCAGACGAGTTGGGATGGACGAGATGGGATTGAGACGAGTTGGGATGGAACGAGATGGATTGACACGAGTTGGGATGGGACGAGATGAGATTGAGACGAGTTGGAATGGGACGAGATGGGATTGAGACGACTTGGGATGGGACGAGATGGATTGAGACGAGTTGGGATGGGACGAGATGGGACTGACACGAGTTGGGATGGGACGAGATGGGATTGAGACGACTTGGGATGGGACGAGATGGGATTGAGACGAGTTGGGATGGGACGAGATGGGATTGAGACGACTTGGGATGGGACGAGATGGATTGAGACGACTTGGGATGGGACGAGATGGGATTGAGACGACTTGGGATGGGACGAGATGGATTGAGACGAGTTGGGATGGGACGAGATGGACTGACACGAGTTGGGATGGGACGAGATGGGATTGAGACGACTTGGGATGGGACGAGATGGGATTGAGACGAGTTGGGATGGGACGAGATGGATTGAGACGAGTTGGGATCAGACGAGATGGGATTGAGACGAGTTGGGATGGGACGAGATGGATTGAGACGAGTTGGGATCAGACGAGATGGTATTGAGACGAATTGGGATGGACGAGATGGATTGAGACGAGATGGGATTGAGACGAGTTGGGATGGGACGAGATGGGATTGAGACGAGTTGGGATGGGACGAGATGGGATTGAGACGACTTGGGATGGGACGAGATGGGATTGAGACGAGTTGGGATGGGACGAGATGGATTGAGACGAGATGGGATTGAGACGAGTTGGGATGGGACGAGATGGGATTGAGACGACTTGGGATGGGACGAGATGGATTGAGACGAGTTGGGATCAGACGAGATGGTATTGAGACGAATTGGGATGGGACGAGATGGGATTGAGACGAGTTGGGATGGGACGAGATGGGATTGAGACGAGTTGGGATGGGACGAGATGGGATTGAGACGACTTGGGATGGGACGAGATGGATTGAGACGAGTTGGGATCAGACGAGATGGTATTGAGACGAATTGGGATGGGACGAGATGGGATTGAGACGAGTTGGGATGGGACGAGATGGGATTGAGACGAGTTGGGATGGGACGAGATGGGATTGAGACGACTTGGGATGGGACGAGATGGGATTGAGACGAGTTGGGATGGGACGAGATGGATTGAGACGAGATGGGATTGAGACGAGTTGGGATGGGACGAGATGGGATTGAGACGAGTTGGGATGGGACGAGATGGGATTGAGACGACTTGGATGGGACGAGATGGGATTGAGACGAGTTGGGATGGGACGAGATGGATTGAGACGAGTTGGATCAGACGAGATGGTATTGAGACGAATTGGGATGGGACGAGATGGATTGAGACGAGTTGGGATGAGACGAGTTGGGATCAGACGAGATGGTATTGAGACGAATTGGGATGGGACGAGATGGATTGAGACGAGTTGGGATGAGACGAGTTGGGTGTCGTTCCTCCTTTAATAGCATTGGTGGCCTAGTGGGATAACGGCGGCGGACTACGAAAATTGATTAAAAATGTGTCAGTGATAAATATGCGTTTACGCAACCAAAAAAAGTTTTTTGGGAGTGGTCGAAAAAAATCTTTTATTTTTGTTGCGCCAACGCGTTTTAATCACTGAATCAATTTATGGAGTGGTCGTCATTATTCTAAAGACGCGCCTCTTTTTTCATGCTGAACAGAACGGTAAAAACAGAATCTAAAAAACTAAACAAAAAATTGCTTAACACAGCCTTCCAAAAAAAGACCGCACCGCGACCGCCGTCAACCCTACAAGCATGCCCCTTTAAAATTTGCCATTTTACTCGAGAGAAAGAAGAGAAGAGAGAAAGAAACTGCTAGCAGTTTCAAAATCTGCACGAAAAACTGCATCTGATATCATCAAATGGCTACCCGATATCGAATGCAGCTCAGGGTATCTGGATCTCTGAAGTTGGAAAGTCAGACTTATTTTAACCATAAATAAGTCTGACTTTCCAACTTCAGAGATCCAGATAACCTCAGCTGCATTCAATATTGTGTACCCATTCAATTATATCAGATATAATTTTTCGCATAAATTCTGAAACTGCTATCCAGTTACTTTCCGAACGGTAACGCCTCAGGTAAAATGGCAAATTATAAGAAATAAAGAAGAATCCAAAATTTGTGATTTTGGTTTTTGTCAAAAGTCCAGAATTTTTGACATAATATGGTAATTTTTACAACCATCTTGTAGAGCTACTCAAGCCGAGTAGAATGAGCCCAAACACGCATGTGAGCATACACAAAACAGACCACATCCATGTATTTTAAGAAAAGAGGTTATTTTTGGTGGTTGAAAAAAATAACTTCATTATAAGTGGCCATTACTCAAAAATTTTAGCACAAATTGGTGTTGACACCTAAAAACATATTGCTCAGCGTTAAATTTGGAGTCGATTGGCATATAACATGCGCGGTAGAAAATGTCGAAAAAATCGCGGTGCCACGAAAACCTCCAAAATTACAGATTATGTCTCTTAAAAGCAGTGTTGGGACCTCGTACTTGGCTCGTACTTGATACTTTGTGTTTTTCGTTCAAGAAGTTATTCTTTTTTCTAACAGCTTTTTAATTAGATGGCTTCATAACATCTATAGCTACATTTTTAGAAAAGAATATACTTGTACCGAGATCGTAAAACGTTTGAAATTGATATTTTAAGATATTTTAAGTACGAGCTCAGGTCCGAGTGCTCGTACTTGAGCTCGTACTTGCACTTAAAATATAAATATATAACGTTGATAATCTCGACACATGTATATTTTTTTCTAAAAATGTAGCTATAGATATTATGAAGCCATATAATTAAAAAGCTGTTAGAAAAAAGAATAACTTCTTGAACGAAAAACACAAAGTATCAAGTACGAGCCAAGTACGAGGTCCCAACACTGCTTTAAAGGTAGCTAAAAACGGAGTTTATGTCGGCGGAGTTGAGCATGAGACCCAATTAACTAAATCAAGGAAATAACCATAAGGACCTCTTTTCAACTTTATAAATTTATAACAAATGGTTAAATCAACATTTGAATTCCCCATTTTGTGTCATTGAGAGTTTGGCATCTGAGCTATTTGATGCTGGTCAAAGCTGGATCATAAGCTAGATGCATCATTCATCCGCATAGTCACATCTGTTATGTCGATATAATCCAGTCATTCAACAAAATATTCCATCCACACAATATGCCTTCGAGCACACCTTCCACTGCTAGGACTTCCATCTCTGATCCAATAGCCTCCACAAATAACACTGCCGCAGAAAATGGCAAATACGAAAAAAAACCAGAAACTGCTTTATCAGACACAGATATCGGAAACAATTCAGTGGCCACCCTAAGTCCAATGGACAATCAACCTGTAACACTTTAAAGGCCTTTATTGGAGAGCAGGGCAAACGCGTGAGATTCTACCGAAACGGCGATCAGTTTTTCAAGGTAAGGTTGGCTGTGGTTCGCCTTTTCGATTTTTAATTATTTTTCAGGGACTGTGGTACACCATTAGTTTTTTTCGATCCTGGACTCCTTGCTGGAGGACCTCAATCAGCATCTGTGTGACTCCATTTCTTTGCCTCATGGTGTCCGCTATATGTTCAGTGTGGAGGGTCAGGCCAAATTCGGACTGGATGAATTAGAGCATGGTCACAGTTATGTTTGTGCTAGGTGGTTTATGCTCATATTTAGGATTGACAAGTGGGGTACCTAGTTTAGAGGAACTAGGGGTTTTCACATATTAGGGTTGCAATGCCACTTTTTGGAAATTCTGAATGCTGGTTATTTATAGTCCAGTCCGAGTGCGGAAAACCTGATCATCTATTAAATTCCTCACTGCAGGAACCTGAGAATTTTTTGTTCCTAATGACTCAAATTAACGTATATGCTCAAAATATCTGTATATTTGTATTTTAGCACGGACAAGTTCAAGGCCATCGACTACGCCAATGCTTCTCAACCCATGTGGGCTTTTGTGTCCTCTAAGTTGATGTCTGTGCCCCCAAAACGGGGAATCCGAGCCACTTTTGAGAGGGTAGCCATTTACGCTACTTCTTTTCAAGTAATTTTTATTTAAATTCATTTATAGGAACCCAACGACTTTGTACGCCCCGAATCATTACCATCATTAGGTATGCTCTGTGAAACAGGATTTGGTTTGAGCCTCAAATTATTATTCGCTTTCAAGGAATGGTCTCAAACCCCGTCGAGTAGTTCGCCACTTACTAAACAAGAGAACAGCCCAGTCGTTTGAACATGTAATGCAGGATGTGACTGCAATTGTCAAGCTAAACAGTGGAGTGGTCCGCAAGCTGTATGCTTTGAGTGGGAAACAGGTGGGTGAAAAAGGACTTTCTCAAAATTGTTAATTTTATTTGACATTTACTAGGTATCTAATTTCAGGTGACTGGGTTGGCAGACTTTTTCGGCGATGACCATGTCTTTGTGGCATATGGCCCGGAAAAAATGTGCGTGGACGATTTTTATGTGATCTCTGAAGGTTTGGGGTCTTTGACTATGAACTTTTGAATAAAATTACTAATTTTGGTCTAGAATACAAGCGAATGAACGTGATTGGGGCAGGAGGCAGAAGCAGGCACAAAAGAGGTGCTGGACCTGCGGGCAAGTGCGAAATGCCGGTGAGAAACGACGGCTTCCAGAAGACATTAAGTCCAGACCCCAGGCAGAACATAAATCAAGGTAAGTGTACCAGCCGTCTAAATGAGAATCTTTGGTATTCAATAATGGCTCATTTATAAACGTTGTCGTTGTCGTCGTCGTTAGAAAAAATGTTTTATAAAGGCATCTTTACGCCAACGACAACGACGACGACGACAACGTGTATAAATGAGCCAAAATCCTTAAAAATTCGCTAAACATACAGAATAATTTTTTTCGAAGAAAATCATATATTTTCGGACCATCCTGTAAAACTTGACACTAAACATCTTTCTTTATTTTTTCCAGCCATGAAACTGCCAGCTATATTGCAAAACAGCATACAAATAGTAGATTTACTGGGAGATGGTAACACAGCCTTGGTGTTCAAAGCTCTGTTCAGGTAGGTAAAGTTTCGATCCATTACCATTTGTAACATGGTTTAAAAAAATCGAAAAAAGTAGTCATTAACTTCCTGAATCTAAATCTGATAAATCTGATGATGGAATTCTTAAAATAGCTATTTATTGACACCACAAATTTTTGGAACAGATCTCAACGAATTTCGATTGCCAATAACATTGTTGCAAATTCTTCGTCGATTTCAGGGATCCATTTTTCAGGGACCCAAGCACAGCGACCACAAGTTCCACCCCCGACGCCCTTAAGATTATTTCAAAGGAGAGTGCTGAAGAAATGTTAGACTTTGTGAAGACAGAGATCCAGCTGCTATCAGAAATCCAACATGAGTTCATAGTTCAGATGCGAGAATATCATGTAATAGACAATAGTTGGTTTATTCGCATGGAGTTGATGGAGGTAAGATGGAGGGAGGACAGTTTTAAACCACTTATAATTCATCTGGTTCAGGACGGTGATCTATTTGAATATTTGAGGAAAAAGAGGGTGCTCCACGAGTCAGATGCTGCCAGTTGGTAAGATTTCAGTGGACGTAAATTCACTGCAGCTCAGTAATTTAGCCTGTCGTGCTTGTCTAAAGCACTTGAATATTTGCACAACAGAAATATTGTGTAAGTGTTTTCTGCGACTATTTTTCAAAATTTCGTTGAAGGATAGCCCCGTAATTAAATTTTAATTGCCCTTTTTAAAAAAAATAAGTTGAAATCTGTAGCAATATTGGGTTCTACTAATGGATTATTCAGCCACCACTTTTTCTAACTGGCCTCTTCCTACAAGTTTGTAACTCGAAACGTTCTAAAAGGACCATCGCCGTTGATGACAATGGCGATTTCCAGTTTTTGAATTCGCGAGAGACAGCCGAAAATGCGGAAAATATTTTTGCGAATCATTTTTTTATTTGTATCTAAAATTTAAATTTTATTTATAAGATGAGGCGAATCAACAGTTACCAATATAGGTTATAGCCAGGGAACGTAACTGTACTATTAAAAAAAGATTTGTACTTTTTGGGGCCCAAAATCTTTTTTATCTTTGAATCTTTTAGTCAAAATCTTTTTTTTGGTGCTCAAAAATCAATAAGCACTGGATAAAATGGCTCTTTTTGACGAAAAATGACCAAATTGTACTTTTTTTTGGCCTAGTGTACTTTTTTTTCGAAATTCTGAGTTACGTACCCTGGTTATAGCTCAATAGGAGCAGGGATGAGCTTTTGCCTTTTTGTAAACTAAAAAGGGCAAAAAAAAGGCAAAGAAAACTTGTCCTTTTTGCCCTAAAAGGCATTTTTTGCCCTTTGGGCAAATTGCCTTTTTAGGGCAAATTTCCCGAAAAAGGCAATTTGCCCTAAGGGGATGTTTTATTTTTGGTAGGTTTTCAGTCATTCATATGCAAAACTGTTAGATTACACGTCGGATTCATGTTCAGCACAGTTGATTTGTTTCCGAAACCACTATTTTTGTAAGAACTCATTGTGATCTGAAATTCCACTCAACCGAGATTTTTTCGACGGTCATTTTTCTACAAATTTTAATTCATTTTTTGAAAATCTTTTTTACTGAAAGATGCACAAATAAAAGTTTCCTGGGAAAGATGTGAACAGAATATTTACTTCTATTTATTTTTTCAGTTAAAATAGCTCTAGAAGTTGAGCGAGATTAGTGCGAGATTTTCGGGAGCTACTTTAACTTCGGAGCTATTTTAACTAAAAAATAGATAGAAGTGAATATTCTGTTCACATCTTTTCTAAGCAACTTTTATTTGTGCATCTTTCAGGCGTAGGGGCGTTAGGCCCCTTTTTTCCATTTGTGGAAAAAAAGGCCAAACAACTTACGTAAGTCGTTTGGCCCCTTTTTTCCACTTTTTTAAATACGCGCCTTTTTAGTTTTATTGTTTTTTGCAGTTTGTTGTTTTTTTATTATTATTTTCTTGAATAGCCGTCATAAAATAATTTTTATAAGACTATTAAGCCTCAGGGTGGATAGGGAACCACCTGGTACCTCCTCCAAATGGGTATCCATCTCTAAAAACCAAAATTTTGGATTTAGCTGAAACTAACTAAAAGTCATTCTACCCTATCCATAATCGTGTCCCAAACACGGTTTGATAATGCTAAAACAGCAATTTGACTTGCAGGAGCCCCAGTTCTGCATTAATCACGTATCCCGAAGAGTAACCAGGTGGTGCTCAGGTTGTTCTACCTAGGTAACGGTACTCTGGTGGAAATGCCTCGGTAGTAGTAGCCAGGCAGTGTTACCCAATGCTCAAATGGTTTAGGTGGATGAAGATACCTGGAAAAGAATGGATACATCTAGTAAGTGGATACCTAGGCAGATAGGTCGAAATGAGGGGTTAACTGGTTGGTCTACTCAGTCCGGGTCCATATCCGGGTACAAGTGGTGGATTTGGATGTCCACCTGGGTAAATTTTTTCTCTCTCTTATTTTTCGGCTTCGAGAAGCTATTACGTTGACTTATTCAGATAATCCGAATATACTCTGTAAATTGCAAACTGTCATTTTAGCTATTTTATCAAAACTCAAAACTCAAATTACCCTAGAAAATGGCATTTCACTATTGTCAAACCTTTTTTAGAATGCTCAAGTTACTGCACAAACGGATTTCGGAAACCCAAACACATGGAAAAATTTTTTTTCACCAAATGGACGACCATTTGGTTGGGTTGGTGCATAAATCATCCAATAATACGGGTGCTAGATTATAGAAAAACATCTTAAGGGATAAGAATTTTCACAAGAAAAAAAGATTAATTTGAAAATCTTTGCTGAGGAATTTAGCGGCCAGAGGGAGAATTCAGCGTAGGGAAATCTACCAGAAGGAGTATACACCGCGGGAAAATTTACCTGGAGCCAAGATTATGAAAAGCACAAAAACAATAAAAATAAATAAAAGGCGCTAATTCAAAAAGTGGAAAAAAGGGCCAAACGACTTACGTAAGTCGTTTGGCCCTTTTTTTCCACAAATGGAAAAAAGGGCCTAAAGGCTACGACCCCATCTTTCAGTAAGAAAAGATTTTCAAATAACGAATAACAATTATAATATATGAAACATATAATGAATAACGATTATTAACGATTAGAAAAATGACCGTCAAAAAATCTCGGTCTAAATCTCGGTCTTTCTTTATGGCCAACAGCAGGGCGAGATTTTTTCAAGCACCCACCTACGCAATTATAGAAACTTTTTTTACAAAATCTGACTATGCCAAAAGATGCAAAAATAAAAGTTAATTGTAAGTTGTAAAAGCAGATATTTTATTTGGCTTCAATTTGACACCGAAAAGTCAAGCTGAAGATGAAAATCTCACTTTTTTCATTCTGCATCTCTAATAAAAATGTAGGATTATCACATCGACTTTTATTTCTGAAATTTTGTAGTTTTGCAGTTTTACACACATTTTTTTAAACAAATTCATGTTCACAATGGTCGCTTTGCTTGAATAACTGCTTTAACCCTCGAGAAATTTGCCCTAAAAAGGCAATTTGCCCAAAGGGCGAAAAATTGCCTTTTAGGGCAAAAAATGGTAAGTTTTTTGCCCTTTTAATTTAGAAAAAGGCAAAATGCTCATCCCTGAATAGGAGTCGGCTAGGTTGTCCGATCTGGCATTGTCAAGCAGCGTTGGGCTCGACCAGTAGATTGTTCTTCATTTCGAATAAATTTTTATCGCAACGAAAAATAATTCGAAAAACATTTTTGAAATAAAAGAGCTATCCCCGCAAATTCAAAAATTCGAAATTGCCATTGTCATCAACGGCGATGGTCCTTTAAGCGCTTTTAGATATATGAAGTACAAGGGTCGGCAGGCGCCTATCAGCGCCTATACAGACATTTTTGCAACAGACATTACCTAACTGCTGACAATAAATTCGTGCTTAGCGTACTCAATTTGCATACGAATGGTTTAAAAATTCAAACTGGGCTCTATATTTTCAAATCCCTCTCGAGACAAAAAATTTCAAATTTGTGGCACTTTGTCAACAACATTCATAAGACCATAGGTCATTTTTAGATCCGACACCAAACTTCAAAGTAGGAGATCCCCTATTTAAAATGCATCATTTTTGACGTTCTTTTTTTTTAACAAAAGCTGACACGCTGGGGAACCTAGCGTACCTACGGAAAATGTTTGGCGCCGGCAGGGATCTAACCCGCGGCGAAAAATAGTTTTCCTGTCGAGACAAATGATGTTTTGAACAAATTCAAAAGTTGAATTTGATAACTAATTTTTTGATGATTATGAGATTTTTCCCGAAAAATGACCTCCATACAAACAGACAGATCCCCACTTAAAAATGCGTCTTTTTCGACGTTTTTTTAAACGAAAGCTGACATTGAGGCGGATCCAAAAAATTGGTGAATTGAATCAAACAAGTTTTTTTGACTCACTTATACCCCCTTTGAAGTCAAAAAAGTGCCCGAAAAATCAAAATTTGGGGAAAAACTCGAAAATTTCATTGACAACCCCAATTCTGACATTGCAAAAGTGATTTTTGACCCTGATTTACCTTAGAAAGTGTTCCCAGAAAAAAGATTTGGACCACTCGCAATGGCTGGCATGCGTAGCGTAACACACATAGCCATTCCAAATACTATATAAAGATATCTCCATTGCTTGTACAGTCGAGTCTCGCTAATCCGGCACCCCTCGGGACCTGTCCTTGGGTGCCGGATTAGCGGGGGTCCCGGATTAGCGAGGGTGATTCTAGATGACCCCCACTTGCAGTCATTTTTGGGTTATGTTAAGCTTTCATTTAGCACAATACCTGTGAGAGAAGGAGGGAGATGTCTTCATATATTTATTAAAAGAGATTTCTTTGTGACAAGCGTAGACCGGACATAGAAAGGTCCTGAAGATTTATCAGGTTGGTCAGAAAGTTTGCAACTACCCATAAACACATTTGTTTTGACCTATTTAAACAGAACCGTCTTTTAACCTTTTTTTAAATTATAACGATTCGATAACAAATAAATCATTCATAATCATTCAGTGACAATTTATCATTTTAATAATCTTGTTCCATATTTATCCACCATCGACGAATGAAATGCGTCAAGCCGCAACATGGAAACTAACGAAAAATTGTAGCATTTTAAACCATCCTGGAATGTCTTCAAAATTTAGAGTCTAACTGTTGTTTTTCAGTAATTTAACTGCTTTAATGCAAGTAAAAGATATTTTGTTATGGAGAAAACAAAAAAGACAAAAAAATAAATATATCTAGACAAAAAATAGACAAAATTTGACTTTTTGGATAGGGAGACCAGGGTAAAGTTCCTTACATACATGATGTTTCAAGAAATTCGCCGGTTTCAAAATGGGCATAACTTTTTTAAAAGACCGTTTTTCGAATTGCTGTTTTTGCCAATCGTTTTCTCTTGACGGGCAATTTCGTTTAGTGTATAGTGTCAAAAACACGATTTTTGCTTGGTTCCCCTTGTGGTTCTGGTCCTGGTCTATGGTTGGCCCCTGGATGGCTAAATCCCGAACACAGTGAGGACCAACCGAAAATCGCGTTTTTGACATCATACACTAAACAAAATTGCCCGTCAAGAGAAATTGATCTGTGAAAACAGAATTTCGAAAAACGGCCTATGAAAGAAAAAGTTATGCCCATTTTAAAACCGGTGAATTTCTTGAAACACCATCTATATTGGTGTATTCTACCGAGTCCTGGTTTCTTTTTTAGCAAATTCAATTCACCGATGGGATTTAATTATAGAACACCAAGAAAACTACTGCTTGGATAAATAATTTGGTGACGCATCGTTATCATTTTAAAAAAGGCTCGAATAAATTTCCAAAAACCAAATACGTTTAGGGGTGGTCGCAAACTTTCGGACAACCTGATATTTCAGACGAAATTTAACAATCAAAATCACATTAAACCATTAAAAAAATCTGTTAATTCACTCTGTGGTTCTTCCTTAAGCTGTTCTTTGTAGAAGAAGTCTTCCAATTGAGACCATTGAAACAAAATATTAATAATTGTCGAATATGATCTTTCTTTAAAGTGTATGTACAGTTGAGTCTCGCTAATCCGGCACCCCGCCAATCCGGCACCCCTCGCTAATCCGGCACCCGAGCTTAGTTTGGTTGGCCGCCGAAGAAAACCCTTAATGTTCATTCTCGACAATCCGGCACTCCGGTAATCCGGCACCCTCGCTAATCCGGCACTAAAACGCTGAACACTCCTGATTAACTAACCCTCAGTAATCCGGCAGTCGTATTAAATAAATTAATTAAACAACATTTGTATGGCGCTACTCAGGTTCTTAAATTAGAAGTTATGATAAAGTACTGTTTCAAAAAAGTCAAAGTTATAAAAAAATAGTTTCGCCAAAAAAACAGGTTTAAATGGATCTGTATTGGGAAAAAAATCATACCTGTAGTTGAAAATTTCAGAGCTAGTCCAGAATTCTGGATTTTCTGATTCTGATTTTTTTATAAACTTTGACTTTTTTGAAACAGCACTTTATCATAACTTCTAATTTAAGAACCTGGTAGCGCCATACAAATGTTGTTTAATTAATTTATTTAATACGACTGCCGGATTACTGAGGGTTAGTTAATCAGGAATGTTCAGCGTTTTAGTGCCGGATTAGCGAGGGTGCCGGATTACCGGAGTGCCGGATTGTCGAGAATGAACATTAAGGGTTTTCTTCGGCGGCCAACCAAACTAAGCTCGGGTGCCGGATTAGCGAGGGGTGCCGGATTAGCGAGACTCGACTGTGCATACTTGAAACGATATTTCATACTAAAATATAGAGATTTCCGAGGCTGAAATAAGGTCATTATTAGGATTTAACTAACGATTGTGATATTAAAACTGGTACTTATGCAGTTAGTGCCCTGTCTACCTGAAATTGACATAAGAAAATTATATTAGCCTGGTGGTTATGCTTAAAATTCCCAGCAAACTTTATATATTTGAGGATGAAAATTATTTTATTTTGGTTGTTTTACAGACACAGAGATGTGAAACCGGAAAATTTATTGGTAAATTTTTAAAAATCATCAACCAACAACTTTACTCGTCCAACTATTACTATTGCAGACTTACAAATGTAGTAGTACGGTTTGCTGATGCTCAAGTTGGCCGATTTCGGGTTGGCTTGCAAGGTTCAAGATAATGAACTGCTTTACCACGTATATGCATCATATATTAATATTTTTTACCATGTAACCCATCTGTTTCCAGCTATGTGGCACCCCAACCTATGTAGCTCCTGAGGTTTTGGCTGAATTTGGGTGAATTAGCTTGACCTGTCTTAATTGAGAGTTTACACGATTGTTACTATTTGCAGGTACTCTTTCAAAGCGGACTGCTGGTCGGCGGGAATCGTGAGTGCAATTTTTAGCGCACAGAAATTTTCAGATAATCTACATTTGCAGATTCTCTACATCCTACTTTGTGGTTTCCCACCCTTTGGGTTGGTTGACCAAGATGGTTTAGTTTTTAAAGTAATCCCCTACAAATTTACAGCTTCGACGAGGATGAAGTGCTCTTCAACAAAATACTTCGCGGTGAATTTGAGATAAGTCCATTTCCTCAAATTCATTGACTAATCTGTGTTATGTTTTACTTTCCATCGCCCTCCTTTGATGAAATCTCATTTGCTGCCCGTCTGCTGATCCGGTCTTTATTGTCTACTGAGCCAGAGGGCAGGTAGCTATGAAATCATTTTAGTCGCTAAATTGGCTACGAATTTGATTTCAGGTACTCCGCAAACAAGTTACTGAACACTTTTGGATCAAGGTTGCTAGTTGTTTTTGCTTATTTGCTTTGACCGACTTATTCATACCATAAATATAGTCACTATGAAATTCTGTTTTCACAGATTGATTCAGTTTGAATTCTGGGTTTATTCGGCATGTAACTGTATTTTTCTAAATTCGAAAAAACGTATTTTTTACCTATTTTTTAGATACTTCTTATAGGCAAGTTACTACTCATTTTGTAGCTCACGTCACTGGCTACAAAATGACTGGTAAGCAGGGTGGTATTCTCAGCAGGCTGACTTCAGCCAACTAAGCTTAACTCAGCCATCAGCCGGCTGAGGCTGATGGCTGAGGTGAAAATTGGGGGCGGCTGAGCCTGAAGAAATTTTTCAGACCTCAGCCGGCTGAGGTCTAAAAGTTTTTTGGACCGGCTGACGGCTGAGGCTGAAGAAAATTTTCCCAACTCAGCCGGCTGATGCTGAGGTAATCGTTGAGTATACCACCCTGGTGGTAAGTTGCCTAAAAGAAGTATTTAAAAAATATGTCAAAAACACAACGAACGAAATACGGTACATTCAAAAGAAATTATGGCCATTTCAAATTATCGGAACATGTTATACCTGTGTAATGTAATGAGTTCACAGTTAGCTATCCACAGTTGACCATCCACCATTTGACTCTTATTTCGATAATTTCAGAATCCCGGCTATACAGATGATGTCGAGGAAGAGGACTGCATGAATAAACTAGCAGATTCTATGGCACTATTCGGACAGCCTCATAATGGAGAATTTGAAGAGACAGATACCGAGTACTTCTACAGGTAATCTATAGATTAATTCAAAGTTGTCTATAGTCATTCCCGGATATTACACATGTAGTTAACTATGACTAATTATTTTCAGTAGACGTGCTAGCATGGATGATTTAAGTGATTGCGGGGCAAGCCATAATGAGCATGAATTGAATGAAGAGGCTTCTCTAGAACCTGTGCCTAGAAGACCGGAGTCGTCGAGGGAATTAAGCAGATCTTCTTTTGTATTCAACAGCTCCACACCACAAAACACTAGTCAGGATGCTAACTCAGCGTACATGGTACTGGGGTAGACCATGCAAACCAGTCAATTATTACTGAAGTATAAAAACTTTTTGGGGTGACGGGTCAGCGATTTTCGACTGTATCCTTTTACAGTTGACATTTCCTTCCTATTCTTCGAGTCTTTTACCTTTTTGTGTTATTATAATCCAGGAAAATGCTTGAAGTTTCCCCTAATTTTTATTCTATTGGCCACTTTTTATAGATTCAGATTTGCTTGCCTTGCGTGTGTATGTGCATCTCTTCAAAACCCACCAACCTCCTCCGGTTATTTGCCTTTGGCCAATGTATTGCACTTCTAAATTTGGAAAACCATTTATATTGTTGTCAGATATAGCGGAACAGTGGAGAATCTCAAGGATCCCAGCTAGCAGTATCTGTTGGCCTTATTTAAATGCTAATCAGTTATTATTATTGTTGTTTTTGTTGTTTTAAAGTATGGAATGTTTGTGCTTTAACTATGCTTTGTTTCACTATTATTACACCTATAGCTTGCTCTAATAAATAAGCCTTTCATTCACTTTTCCGATTGTAATTGAACACCTACAAGACAAAAAACCCCAGAAAATCGGTCATTGAAATTTCGGTACTTCTGCTGTTCCCATTTTCCAATTTTTTCAAAGTGATCAAAAATTACCTCCCGGACTCATTTTTTTGTGTTCAACATGATGAAATAAACATTTCTAAACACTTTCTGAATACAGTCGACGCTCTCTATAACGACGCTCTTTATAACGACTCAGAAAAAACAGCTATTTGGTCACGAACGACCTCATTTACGTCAAAACGACGCTCTTTATAACGACCCGCTCCCTATAACGACTCGGTTTAGCCGGTCCCTTGAGAGTCGTTATAGAGAGCGTCGACTGTAAAAAAATTTTAATTTAGTGAAAAATTTTGCTTTATAAACATTTTAGGTTACTTTAGGGTCGTTTTCAAATGACTTATCACATTTTCTCTGGTTTCCAAGTCTTTTCACTTTCACTTGATTTTACGCATGCATACCAGAATTTCTATATGCATTAGGCTTTAGAAAGGAAAAATTCAGAATCAACTTTTTACCTTCATTTGTTTTTAAAAGACTAAAATTCAGTCAAAAATACCCTAAAATTACTATTTACTCTGAAGGATTAGAGACAGTTTTTTACATAATACTAGATTTTAATTGAGAAAGCATCTGGAAATACTTTTTTATCTTGTTGAGCACAAAAAACTAGCTTGGGAGGTGATTTTGGGTTATTTTTAAAAAATTGGAAAGGGGGTAGAACAGCAGAAGTACCGAAATTTTATTGAAGGGCTCTCATTTCAGAATTTTCCAAAATCAGCAATTTTGGGTCAAAATCAGCAAAGTCTCTCAAAAGTTGATAATTTTTGTATTGTCCAAATTTTTTTTGCATTCAAAATATAAATAAATAGCATTTTCGGGGGTTTTCAACCCTTTTTAAAATGGCTCAAATAGAAATGTACCACCAAATGTGAGAATTTGGCCGCCTTTTTTATTTTTTTGGCCGCCTTTTTGAATTTCAAATTAAAAAATAGAATTTGGCCGCCTTTTTTAAAAAATTGGCCGCCTTTTTTCTTGTCAATTCCTGTTTTTCAAATTTTAGCTTCAATTTGATGGTAATTTTGCTCTTTATGATAGCAAAAATGAAAGCGCAGAATATGGGCTACGTACTGGTATAAAAAAAGGGTGAACTTATAGGAAAAAGTTAGAAAATATAATCAAAAACACCTAGAGGCTATTTCGGCCTCTATCTCCTAAATGGTTTTTGTGTAATTTGAACGTTTTTTGAATTACAGCTTTTACAAGTTGGTACTATCTCTTTCTATAATAGCAAATACGAAAGCCCAGAACTTTGGCTACTCACTAATTTGAAAAAAGTGTCAACTTGTAAGGTAAATTCAAAAAATTACACAAAAACCATTTAGGAGATAGAGGCCGAAATAACCATCTAGGTGTTTTTGATTACATTTTCTAATTTTTTCCTATAAGTTCACGATTTTTTCATACCAATATGCAGCCCAGATTTTGGGCTTTCATTTTTGCCATCATTAAGAGCAAAGTTACCATCAAATTAGAGCTAAAATTTGAAAAACAGGAATTGACAAGAAAAAAAGGCGGCCAATTTTTAAAAAAGGCGGCCAATTTCTATTTTTTAATTTGAAATTCAAAAAAGGCGGCCAAAAAAATAAAAAGGCGGCCAAATTCTCACTTTTGGTGGTACATTTCTCATACAGCCTTTTTAAAATCAGCTAAATTCTGAAAAATCTGTAATATAGGGTGCTTCTAAAAACGTTTGTGATTCACACGACAATTTGTCACTCGCGATTCATTGTGAGACCATTAACCGCCCGACACTGCTGCCAGAAAAGCACTATAGTGAGGAAAAGATTTTAAATGTTTCTTTTTTGTCCAATCAAATATTGGAATTATGGCGGTGAGCCATAGAATGCCAAGTTACAGTATCAATAAGGACTTGTGACTCCTCAAAGTTATAGGCTGTGAAACAAATTTTTTCCTCTTTTTACTCTTCAGATTGGCAATTTCTACACATGGCGACCTTTCACCTCCCCCTTTTGCCGCCCTTTCGACCAGCCTTTGTCATCATCATTCAAAGCCATCAGTAGCAGCTAGACAGAGAGTGCAGGCAAGTGTTCTTCTCGCTTCTACTACTATTGCCAAGGCCATCTACCAACCCACCCATTCAGATCAGCGCAAACACAGAGGCAAGCAGGAAGTAGTGGCAGTAGTATGTGCATCTGTATATCTATCCATCTATCTGTCTATCGCCCAGTCACTAGCACTGAACACCAACCAAGGAATATTTTAAAAGTGAGTAGCTGGAGAAGATATTTGCTTTTTATATTTTTATAACTTATGGTTCTGTATCAAATTGAAAATATCAGAGCTTTATTGTCTTTATTGAAATTATGATTTTTGGGATCTACTTAAAACAATCTATTTTCCCCCCAAAAGAAGATAGTGCTATACAGGGTGGGTCAAAAAAACGCGAACACTTTCAAATAATCTTTGTTTTTTTATGTAATTTGTAATTTTTTCATTAATTTTTTTCACAGATTGTTGCTTGCTAGATAGCTTGTTTGAAAGTGCTGTTGAATTTCTATTAAATTTGGTGTAACAATGATGGACAGTTTAAGCCTTAAGTCAAAACCTCAGTTTCAAGTGCGAGCATACGTTTATGAGAACCAACCACTTAGTGAATTAGCCCTATTCAGCGAGCCACGTTAATCTCATGCTAAGAGAGCTAGACCTAGGGTTACGGCAGAAGAGGACTCGGTACCGGCCTCACAACCGTTATTTCAAAATCCTTGTCTACACCGAAAAAATCTTCATTTCAGACGGTGCGCGGGAGCCCTTGACAAAAATTTTCAAAAGTGTCCACGTTTTTTTGCCCCACCTTGTATGTGAACTCGAACCTGTGAAGTTTGTAGTTTTTGACGATTTTTCAGAATTATTTGGTTTGTCAATTATCCAGGTCAAAGTATCCAAAATATATTTGGGTGATATTTAAATTTAATTTTTTTGAGATGACCGTAAATGTAACCAATTATAAATTTGTGGCCCATTTTCAGAAATTCGGGATCTTTAGGGTCCAGAATAAATACCACCCATCTGTTTATTTGTCAAAATTTTTTGAACTTAACTATCCAGTATCATAACGAGAAAAAAGAAAGACATACATCATTAAAATTTTAAATAGAAATATATGTTTTGACGCAAAAGTAGATCATTCCCATTTAAATTTCTCATTATTACGCTAAAAAAATTCTTCCAAAATAGTGGTGATTCAGTGTGGCCAAAGCCAAAACAGTTTATCTGCTTCACATGATCAGATTCTTCTCCCATATCTCACTGCGAAAGAACTAGCCAGCCACCACTAAGTATTTAAAAAAAAGTAAAGGCAAAAGCTGTTTGTCTTACAGCTCTGCAGCTAAAAACTTTCTATTATTTAAAAATGGCTGTATTTAGAGCATTGTTTTATCTGGTTTTCCACAAATTTGCCCTCTTATCCAGTCAAACAACCATAAAATAATAGGAGTAAGTGAATGAGTGAGAGATCTATGGAAAGTGGGACATTTCACTGACCAAACACCAATTTCTCATTGCTTATTTGTTGTTGTCTGCCTTATTTCCTTGTTGTGTATATTATTATTGTTGTTGTTTTATCTATAGCCCCTTTGTCCACTACCTTTTGCTGGGAAAAATCATTTGGATAAGATTTTGTTGGTATTTTGGTGTGTTTCGAAACACTTTTAGCCCCATCAAATGCTCGTAAGCATGAAGTTTCGGTAGCCGAAACTAAATTGATGCTTTTCTTCACAGTCGACGCTCGCTTTAACAATACCCTAAAAAGTTCGTTCCTACCTGGATCCGACACTTTTTTTGCTTGAGTTTTGAAGACTTTTAGAAGTTCTGTTTTGACAGTCTGGTCCCAAACATTGCAATGATTACGATTTTGCTGATCGTTTTCCGGAAACCGAATATTTTTCTAACGGCTTTACTATTTTCAAAATAGGGGTTGTACAATTGGTGGGGGCGGGTCATTTTAGCAAAAATATTTTTTATTTTAAAAATGATCGGCTAAATAGGAATCCTTGCAGTTTCTCGCACCAGACTAGTGAATAAGAACTGTAAAAACCCTTCAAAAATCGGACTAAAAAAAATGTCGGACCCTTGGCGGAAAGAACTTTTCGTGGTAAAAAACTTGAAAAAAATTGAAGATGTTTTTGTTTTACCCAAATATCCTTTTTTAAAATTTTTGAGATCTATATCCTGCCTTTCTGTTTTTATTTTTCCTTTATTTTTTTTGTTTTCTAAAAAATTTTTAGCGCGTCGAGTTAATTTTCATTTATTGTATTAAATAATTGAGTAATAATGAGCAAGGGTAGTAGCTGTTTATTATTCTGCTTGCTTGCTGTTATTGTTGATAGTGTTTTGATGGCTTTAAAGAAACCTCGTGTGCTCCCCCCTATTCTCCCCTGTTTTGTGTTTCCGGTGGAATTTTCTTTTTTCGCTTGTTTATTTGCTGCGAAAAGAAAATGTTGAGACTGAAAACTTTTTTTTACAAGGAGAAGCTTTTCAGAATATAAAAAAATTATTGAGAAAGTTACTATGTAAACAACTGAATAAACTATGAGATTGACAGAAAAAATTCTTTATGTAGCTAACGAGAATGACTGCCTCTTATTCCTCAAGTACTATCACCACCTGTCCTTGTAGTGAATTCTTTCAAAAGTACACAAATTTACAAAGTCAGGGATATGTTTAGTCAAAGCTGCGTGGACCCGCGATTTGCTCTAACACTGGAACCTTGCGAGATTGTTTTTACTCAATCATGCGAGTTTGGTGTCATTAAATAGCCAATAAGTGACTTATAATAAAATTCGTTTAGATCTCGGCCCGATAGCTAAAATATGGATAAAAATGGTCCGAAGGCGCTGATAGTTGCCTATGCAGACATATTTGCGGCTGTACGAACTTTCGTAAGAAGACATTTTCGTAAGAGCGAATTTTCGTAAAAGCGAATTTTCGTAAGAAATTTTTTTCGTAAGAGCGAATTTTCGTAAGAAAGTTTTTCGTAACAGCGAATTTTCGTAAGAAAGTTTTTCGTAACAGCGAATTTTCGTAACAAGCTTTTTCGTAACGCGGTTTTCAGTAACATTAGTGATATGTTAAGTTGCTTTTTTTGCTTTTTGATCCTCCTTTGATGTTTCTTATAGCTTCTGTGATGTTTTGACCAAAAATAGTCAAGAAAAAAATGAAACAGTCAGAGGGTGGAATCGAACCACTGGTGAAAAAATTCATTCCATCAACTTACATACTGCACCATACATGCCACTAATGGGAGACAGCTATGTGTAGTATATAATATATGAATTCTAGCTCGGAGTTTTTCACCATGCTTTTGGGTATTTCTGCTGGTCTCCTAACGGATGAAAAATCGGGGGGTCAACTAATTATCAAAACTTTCAGTCATATGACTTATGCTTACCAACTTTCGTGCTCATACAGTTAATAGTGATATAATTAACTGTTCGAAGTGTCAAACAGTGACAGAAAGGCCAAAACAAATGAATCAGATGAAATCCTGAATTAGAAAAATTGAATAAGAGTGAAAAAAAATTCGATTATTTCCTCTTACGAAAGAAATTCGTTACGAAAATTCGCTGTTACGAAAAATTTTCGCTGTACGAAACTGTTTCTTACGAAAATGTTTCTTACGAAAGTTCGCTCTTACGAAACTTCGCTCTTACGAAATTGTCTTGTTACGAAAGTTCGTACAGCCCATATTTGCAACATACAATACCTAATTTATGAGAAAAAATCGTGCTTAGCGTGCTCGATTTGCTTACAAACGGTTCTTAAAATTCAAACTTGACTGTATATTTTTAAATTCCTCTCGAGAAAAAAAGATTTTAATTAAAGGGGCATAATCACCTGTCACAAATTTTGTCCCCGCCAATTCAAAAAAATTTCCTACTCATTAAACTTCTGTTAAACTTTTCAGCTTGTTTCTAACAAAACTATACCTAAAATTAAATTACAGTCCACTCTCGATACAGTGTAGTGCGCGGGACTGGAAAAATATACACTATATCGAGAGTTACACTATATCGAGAGTACACTATATCGAAGGTTTCCCAACGAAACAGTCAATGTTGTACACTATATCGAGAGTTTTCGCCTTAATGACCTGAACCCTAAATCAAAAAGATATTTTATTTGACAAAAATAATAATGGTACCATGTGAGAAATGAATTAACGGTTAGACGAGAAGTAACTGGTCATTTTTGATGTACATTTATGGCTTGTTCACGTTGTTCGAGTTAGTATTAGAGTTCGAGTTCGGGTAAGAGGTGTTCATGTACTCAAAATCCGAACTCTAACTCTAACTCGAAGGTGTTCACGTACATCGAGTTAGAGTTCGAGGTCGCGCTTGAACGTGCTTATGTATATAGCTCAGATGGCTCAGAATTTCGCCCCTGAGCGGTCAAAAGCCACTAAAAGTTAGTTTTCAGGCCGTTTACTACAAGGGAATCCGAGTTATATGCATCATCACCTTCAAATTCGACCTCGAACTCGAGGTACGTCAACACCCTCGAGTTAGAGTTCGAGTTCGGATCAGAGGTGTTCACGTAATCAAAAACCCGAACTCTAACTCGAACTCTGACTCTAACTCGAACAACGTGAACAAGCCATTACATTATCATGTTTCTGTTTTCGCCTCTCTTCGTAAAAATATTCTTCTGATGCATCGGCAAAACTAAGCACCGCATGATCATCAGAATGCTGTTTTATATAATGACTGGCAAAATCAAACGCTCTATAAGCTTTCAACCGTCTCTTAATTGTTTCACCTACACTGCCCTTCACTACATTTCTTTTCGGTTCTTTTAACCTCGGCAAAAAAGATCCAAGAATTCAATTGTAGCTCATCGTACCCTCTTATTTATGAATTAGCCGCTTTTATTGTTGGCAACTTCCATTACTGATTTCTTCTAGTTCAAAGTAATCAAACCTCACTTTTTCAGTACTTATTGCTCAATTTGCAAAAAAACGGATAAATTTACATTTTAGAGACAGAAATTTCAATAAAATTAGAAAATATACACTTTATCGAGAGCTGTTTTCTTTGTCGGGACCGCAAAAAATATACACTATATCGAGAGTTACACTGTATCGAGAGTGCACTATATCGAAGGTATGGTTCCTTATATTTTTAAATTAACCAACCAAGTCGTAAAAAACATACACTGTATCGAGAGTTACACTATATCGAGAGTGCACTATATCGAGAGTAGACTGTATAGGCCTTGTTTTGTTAGAAACCATGTTGAAAAATCTATACACAAGTTCAATGATTCGGAAAAAAATTTGAATTGGCGGGGAAAAATTGAAAAACAGATGACCATGCCCCTTTAAGTCCGAATTTTTCCTGATACTTGTCCTATATGCTTCTGACTTCATAAAAATAGGCGGATGCCCCTGCTATAACGCGTTTTCTATGACGTTCTTTTTTTAACGAAAGCTGACACCTTGGGACGCACGGTAAAATTAACGACGAGAATTATTTTCCCTCTATGACCTATTTTTAGTCTTCAGTGCCATGTTAGCGTTGCCCACACATGCCAAATACTGTATAAACAAGGGTCAACAGGCGCCTATCGGCGCCTGTTGGCGCCGATAGTTGGCGCCGCTGTTGACCTATCGGCGCCTTGACCGTGTTTGTTATTGATAGCTGTAAATCAATTTGAAGACTCTGGGCATATATTTTACATAAGTGTGCAAAAGCTGACCGAAAATTTGGCCTAAACACAAACATCCACTAAAAATCCAAGCTAAAATCTAGTATCTCCAATTTGGAATGACTGAAAGATGTTTTTTAGAGCCACCTCGATTTCACGATTTTGTGCTGAAAAGAGAGCTGAGATGTTGAATTTAACGGTTTCGAAAAGGTAAATGCGTAAAATGGCTGGGCTGTAAAACAATAAATTCAAAAATAGCGTGACCCCCCGTCCCAAATACTTTATAGAGATCAAGGCTTAAAGTGTCGAAAACAGAGGGTAGAGAATTAATTAATTAATTTTGAATTTAATGTTTGACATATGTTTTTTTGACATAGGTTTCTCAACAAATTGAATTGAAAGTTGTATATTGGCTATCCAATGAGACCAAACTCTTCTATACGGGTAAAGAACATAATCGCAAGGTTCCCTTGATATCAACCTCGGTATAAAATACCCCAAAATCTTTTTGCCGCCTAGAATTTGACATTTTTTTCCTTAATTTTATAAAAATTTAAGAAATGTTATTTGTCAGTCTAAAAAACCCACAATGATTCAGATTTTATCCATTATTTTTCAATAACTAAATAATTTAGCTGAAAGTAACCTTCATACAAGAGGATCATCAAGGCCTCGATATAAACCCTTGTACCCCTTTTGGAGGCTAGGGAATATAGAAAATATTTTCATTGTTTTTTTCCTGCAGTCAGCACTTATCCAAAAAATAATTTTTAAGAATTCCTGCTACCCAAAATCTTTAATCTCAAGTACTAGTAAGTGGTATGTTAAATTTCCAGTCTATTTCACTGATGGGGAAAGCGTTGAATCCAAAGCTATCTAAATATTTGTATCACCATTTTCAGGTATGCCGACATCAGCAGCAATCCCAGCTACTTCATTAATTCATCATCTACCATCTTCTGGAGGAGGATCGCAGCAACAACCTGGTGTAGCAGTATCAGCCTCCTCACTGTCCACAGCCAGCAAACAGCATTTATTCTCGAGTCATGTAAGTCTCTATTTTCACCACCTATTCCAATCAACCATTTATTTCAGCACGATAACAACTCCAGTATGGGTCATCACTCCATCAATTCCTCGGCGGCCTCTATCATCTCAACCACCCACACAGTCGGCAGCAATTCAAGCGGATGTGGTCGATCTGGTTGTTCTGGTGCTATCCTCGTCATGTTCCCGTCGTCTCCGTCCAGGTATGTATTTCAAATTTTGCGACAAGACAAAACTTTATTTACCGTTTCAGGCCTTCTACTGTTGGCACTATCCGAGCTAATGTGCGAACTGGCGGTCCATCCTTCGCTTCTTCACCCACCGCTACATCTTCTTCAATTCTGGTCAATGGAGATAATGCCGGTGCTCAAAAATTCTGCGCTTGCGGTGGCGACGAGGAGACCGCTGGACTCGATCGAACTACTCCTGCTCATTCTCCAAACGTGAGCAGCTCGGTAGTGATGGACGGTAGTAGCTATGTGAATTCCAGTCTCAAATCTGGCTCCTATCTGGGTATGGTTATTTAGTTTTTTATTAGGGTGCACCCTAAGCTTCTGTGACTATGATGATTTTGCGGGCCATATATCCCAAATCCTCATTTTACATTTTCTGTAGATTTTGATCTTTTAAAAACATTGTGAAAAGTGTTTTAAAGGTGTGCCTAAGTAGGGCCATATTCTAGTTGGAAGGTTTATTCTATAAAATAAAATTGTTTTTAGGCTCATCCGGATTAGGAACCAATGGTACACACAGCAATGCCGAAGACTGCATGGACGTCGAAACAGAAGATGAGCCAGAAGCACAACTGTACATCGACACTCAACTAGCCAACCTGGACTTCCATACACCTAGCTCACACTGTCAAAGCCAAAAGCGGCTGTCTAGCAATGAGGGGGCAGTCAGTCACAGTCCTATGTCCAGCAGCCAATTCCTGTCTATTCGGAATAGATCGAATACCAACCCTCATTCTCAGTCGGTGAGTTAATTTGGGCATGAATGGGCAGAAATATGTTGCTGAAAAGAACCAAAATACGAAGAGTTTCGGTGGTTTGGGGGTTGAATCTGTTATTTATCTGAGTAAGTGGCATGTTAGATTCTCGCCCGAGTCATAGTCAATTTTAAATATTTTAGTTTTTTCCTCCAGTGCAAAATTTGGTTAAAAATATGCGATGAATATCATTTTTCGAGAATTTGTTTTTGCATTGAGTGAGTTTCCGCTTTGCTTCTACATGCCCGTTTTGGAAGTAACCAATACCTTGGGTGCATCCAGTCTAAAAACAGTTAGACAGCAGTCATTGTTATTAGATTTGTGACTTCAGCCCATTGGTTAGAGGTGACATGTCACTGCAGCTCCAGCTAATACAGCTCCTGATTACTATTACTAGTAATGCTGGCTTGCCTGCCACAAGAACAATGAAAGCAGCAACAGCTGAAATTGGTTTAGCTGTTGTTGCTTTCACTAAGACCCCTTTTTCATGCTTTCCTTGCCCAAGTGTCGTTGCTGTCCCCCTCACACATCAGCTTTCTTTATTATTACCACATTTTTAAAAAAAGCACTTGGGTTTTCAAGATGGATTAAGCTTTACAACTCCCAGTTATTTTCTAAAAAAATTAATTCAACTAAGCCCTAGGATGGCCCAGAATATTGCAATGTCTCGAAAATATTAATTTATCTGCATGAGAGATGAGTCCCCGCACGACGGGAGCCGGGAATCCACCGCCTGCTAATACCTTTTTAAAAAACCAATCACCCTCCTTCACAGTCAGTGTTTTCAAAAATCAAGGTCAAGATCAAGGTCTAAAATCAAGTCAAGGTCAAAGTCAAGGTCAACTTCAAGGTCAAACTCAGTTTGACCTTGATCATTACCTTGACTTTACTTGACCTTGAGGGTCAAGTTACCTTGACCTTGATTTTTGAAAACACTGTTCACAGTGCAAAATTAACATAGAGGGTCTCAAGTGTGTGACCCAAACAGTAAAAAACTGAAATTCGAAAAAAGGTGTAAATCCAAAAAATCCAAATTGTCGTTTTCTAGTGAGAAAAAATTCGACTCCGCTAAAATTTGGAAAATTGCTCTCCTTGCTGGAGTGGAATTGAATTGTTCAAGCGGAATTGAAGTGAACACCGAATGATAGTATATTTTTTAGATATTTTCGTCATCCAACAGTCCTGTGCCTAATTACTTCTCTAGTTCTTTTGATGGTGCCAAATCGCCGCTCTCACTAAAGGCCATGGTCAATAATAACACTAGCAACAGCCAGAGCAACCATCAGGGTAGGTATTTGGATTGGTTGATTGACACTCCTTAATTGGTTGTTGACTCACCTTCTTTAAATTGAATAAATGATAAAGAGAGAAAGAAGCTCCAATAGGTAATCAGTGTGTCTGCCTTCCCTTTCTCTGAAGTATTTCGCAACTGACACACACACGTGTTTTTTTCCACTTTCCATGTAATTGTTCAGGGATTTGTTTTTGTTGGGTGGGTAATTGGTAATAGTAGTGGTAGTGTAAACAGCAGGATAGCGGCTAAGAAATTTTGTTTATTGAAAAATGTTGTAAACTGGTTAGCTTGCTGCTGTGTAAGCATGTTAGAAAAAGTATTGGATGGATCGGTGGTTTGAAAATCAGAAGGCTCTAAATATATGGTTGTTCAGAAAGTTCGCGCCCACCCTGAACACGCTTGTTTTTATTTTTTCTTCTTCTTTTTGCCCTTTCATTCGCAAAACAAATGTGTTCAGGGGTGGTCGCGAACTTTCTGAACAGCCTGATATATGGTCGTGATTATCTTTGGGCTGTTTGGGAATCTGACAATTTTCGTGTATTAGGACCCAGTTTTGTTGAAAAATATTTTGAGGCCACCTGGGAGCTAAAATGTCTTCAGAATTATAAATTTTGCAAATTGCTCGAGGCATGCTGGGAATAACAAAACTCTGAAATTATTCAAAATCAGGTTATTTTTATGGGTGTAACCCCAGGGTAGCGACTTATGGCTGAAAAGTAACGACTAATTTTAATAAAACTGATTGTTTCAGTCGTTTTGTCATTTAAGTGGTTACTGTAGGCAAAATCGGAGTTCCAGAGCGTAAAACAAAACAACTTTTCCTTGCTAAAGCTTTCATTAAAAGCCGTTAAATCGCTCACTGCTCCTCTCTTTTCTCGCTTGAATTTGCATTGTATTCCCCGCGACTCTGACTTGCCTCTAGGAAACAATAAAATAATTGAAAAAATAAGTCAAAATAAATGAGTAGATTGCAGCTATTAAAGGCGCATTCTCAATGAGGATTCTGTTTGCGGATGCTAAACAGACTACTCACTAAGAATCGCGGAAACAAAATCCTCGCCTTTTTTTTACTTTTTTCCTAAAAATATTTAGTTTTCCAGTTGCTTTTCTAGTTTCTATCATCATATAGTTGAGGTTAGAGCTACCAAATGAGCTATTGGCTAAGTGAATATTGCTTCCGAAATTCAGACAAAATTTTAAGAATCTGCCTAACAATCCTAACTCGAATCCGAGTGCGGATGCTTGGGCGTATTCTTTTTTTACCGAAATTTTCAAAACAACATCTACTGTATCAACAGCAACCTTATACAGCAACCATGTATCAAAAAATAAAAAATCATGTATAAGATTGTGAATAATTTAAAAAAAAGTTATGGCCATTTCCGAGTGTAAAGTCTGGTTTAGCATCCGCAAACAGCCTCCTGATTCTGTTTTCGCCTTTAGTCACTAAATTTCAATTAAATCCTATGTTTGAGAAAAGACAAGATTTGAGCAACTTGACGCTTTACAAACAAAACATATTACGCAGCAAGATGTGCAAGCTTAACGTGAAGTTCAAATCTTACAGGCTCTCTTTGACAGTCATAAATCGCTCAGCGAAATTTTGTAGATAGTATCTTGGTGCGCAGATCTTGTAGTACGAAAGACGCAGTGCAAATTACATAATCTCTCAAATTGAATTATGAAATCATATAATTTCAAATATTATTGCTCAATCTGCCAACAAAATCGTCAAAAGTTCAACCCTCACCAAAAAAATAATTGAAAAAATAAGTCAAAATAAGTGAGTAGATTGCAGCTCACTCACCAGATTCGTGCACATTTTTTTTTAATTTTGACTCTTTTTTGTAAATGATCAGACAATTAGTTTGGAGAATTTCATGTTTTTGATTGGCTAATACTTTAGATTATCTCAATTATCTGCTGATTCTCATTTTCTTGTTTCTGGTTGTTTTCATGGCTGTGTGTTTGCGTGCTCTTTAAAAAGTTGATTTTTTTGTTGTTGACAAAATAATCTGAGACCAGACGAAAAACTGGCCCCCTGCATACTACCAGCTATATATATTGCAGTGGAAAATCGAAGAAGAGGCAGCAGCATGTATATACATTATTGATTGTCATGTGCAGCAGAGATTGTGTGTGTTTATGAAATTCCCTTTTTTCTGCTGCTCCCCGCCTACATGAAGGCCCCACTTGTGGTCCCCAAAAGTTAATTTTGTTATTGTTGTTGTCCAGTGGTCTTTTTTGGTGTTATCTTTAAGCCAATTAGTGGGTGGTGTATGTCTCTCACCATGTCAAAAGCCACGATGAATGGCAGGAGCCTATTTTTCTCAAGTTTATTTACGGGCTAAACAATTTTCGAGTTAGTTTGGAGAATTTCTTAAGGAATAATTTTTTTGATAGTGACCTGGTTCGGATAATGTTTTTGATTATCTCAATTTATTTGAATTAACAATGAAAAATGTCAGCTATATTAGCCACTTAAATATAGCACTGAATCTTAGTTATAACTCTTCAAGTTATGTGTATGTAAGTTAGCAGAACTTAGATGGTCTGAATGATTTTTTCAATTAAAAACTTTTGGTTAAAAAACTTTTGTAAAAAAGTCAGCTTGTGAGACCAAGGCAAATTACGGTTGTCTGTCAAAATTGCTCCTAGCATTAAGTTTTTGAAATTTTTATGTTCATTTAGTTCATGCAGTAATGGCCACTAAAAAGCTAGCCTGAATCTCAGCTACATTTTCAGTATAACACTTTCGATTAAGACGCATTCACTGTAAAATCCCAGCCTAAATTATCAAGACTGCCGGAATATTCTAACCTCTTTACTTTCAGCTTCCACCTACCACCCTCTCAGTCCAGCCAGAGTTCCTCGACCCTTAGGCACATTCCGTCGTTACCACGCCCACAGCATATCTGGAAACAGTGGTGACGAACGAGCAAATCACCCCAACAATCACCACCGATCCCATCAAAACTTCAGTAGGACAGCAGCTATGAATTCTATGCACAATGCTCGATCCATAGATTCTGCTGGCAATTTCGGGCATGCACATCCCAGCAATACAACTTCTGTGGACCTAAGCCGGACAGCTCTACTGATCAGAGAGGTTGGTTTCCATTTTCGGAGGTCTAAATGGTGTGTGCCAGTCATGTTAGGGTCTAAATTGTTGGTTTTGTTGAATAAATTTTTGGGGTTTGGTTTATATGTTAGTAGTAGCAAAGACATTTTGTTCCGCGTTTCGCTCCCCCAATTTTCAACAGCTTTCTTTGTGTCCTTTGCTACAGAAGAATGTGTGCCCTTTGAGTGGGTTCTGACTCACTTGCCAAATGATTTACACAAACACACATCTGTAAACCCTGATAGATAAATGCATCTCAACTATGCTTCTATCGGCACAACTCATCGGCTAGAAGCCGAAGATTTTTTTTGTAATTTTACTGGTTATAATCATTGATATCGCCCAAAAAAGCACTTAAAAACTGCTCCACTCTCACCGTTACCTTAAATGTTTTTCCAGCAATATATAAATGAGTAGTTTTAAGCTTTCTGTAGATTTGATTACATCAAAATGACCGCGGGAATCAGGCAGTCATTTCAAGTACATAACTTTTGCGTTTGGACTGAGCGAGAAAACACAGAGGTTTCTCACTCGGTCAGAAAAGTTAGTATCTTCCTCGCTTGGTTTCTCGGCCCCGATTATTTATTTATTTTGTCAAATTTATAAACTTTGCTTTTCATCTAGTTTGCAGTTTTTCGTTTAACTTTTAAAAAATCTGCTTGCAAATCGAAATCTGCAAGAATCAGTCACACAGAATTCTCTCAAGTTCGATTCCCACTCGTAGCATGCCATATTAAAAAAATCTACTTTTTTATTGAATGCACTCTGTGCCCCATTTCTCATATTCTATTATATTTGCGCACTTTTGCTACCATTTTATCTTCTTATTCTGTGCTCTTTTTATATAATCATAAAAGTTTCTATTCGAGAGCAGGACACATGTGCGCACACACGTAGCTCATTTATTACTGCCTCTATATCCTCCACTTGCGTAATAAGGGATGGGCAGCGGCGGAGAAAGATATTTACTATTATAGTGCACCGTCAATGCCGCTCTCTACCCTTTCTACTAGAAGCTAGTGCCAAATAGCTCTAGCAGTAACTGGATTAAAAGTTTCTGGCTTGTTTTTCACTCTCCCTCTTGAGCCTATTTATTATGAAAACAGGGCAGGGCGAGCATTAAGGAGATTAAACAGCAGCCAAAAGGTCCTCCTTTTCCCTGTGCTTGAAGATTGATTTTGGGGTATGGGAGTTGAAAGGGCAAGGTTGATGGGCACACACGTGCTTTTTAATTTGTTGTTTGTGGATGGTGATTACTGGCGATGGTGCTAAGATTGAAGGATGTTTTGAGGATGGAAGTTCAAGTAATTACTTTGTTACTTCTTCTTTCCGGATCTATTCATTCTGTGTTTTTATTGATTTTAGGTGGCTTTGAACTGTTTAAAGAGCTTTGTTTCAAATCTTTGATTTTTCAATCTAAGGTTATCTTTCATTTATTAGATGATTTTCCTTGATGATTTTAGAGTTAAAGCAGTGCAGCAATCAGTATGGTATCATAAGCCTGCTGAGCTTTAACTCAGCCATCAGCCAGCTAAGCCAAAATTTTTTGGATTGCTAAAGTGGAGGCTGAAATTTTTTTCGGCTGAGGTTGAGGCGTGCGGCTGAGCTAATCGGCGAATATACCACACGGACTGAGATCTGCACTTTTTAAAACCATTTGTACTTTTTGAAGACCCTAAATCTTTTTAATTTTTCAAGTTTTACGTCAAAATATTTCTTGTCGTTTCAAAATTTCAATAAGCACTGGATAAATGACTTTTTTCTAAAGTAGTCGAGGTGTACTTTTTCGGAAAATATACTTTTTTCATAATTTGCAGCCCTTAGTTAAGGCCATTTATAATTAAAAATTAATAAGGGTCGAAAAGTAGACATGCATGTATTTATAACAGAGGAAATACTCAATTATGTCTCGGTGTTTTAGAAATTTTTGAAAAATCTTTCGCGAATATTTAATCACAAGGTTGTCAAAAATAATGAAATCTCCACAATATTGATTTTATTCTGAAATTCAGTCAAAAAAAAACGGTTCATTACAGTCGAGTCTCGATTTAACGTACCCCCAATTTAACGTACCCTTCGATTTAACGTACCCCTAGGGCCGGTCCCTCCAATAATAAACTCCGTCAAATTTACCCCCGATATAACGTACCCCTCGATTTAACGTACCCCTAGGGCCGGTCCCCAGGGGGTACGTTAAATCGAGACTCGACTGTATATCGAGTGGAGCGGGGGTTTTTAATAAAAATACTGCCATTTACAAAAAAGGCCGACACAATCAGAATCCTTGCAAACCTTCGGGCTAGACTGACCGACGGTAACCGTAAAAGGCTTAAAAAAGCTTAAAATAAAAACGTCAAACCCCTAGGCGGGATACTAACATTAGGGCTGCACGTTATATCGAGTATCGACTGTGCAAACAGTTTTCGAAATACCTTTGCCAGAGTTCATAGGTTCGTTCCCCATTAGGTGCATACCCTTTTTCAAACATTCTACCATTTTCTATTCTCTTTTTTCGCACAAACTCATTCTAAGATACCAATTCCATCATTTTAGCGACCAAAAAACTCAAAGTAAACATTCAGAAGAAGGAAACATTGCAATCTTCTTCTTCTTTTTCCTTACAGCAGCAGCAAATAGAGAAGAAGAACTAAAACCAAAAGGCCTGGTCTCGTGACTTCTCTATTCTATACTACCACCACCTTTCGGCCAGTCAGACACAAAAGTAGGGTAGTGCATACACCCATAGATAACGCCAACCGGCAACCAGGCAGACACCAGTGGCCCCCAAAGGTAGTGTCTGCCTGCTTGGATTACCACCTAAGGTTTTGTGTCTCTACCCACAACTTTTTGGAAGTAGTGATGACTAAATTACTTGCCTGGCTAGCTGGCTCTAATTCTCTACCCTGTGTTTACGGAAAGCTGGCTGTATGTGTCTCTGATGCATATCACTTTTGTTGTCCTGCTGCTTATGTGCTGACAGCGTAAGAAAGGGTTTTGTTTTGATTAGTTACGGAATTTTGTGTCCAAAAAACTGCCTTTTTCTCACTTTTTGGGCTTTTCAAGATTTTGTTGGCTAGGATAGTAAAAAGACTGGAAAAAGCCGTGTATCCGTCTCCAAGTTTGTGGCCAATGGATGCTTGTTGACTGTGTGCGTCTGTTTGTCGGTTGGCAATAGCAGGGAGTGTGTGTTCTCCAGGGGAATATGGATTGGTGGTGGGTTGTTGTTTATCATTGCCTAGCACTAGCAGAAACCACGAGGCTGCCTGCCTCCACCACCGTTCTTTTGCCTACTCCTTTTCTTATATGGGGTGAAGGGATTGTTGCCAGTGGCAGGAGGGGGGGGTGTTGGTTAAATGTGAAGTGTGCTGTGTTACTGTTCTTCTCCTGTTGCTATTCTTGTGTGTCCTCTGGCAATATCCCATATTATGTACTCATGTCATAGCGGGAATAGGGTGATTATACTAAGTTTTTATTATTTTTTTGTCTAACAAGTAAACCTCGCGAGATACTTTAATAGCCTCTTCATCCAAAAAATTTTGGCTATGGCCCGCAGATCTCAACAAATTTGAATGAAAGTTGCATATTGGTCATCCAATGAGACAAAATTTTTCTGCCCGGGTAAAAAACAAGCTCACAAGGATTCCCTGTAAGCAATTTCCCCAATTTTTAAAATAGTTAACGTAAAACTTAACGACCTTCGGAGATTTTCTTTCGGTAATAAATTGAATCATCGAGTGTCCCCTGCCTAATTTAAATTTCGTTTAAAAACCATGGTCTTTTAAAAATATCATATTTTGACTCTTAGTTAACTATTTCAGCTCTCAGCTCATAGTTAATTACTGCTTTCAGTTAGCTTTTTCGGTTGCATTTGTTCTTTTATTTCTTCCTTAATTTATCACCACTTTCCCGTCCACAATTCTGCTGCTTAAAAAAAAAGTATTGCTGGTGCTGCAACAACGTCAACAGCACATTGCTGCTGCCGCCATTTGAGCCATTTCTTTGTGTGTGTGCTGCTGTTAAACAAGCTTGTTTCTTATTCTGCAAGGAAGTTGGAAAAGTTTTGAAATTGGCAATGCGTAATCTTAGCAACCAATAATATGTGTATGGCCACCTCCTCCCAACAAATTGCTGCCTTGAAGTCTACAATTATTTTTGAGGAGTCTTTTTTCATCAACATCTAATTCGAGTGTCAATGGTGTGTTGTTTTATATTCCAATAGCAAAAGGGCACCTCCTCGTGACCATATTAACATATTGTTGTGCACAGGGGCAATAGTTGAAGACAGGTTTTCTCTTTCGCTGATAATCTCTATAATCCTGCTGCTGGGGTTGCCCTCACTTTTGTTTGCCAACTTCGATTGGTTTCAGTGATGCAACCATTCTGTTCACTCGATTTCCTTTACTTTTAGTTTTAGTACCCTTTGAAAGTTTACTTCCTAGAAAAATCTCTGTTGACTAGAAATTTCGGAAGTTTTAATTGTTAAAATTTTAGGGTTCTCATTTTTCAAAAGTTTAGAATCTATATTCATTAACTACCGTATTTCGTCTAATAAGCGCCCATCCTCGATTTTGAAAACCTAGATCTCAGCCCAGATCAAATATTTCACATAGCTGTTTATTGAGTTTTTTTTCTCGATTTTTGAGATTGAGACCTGTTGAAATCTGGAGCTCGGCTTCATAATTTTTTAGTATTTCAGGGGTTTGAAAAAAGAAATACGGTGTGTAATGTATAATAGGGTTGGCCTCCCCCCCGCTTTTTGGGTGCGGGGGGAGATTAGACTAAAAAAATTTGCGGGGGGGGGGGGAGAAGCGGGGGGGGAGGTGGCCAATTTTTTTGCGGGGAGGAGGAAGCTGTGAGCGGGGAGCAGTGGCGGGGGGTGCCTGATTAATAGCCAACCCTAATGTATAACTATGAGCTAAAAGTATTAACTGTAAGGCCCTTACTAACATCAACATTGAAATTCGTTGCCTTAAATTGAAATTTTCAAAAGAAACTACTTTTATGGAGGTATTTCATTTTTAAGTTTTTTTTTAAAAAGCTTCTTAAAATTTTGATTTATACTTTACATGCAACTTCCAACTTTGATCAAAAGACCATACATAAACTGCAATCTTGGGAATATCACCTTCACTAATTTGTCATAAAAGTATTTTTTGTGTTTGGCTCCCTTGTAAACGTTGTCTATCGTTGGGATAAAACTTTTTGTAAAAATGTTTTTATTTCGATGACAACGACAATGCCAAAGTCGACCCTTTAGTAAAAAAAAACAAACGCCAACGACAGCTATGGCGCCAAGGACAATGTTCATAAAAGAGTCATTAACTGTTTCTTGTATTTCTAAATATACCAGTTTTTAGTCCTGTCTTTTTTATTAATTTAAAATGTGTCTACATATTTATTGATTCACCTAACTTTTATTTATCTATATATATATATTGGACTGAATCGGCACACTACTACTCCCTAAACCACAGCTTCTTCGGCCCCTTTGGACCCTTCGAAAACCCAAGGACGTCGTCGCTGCATTCCTCCTCCAGCCCCGGTTGCCCACTGCAACTACTATCTCCCCCAATAGCCTGGCTTAGATACCATAGGCGTGGACGCAGGAAACAGTTAAACCGCACCCAAATATATTACTCGACTAGCCTCAGGGCACTGGCATTACTTAAAAGTCCCTAACCCCCAAATAGTCTACTTAACCTATGTTTGGTGGCAAGCACGGCTCGCTGCGCAAAGTCCTTTACAAACGCAATAAATCTGATTCCACATCCAGCAGTGCTACTTCCACTTCACCCAATGCAGCTGAAACAGGTGGTGTCAGTCCAAGACCTGCCTCACAATCCTTCAACTTCCCACTAAAACCTCCACCTGGAGGGAATCCATCTACAATAGTACCACCATTACTTAACTCGCCATCGATGCAGTTAGACGACAGCCAATTCCCCCAGCCACCCTCCTCTCCTACAGCTTCGGGTATATGAGTGTATTTAAATACCGTATTTTCTAAAATAGAGGTCCACCCAAAAGTTACAAAGTGACCTAATAAGTAGTTTTTTAAATGTCGCTATGGAGTCATTTTTTGTTAATAACCCAGTGTTGCAATATAAAAAATAACTTTGCAGAATTAAAAAGTCGAATAGGATCTAATAAGTAATAAAATATTTTTCCCAGTTTCCAATTGAGACGTCACAGAAAACAAGATACCCCAAAAATATTGACAATTTTGCCTGCAACATTAATTTTTTGAGCATTTTCATAAGGAATTTTGCGATTCCGATATTAGTGCTTCTGATCCAAATTTTGAGTGTGCACAAGTGTCGGTTACATTGCAATATCGGAAGACTAGGAACAACTTGTCAAAATGTAATTTCTCAGAAACCAAATATATGGAGCCCAAATTCGCCTAGTTGTAAAGCACTGAGCTGTGTTTTTTCTACTGTCCCTACCTGAAGAATCCTTTTTCCCATATTCAGCAGTAAAAAAAGTTTAGCATAGTTAAACATAGTTAAATACTTTACAACCAAGCAAATTTTGGCCTTGACAAAATTCTTTTTCTGACAAGTTTTGATAGGTAACCAAATTGTCAACAAAAAATGGCTCTAAAACATTATTTCAAAAAATGCGATTGTGTAGATTTTGTCACTTTGTGAGCGGGGCTCAATTAGGAAAAATGGTAGTTAGCTATCAGAAAAACTAGTTGACTAAAACGGCTTAAAATAATTAACTATACGCTAAAATATTCAAGTGCGACTGTATAAGCTTGTTTCAATTTCTAGGTATTCCTTCAGCAAGCAGGTTGAGAGTGCGAAATGCCGGCTTTGATTTTAACAACCCCCAAGTAGTCTATAACTCTGCCACTTGCTCGGCCGCCAATACCCCAATGGTCGATACTGACAGTCCGTTGACTGTAGACTGCACCAACTGTGTGTGCAATATAAATCTACCGCTTTCATCCAATTCCTCTCCAGGAGGGGGATCTGCTAATAGAGCCAATCCTCCGAAGAGTCATCGATTATTCGCTCCTCAATTCTCAGGCCCTGCGTCAACTAATGGAGGCCAGGATGGCCTGTTTGCCAAGTGCCTGGCCATGAAGCGATGCGTAATCATCACAGGAGTATTAGTGCATCGCCTCAGTACTACTACAATACTGCAGCTGCAGGAGCTAATGGAGGCAGATCGATGCCGGCAGCTCTGAATGTGCCACTGCTTATACCACTGGGACCAGGAGGGGTGGTCAGACGGGGCGAGAGGGGTGCTGGTAGAGCTCTACACCATAGATCTAGTACTACTATTAGTGTTATAGTAATGTTGAAAATAAGATGAGTAAACTTCAGGTATAAGTGGAGGTATGGGCTATGGACAAAGAGCCTCTCCTGGAGCGGGAAACAATTTGTATTTAGCTACTAGACTAGACCATCCCACAGTTTTCGACTTTGAGGTGTTTATAATTAATTATAAGTCTGTACAGAAAGTTTTGGTTTATTCAAATTGCAAAAAACAGCTTGGTGTTTACTTGTAAACTCTTTTTGTAAAAATAACTACCGTGAGTGATTACCCATCCTATGGACCTTATATCTCATCCTAGAGTAAATATTTTGCACCTATGTTCATCATTTTTTAAAAGAACTACAAGCTTTATAAACTATAAAAATTTAAAAATCAACCCAATTTTTAGAAAATTTTAGGCCATTTAAAGGAACATGCTCGTCCCCAAGTGAAGTATTTTAAAAACCATTCAAATAATTTTGAAATACAAATTAGTTGAGTACCGACCATCAATGAATAATGGAAAACACCGACCTTAATAAAAAAGCCTCGGTATCTTGGTGGAGCGCGGAGGGTGGTGAAATTTCGACACTGCTTCGTCTTTCATTGGAATCATAATTTTCCGTTTAACTTTTGTTTGAATTAACCTGGTAATTGCCTTTATAAATACTCCTTAAATACTGGCATGCCTCTTTAAGTATTTTTTGAATCATATACAGCTGAGCATAGATACAACACCACCCAAGGGACCCTGGGGTGGTGTAGTATCGAGGGTTCAATTGACTTGAATTTAGTCAAAGCTGACCAGATCGGCCCATTTTCGGGTGGTGTCATATCAAGAGTGGTGTTATATCGGGGTGGTGTTGTTGTATTGTTGTTGTATCCAGGTTCGACTGTATGGTAATTTAATCTGTAGTTAACTGTGTTAGCCTATAGTTAACTCTTTCCTTTTTAATGTAATAAATTTAGAACTATTCAAATTTATAATATTCACGATAAAGGCCAAGCTTTTTTTTAAACTTTGAAAATCCACTAAACTTTCTTTGCAGCTCAATAAATTTTCGAGCATTAAAAAAATTGTATGATTTTTGAGGACTGGCACACATCACTAGATAAGCGTGAGTGAATTTGCTGTTAAAATATGTGCATTTTAGAACGCGTTTATGGCCAGCATGGACTCGCCGATGTCATGCTCTTCACTGAATTCCAGCATGCCTGAAATCAATAAAATAATTTTCGGTTGGCTAGACTTATGTTTATAATTATGAAGAAAGGAGAACATCGACTGAACCTTTTGCGCGAAAATTCTTGACTTTAAGATGGTAATAATATTTGATGGTTTCAGAGAGTCAAGAAGCAGTATACTCACTGTTCATGAAGGCTCACAAATGCTATGACCTAATCCCCACCAGCTCAAAGCTTGTGGTTTTTGATACTGAATTACCGGTCAGCCATTTTCATATTTTACAACGACGCATTCTCTCTAATAGATCAGTATGATTTTTTTCCCCACCCATTTTAAGCCATAAAATATCGATAAAGGTTAATAAATGTGTTTTTAAGCCAGCGAGTATTTAGCCTTGAATCTAAAATAGAGTCTTGAAATGGGAAATTGTACAAATAACCGTATTTCTTCTGATTGCCGCCCAGGGGCAACAAGAAAGAAAAACTCACGTGGTCTGAAAATCCTGTTTTTTCACTGTTTGAGCTGTGTATAAAGTGCCTATTACATTTTAGAAATCCCTCGCATGCACTTTTTACACAGCTTTAACAGTAAATGAGAACAGAAATTTCAGACTACTTGAAGTTAGGGGAAGGCAATTAGAGGAAATACGATATGCAACAATTCTTGGCAACTTTTTTTGCTGCAAATTTACTACAAAAAATTATTTCTGACAAAAAGTAAATTTTCGGCTGAAAATAAAGTATGAAAGATATTTTTTCTGATACAGAATATTGAAAAACCACTGTGCAATATTTTTTCTGGCCACAGATTCGAAATAGCCACAGAACATTTTTTTCGGTCACAGAATATTTTTTATGACCTTTCGATTGGATTTGTGCTTTCGATTGGGTTTGAAATCTGTTGGGATAAAAAATATTCTGTGACTGGAAAAGAATATTCTGTGGCTGTTTTCAAAAATTCTGTGACCAAAATATTCCATCCAAAAAGAATTGCCTGTTTTTGTCCACTCTCAATTTTGTTAATTTTACAAATATTAAATCAAATTTATTTTGTCAATTTTTAAAAGTCTAAATTTTTTCTAATATTTAAGGTGAGCAAAGCGTTTTTTGCTCTTGTCTACAATGGTATTTCTTATTATTTAGTAAAAATTAATAAATATTTTAATTATTGAAGGTGTGCGAGCAGCTCCTTTGTGGGATAGTAAAACACAGGAGTTTGTAGGCATGCTCACTATTACAGATTTTATCCAAATTTTGCACAAGTAAGAAAAGCTTGAAATATTTAAAAGAGCCAATTTTATGATTTTTCAGGTACTATGCTAAAGATGGAGTTGGAGATGGTATGAAACAACTAGAAGAACACAAAATTTCCACTTGGAGAAATGTTTTTGAAAATGATGGAAAACTAAAGCAGTTTGTGACTATAGATCCATCTGAAAGGTTTGGCTTTTCCAAAAAAAAATAATAATTAAAATGATGAAGTTTTAGTCTGTACAGAGCAGTGCAAATTCTATGTGACTCTAAAATTCATAGGTTGCCGGTGCTTGAGAGTGCCACCGGAAATATTTTGTACATTTTGACGCACAAGCGACTAATCAAATTTCTATTTCTATATGTAAGCAATTTACTAATTAACAGCTTTTCATTTACTTGTATGCCTCATTAGATTATTGAGAGAGCTAACCCATGAAGTTAGATAATATATGATACAGTGAAACCTCAGATTAACGTAACTTCAGGGGACCGACAAACAAAGTTACGCTCTGTTTTCTCATGCGGGGTACAGGACGTTTTACCGTCACTATTCTCACCGTCGGTCTAATTTGACCGTTAATAAATTTACCAATTTGACCGTTAGCATAATTTACCACACTTTTCTTTTTAATCTAGGAGTTGCTCTTTAGGTAATGAAAAAGTCAAATATTACTGGTCGTTGAAATTGCGGTCAAAACGATCAATTTTATCAGCGGTGAAAAGTGTGACGGTGAAAAAAGTGACGGTGAAACGTCCTGCACCCCTCATGCATAGTTAAGTTAATACCGAATTTTTATTTTCACGAAAAAACAGTATTTCTTGACAGAAATAAAATAAAAAAAAACTGTCTTGCAGTATTAATGCAAGGATGGGAATGAAAATTTGCAAGAAAAGCACATTTTCCACAAAAAAGTACTTTTCTACGTTTATTGAAGAAAAATGGTCATTTCACCCAGCGCTTATCGCCATTTTTATGCGAAAAAAAGATTTTGACGTAAAACTTAAAAATAAAAAAGATTTGGAGTTGCAAAAAAGTACAAATCTTTTAAAAACTACGATTTCGATTTTCTTCATGGCTCTACCCTGTTTCGTCCCAAATTGTTTGCGTCAAAAATCGTTACAGCCAAAACCGTTACATTTTTAATTAATTAGTTTGCTACATATGGTTTTTCTAAATAATTTCGTGAATATTCTTATTTCCAAGTTAATACTCAAATTGATGCCAGAGAAAAGGGCTACATTTTGAGCATAAGGTTGTAAATTACCATATCTGCAAAATTTGCTAAAAACCCCTAAATTTCCGGTACCCTCAACTTTTTTGAAAACTTTTGTTTTTTTAGCAAAATTTGCAGACATAGTCATTTACAACCTTATGCTCAAAATGTAGCCCTTCTCTGTGGCATTAATTTGAGTATTCACTTGTAAATGAGAACATCCATGAAATTAATTAGAAAAATCATACGTAACAAACTAATTAATTAAAAATGTAACGGTTTTGGCCACAACGATTTTTGGCGCAAACAATTTCACGGTGTAGAGCCTTCTTCATCTGTAAGTCGCAAATAAAACATCCACTTGTCTCGAGCAGCTACAAAACGATTACCGAAATTGCTAGCATTGGGAAACACAGAATTGCTATGAAAATTGAGAATGCTGTTAATTTTTATTTTGAGATCGCTGATCATGGGCCATCTAACGAAAAAGGAGACGGATTCAGGGTTACTTTAATCAGGGTTTTACGTTAATACGAAGTTACTTTAAAGCGAGGGTCATTATAAACCGAGCGAATCGGATAAAAGGTTATGTTGATTCAAGGTTTACATCAATCTGAGGTCGCGTTAATCCGAGTTTTGACTGTAACATACAACATAAAAACCTCAGTTTTTTTATATTTAATCTAAAAAATGAAAAATGAAATTATTTCAGATAAATGATCTGCCAAAACCAGCTTACATGGAAAAGACACCAAAAGAGTTGGGAATAGGCTCGTGGGGCGAAATCTCTACAATTTCAAAAGACACACTATTGATTGATGCCTTAAAGATTTTCCTGCAAAAACGGGTTTCTGCCTTGCCTCTGTTGGATTTGGAAGGACGGGTAAACCAAATCAGAAAAATATTGTGAATCATTTTAACAGCTAGTCAGTTTTTCAGGTAGTTGACATTTACGCCAAATTCGACGCCATCAATCTTGCGGCTGACAAGACTTACAACAATTTGGACGAGACAGTTTTCGAAGCACTCAAGCAACGTTCAGATGTAAGTGGCTTTTTATTAATTTTCAGATTGTAAAAATTGTAATTTCAGTGGTTTGAAGGTGTTAGGGTAACTTTTTGATATTCAAAAGCTTTCAAAGCTGTATTGTAAATTCTTTATTTCAGAAGTGCTCAGAAAAGGACAACCTAATGACAGGTATTTTCTTTATAATTATTCATGTTTTTCAAATATATGTTGAAAAACTATCATAACTAAATGTAAGCCCTATTAATTAACTGTTAGTTAGTTTCTAAATAAGTTTTATTCATTGCAATATATTACAGAAATGCACCCAAAAAGATAAAAGTGTGAACTTTTTTCATAATTTATGCTTGATTTATGTTTTAACATTTCTTGGGATGAATTTTTATAATATTCAGTTTTAGTAATTGAAGCAAATAATATTAATGATAGTTTTGTTGTCAACCCTGGATCTATTTGTTACCCCACATTAAAGTCATGCGTTCAATGGTTAAATAAAAATTATCATCTTAACGGCGCTCGGTCCCATTTTTGACGTTAGTGGGAGCATAGACTGTATAAGCTTAAAAATTGACTGTGAGCTATAATTTCAGTTATAAACTGAAAGGATTACCGTAGAACTAAATAGGGTACTAATTCGGTTTACACCCCACCCCCATTTTTTATTTTTTTTTGCATTTGCTATTTTTGGTCGTGTTCTTGTTTTTTTGTGAGCTCGAAAATTTTGTCTTCATTGTTCTGTCTCATATACTGTGTCCATCTTTTTGTTGTAGGAATGGAAGAATGTTTGTCGCAACATAGAAACCGATAAACCAAAAACTGGGGGTGGGTGTAAACCGAATTAGTACCCTAAATAGATTGTTGATAACTGAAATATTTAGAGTTGTCGAGTTTTGAGTTTTAACTCGAAACTCGAAATTTTTCTAAGGCTGATTTTCGGCATCGGAGTGGAAATCTAATTTTACAATATATACCGTTAAAAACACTATTATTATCTACATCATCCCCCCCCTCGTTAAAAACCGTATATGTGGCATTGCGCTTTTGACCCACTTTGTTGTAAACTGCTTTCATGCAAGTCACCACATATTTTTTAGCCAATGAGATGAGCTACCAAATGAGTGGTAATTTGCCTAAGACAAGTTTTGAAAAGTGAATCGAAAACACAATGCCAAAGCATTGTGTTTTATTAAAATCGTGTGTTTGGCATTACGATTTTAAATCAGGGGCTACTATTAGAGGTTTTACGCTTAAAAAGTTGATTATATACTGGAAAATCAGATTTTCTCTCCGATGCCAAGATCGGCATTAAAAAAATTTCGGGTTTTCGAAATTTCGATTTAAATCTAGAAATTCGACAGCCCTAAAAATAACTAAAACCTAATCTTACTTTTCAAATAAATAAATTTAAAATAATATTTTTAGTAATTGATATCCTGGTAAAAGCAGAAGTGCACAGGTTAATAGTGACTGACGATGAGCAACGTGTAACTGGAATCATTTCACTCTCCGACATCCTCCGCCATTTAGTTTTGGATCCTCCTCAGGCTCAAGCTGGAAATGAAAATCTTTTGCTTAACACTGATTCAGGCATGGAGTGTGATGATGTCAACAGTCAAGAACAACTTGCAGTGTCCTCCTAGTTGTATATATTTATTTGTTCTCAGTCTCGTGTGTTTCAACCCAAATCTATTGTTGTTTTCGTTTCTTGATTTTATCACAGCTTGTTATAGAAAATGTTCTATGAGTACTGCAAATATGATTGTATAAATAAAATGACAAAAGACGGTTTTGCTCATTGTCGTTAAGTAAACGAATAAACAGCTACGCAAAATGCTTTTACCTCGAGATACAGACTTACTATTGGTCGGTCTGGAGTAAATGGCAGTAAGATAAAGACAAACTTATTTCTTGTTGTAAAAATACTCTTTGCCACAAAACTTTTCGTCGTAGAATACTTTTTTCCGCAGCTAATTTTTTTGCCATAAACAGACTTTTCTTAAAGGGCCATTGCCACCTGTTTTGAATTGTCCCCGTCAATTCAATTTTTTTTCCCTAATCTTGAACTTCTGTACGGATTTTTCAGCTTGATTTATAACAAAACAAGGCCTAGAATATAATTTTAGGTACGGCTGTGTTAGAAACCAATTTGAAAAATTTGTACGTAAATCCAATAATATTGAATTGGCGGGGACAACCGTTGTCGGAGACGGCAATCGCCCTTTAAGATACTTTTTTTTCTGCCATTACGCAAATTTTCTGTCGTCGTGAAAAGTCATTTTACAGCAAAAAATATTATTGCGACAGAAAAAAGTGTTTTTATGGCAAGAAAAGTTTACTCGTAGAATAGATTAGAGGAATTCTTTCACCCACTTTTCAATTTGCGACTCAAATTTGACTGGTAAGGTCGAGCAAACGTTCTTGCAAAAAAGAACTGAAATAAAGACACCACAAAAAACGCGACTCTCGAATATGTCAGGTTGTTCAGAAAGTTGCCACACCCATGAACATATTTGCTTTTTTATTTTTAACCTTTTTTCAAAATTTTAACTGTTCTTTAACAAATTAGTCATCCGGGGCTACTTCTTATCGTGTTCTATAACAATCTAGCATCGATGAATGAAATCTGTAAAGCTGTAGACAAGGAAACCAGGTGAAAATTGTAGCAGTCCAAATCTTTCCAGAAGGTCTTTTAAGCGCAGAGTCTAAATGATGTTTTTCCCGTGTTTTCGGTGATTGAACTGCTCTCATTCAGGTGAAAGATGATTTTATTGCAGGGAAAGCCATTTTAGACAAAAAAGAAATCGACAAAAATTTGACTTTCTGCATTGGGTGACTCGCATATATTGGGGTATCTAGCCAAGTTCTGGTTACTTTTTTCGGTGATTCACGGATTCAGTTTGTCGATGCGAGGCAGTTGTAAAACACGAAGAAAGGTGTTCACTAAATGAATAATTTGTTATCGGATCATTATAATTTCGAAAATAGGTTAAAACAAATTGCGAAAAACTAAAGGCAAATATGTTTAGGGGTGGTCGCGAACTTTCTGAACAACATGATACTCAAATCAAATCTACTGCGGCAATATTTTAAATGCAATATTAAAATAAAATACATATGAAAATCCTGCTCAAAAATCAATTTTGTCGTCTTTGTAAGCAAAAAACTAATAATATAGTCATTTTAGAATTTCTACAATTTTAGCTCTTCTAAAGCACCACCATCAGAAGAGACAAAAAAGACAATTTTTGGCCATAGTTTTTTATTTTTTTTTAAATTTTTAGGTTGATCAAGTCGATTATGGTGATCAAAGTGAAAACAAAAACCTGCATCAACAAAATGCCTCATTAACCTGTTCATTAAATTATCAAAAGTACCATGATCACCATAATCAACATAAAATAACCCCCACTCAAAATGCAAGAGGTCCCAAATTGCGCCAAAATCAAAATGCAGCACTGCAAATAAAAAATACAATTCGAAAATCGTAATTAAATTTTTTTGTTGCATTAACTATGTCGACCTGGTCATTTCAACGTGTTTCCGTGCCCTTTGGTGATCAATTTTAGTTAAAAAAAGAAAAATTGGCAATTTTCTTAGGCGCCATTCTCATAAGCGCAATTTGCGGTTGTAGTTTACAATCCCCCCACGGGAGTGGTCAGATGGAAGAGCTAACTTCATATTCGTGTTTCTTGTCCCGATTTCATGAGAAAGCCAACTGTTTTGGTTCTGAGAGAAAAAAATTCGAACCACAGGTGGAGGGTTTCATGGTTTTTAAGTCAAAATTTCAAAAATTTAAATTGGCGCCTTTTGAATTTTAAAGGGTTTAAGGGCTGTATTGGGAGGGGAAGGGAATAAAAGGGGCCACTTTTATGGCAGAACAATAGAAATTTAAATGTTTGTGTTCTTCGACTGCTCACCATGCTTTTAAACTAAACCATGGCAAAAAGAGACTCTATATGCATTTTTGGATCGAGAGTCTTATTCGGAATCATGTCTAAGGTAAGTGAGTGCGCGCATCTCTAACTCTCAAGCCCCTGCGCCCCTTTCGGGGGCGCAGGGGGCTTGGGGGCTTGGAGTTGAGATGCGCACACCCACATACCTTAGACACAAATCACTCGAAAGTGACTCTGGATGCATGAAAAAGCATGCATACCAGAGTTTATTTATGCGGTAGGCCCCAGTATTCAAAACTATGTTCAACATCTTCTTGTTAGTGGGCCCTGTGTTACTAGTGGTGCCCTTTTATTCCCTTCCCCTCCCTATGCAGCCCTTGCTCCTTTAAAATTCAAAAGGCGCCAATTTAAATTTTTGAAATTTTGACTAAAAAACCATGATACCGTGGTTCGAATTTTTTTTTTCAGAACCGAAAAAACAGCCGGCCCGCTCATGAAATCGGGGACGAGAAAGACGAATATGAAGTTATCTCCTCCATCTGACCACTCCCGTGGGGGGGGGGATTGTAAACTCAAGCCCAATTTGCATAAGCGCAATATGCAGTGGCACAATTTGAATGTGGCGCAATCTGAAATGGCGCTATCTTTCGGTACCCTATTAAGCTCGGTTCAAATATGCTTTCTCTAAAACACATCCCTTACTTATTCTCTAGTCTTCACTCTATATTTGAATAAAATTTATTTTTAAACTTTAGTTTGTGTTTAAAAGTTTTATATTCTTTTGACTTTTAGAAACAATCTCCAGACAAAGAATATTTTATTTGGTCAAAGTTTCTTTTTCCGTAAAAGCATAAGTGTTCCATTGCAGCAATCAATAAATTTGACTGCCTCTTTTTTTTTTGGCCAACCAAAATAAAAATATTGCCATTGATGTGGTCTCTTTAGGGCTAAAAACAAGTTCCCAAGGGAGATCCACCCTCCAATAGTTTAGCCGAAAAGTTGTGCTAAAATCATCATTCATCTGGACCAGACTAAGTCTTCTAAAATAAGCACACACATATGCTTATCAAAAAACAATCAAATATAGAAGCACACACCCAAAATTGTCCCTCTCTGTAATATTCTCGGATATATAGCAAACAATTTGTTAAAAATTGCTCACTTTTTCAGTTATAGTCTCTTTTGTTTTGACGAATAATAAAAGGGCAACTGAGCGTGCTGTGTGTCAACAAGGGATCAAAGTCCAAACCATTTATTTATCTTTAAATATTTACATTTGTGTAGAAAAAATAGTACGTAAAACTTGTGACAGGACGGTGAAACGAGAAAGCACAGCAAACATTGTGATTGCATTTTGTAAAGTTCGGTTTTTAGGGATTTTTGAGTAACTACCGTATTTGCTCTAACATCAGCTTTCCCAAATAAGAGCAAATTATATTTTATATTATCAACATGTATTCATGTTTCTCGACCCTTCATGAGAAAGCCGCGTGTTTCTAAATTCCGAGCAAAAACGAAATTTCGAACCACACGGGGGGTTCCGAGCAAGATTCATGATCAAAAACGCATACAGAGTCTCTTTTTGCCCCGGCTTATGCTAAAAAACATGGTAAGACAGCCAAAAAAAACATTCACTCTAATGACTGAAAGGCAGAGTGAGAGGAAACGCATTTTTATCAAAGTTTTTTCAGAGATTTATGGCTGGAATTTTTTTATTGGGTAGCCCGAAATCTTAGCTACAAAATGTGATCAAAAGAAAAAAAAATTTATGAACAAAATAAAGTTTACATCCTTCCCGTGTTAAAAAAACACGGAATTTCCTCTCAGTCATTGGACACTAGGCTTTAGATACAGCCTTTTCCATTTAAAAATTCAAAAGGCGCCATTTTAAATTATGAAGTTTCGACTAAAAAACCATGACACCCCTTGTGGTTCGAAACCATTTTTTTGCTCACAATTATAAAAATGCTTGTCTTTCTCATGAAATCGATTTCGAGAAACTCGTATATGATGTTTTCTCTTCCATCCGATCACTCTGTAGGGGGTGGGCTGGGATTTGGTTGGTATAATCTGAACTGCAACCAAATACATTCGGCACTTTTAGGGATGTCTTCGAGAAAGTACGGAACTTATATTTTTCAATATTTGTAGCCATTATTATAATTTGCAGTCTTGGTGGCATCAAAGATTAGATAGAAAATAATTAGTGGATAACTAGCAGAGTCGTCGAAAGCCTTTAACTGTGGACTCATAAAGAATCAAATGAAAAATGTTTTGCTAGTCGAAAGTTTGCAATGTGGTTTTGACTATTTTAAACATTTTAGTTGACAAGAGAAACTTCACAAATTTTAAGCATAACTCTTTGTCTAGCACTTAACACTTTTGTGTAGCCCAAATTATTTTTTTAACAAGTCTAAAAAGTATAGCACTACACGAATATTTGGAAAGCTTTAATTGTCGTCAATATCTCTTTTAGAGGGGGAGGGAACTTTATACGGGAACGCATCGTTTAGGGTCGAAGGTTCAAGCCCCCTAGATGCATATCTTATTCATTTTTTTTATTAATTCATTGTCTTCTAGTGCCAAAAAACCATCGAGAAATCGATTGCAAGTTGCAACCATTTCAAGCACTGCTTCGCTGTTAGCAAATACTCTAATTTTAAGATTTCATGTAAATGACCAACATGTGGAATAGAGTTGGACATCGTTGGATGTTTTTCAAATTTGGTACTTATACTGTTTAGGGGTGACCTAGGGTTTAGGGCAGGGTTTCGAATCGTCCTTTTTAAAAAGATTTGTCCTTTTTCTGGACCACAAATCTTTTTTTATTTTTAAAAATTTAGTTAAAGTCTTTTTTTCGCTTAAAAATGGCAACAAGCACTGGATAAAATGACCCTTTTACTTCAAAAACAGTCAAAATGTCCTTTTTACCCAAATGTCCTTTTTTTGAAAATTTTCATTCGAAGCCCTGGTTTAGGGTGATGAAAAGTGACCCGAAACCATGTCCTAGACTGGAACAACAAGTTTAGGCTCGGACTTAGGCTCAGGGGTGGCCATCATATGGAAGTTGCGACTAATACATGTCTCATGTACTTTCTCTGAGGTCTGCGACATATATTTGAGCATTTTTTTATATGGTTTTATAAGGAAAATTTTTTAGGGGCGAGATGGTCATTTGCTAGTAGGGTTCTTATTTTGAATTAGAAACTATTCATAAATAAATTTTTATCATATTAAGCAGAAAAAGTAGTCCAGAACGCGGCTTTGGCTCACTTTTCAATGCTTTTTGAGAGGGCCCTAAACAGCATAAGGACCTTAAATTTTAGCTCTAACTAAATAGAACCTTTTTACTCTGGATAGTAGCTCAAATGAAAGCATAGAGTCTTGGCTACATTTAAGTGTATGAAATTTGTGATTCGTAGGAAAGAGTCAGAAAATATTAATTAAGTCATTTATAGAAAGACCCCCGAAACCATAAAATTTTGGAAATTAAGTCTATTTTAGCCTGTAAAAAAGCTCTAGTAGGTGTGAAACCCTGCGCTGATGACCTTGCTGATAGCCAAGAGCGTGAAGATAATTTCGACGCCAAACTTTAAAAGGAGCAAAAAATAAGATATGCATCCAGTGGTAGTCGAACCTGTGACCTATAAGATGCGTATATAAAGTTTACCCTCCCTTTAAGTATAAAAAATTATTAGAAAGCTAAGTGAAAATCATATTTGTATACTAAATATTAAGTATTCTAAATATTGCATTTTTAAAAATACTTGAAAAGAAGTCTAAAATGCATGGAAAGTAAATTTTGAGATGCACACAACTTCAATCTACTCTATTACCATTAATAAGTGGACATACGGCGCTTTTCTGCTTGTTGCTGTTGATGTTGTTTCTTAGCTGAATGACCATTTCCACTCAAACCTAGCCATCGCAGGAATCTGCTACCAGCTGAAGAAGGATGTCCGAGATTTGCGGACCCGTTACTAGTGCCATAATCTGTTGAAGGTGATCGCACAGGCAACTGAAAAGTAAGAATATACAGTCAATACTCGATTTTACAAAAAATTTCAAGTTCGTTCCCGTCTAGGGCCCGACAATTTTTTAACTCACACTTAAAGGGGCATGCCCATGCGCTTCAAAAAGTTAAGGCGGGGACCAGCAATTTTTTTTGAATCGTTCTATTTTTCACTCGTTTTGCGTCAAATCTAATATTAATGACCTTATACTACTTTTAAAAACTAGGCAGAAAACTTAAAAAGTCTGAATGCGTATGCATGTAAAACTTGATCGAGAAAGAAAAAAAGTGCTGGTCCCGCCTTTTCTCCGTGTCGGGCACGGACATGCCCCTTTAAAAAAGTGTTTTACCAAATGTGATTAGCCAGTCTGCGCGCATCTCTAACCCATCCGTCTATCACTCCCGATTTTGCCGAACATAACAGCCAACAGTTCTCCGGAACAGACCCACGCCTCTCGATTAAACAAACCACCCTTTTAGAGGGCATGCTTGTCGCAGTTGGGAATATTATGAAAGGCGGGTACCAGTAAAATTCAAACGAGAATTAAAATGTCGCCTTTTGGTGAAAAGTCAAGAAAAAACCAAGAAAAAACATTGCTTCCAATCGGAATCGAACCGACAGCCGATTCCCACAGTCCGCCGCGGGCATTTTTACGTATCGTCCTTTATTATTTATCACACAAGAGTACTCAACAAATTTGCATTGAAAAATAATCGTTTTTTGAATTGACCTGGTACCCGCCTTTCAAAATATCCCATCGGCGGCGAGCATGCTCCTTTAAATAAGAATCCGTTAAATTCAAAGGCGCGAATCTCTTCGTCAAAACTGTTGCCATTTACAAAAACGACCGGCAAAATCGGAACCCTCGCGACTTTTCGGGCTGCAGTGACCATTAACAGAATTAAAAAAAAGGGTCACAAAAAGTGTCCGACATCAGAAAGCAGCAAACTTTTCGGGTTTTCGTAAAATTGAGAATTGGCTGTAGCTGATTTTTCTTGTGCTTTTTAGCTTATGCTTACCTGAATTCGGTCATAAGACTGCGATTCTCTTGCACTCATGCTACCCCTGCTGGACCATTTGTTGGCAAAACACATTAGCATTTAAGGAGTATCGCTGGTGGATCTTGCGATTGCTGGAAGAGAGCTTGGAAGAGTTGCGACGTTGTCCTGTTTGTGCTATTTCTGGTGCAGCTGCTTGCAAATGGTGATGACTTAGACTGGAACTGACTGCACTAGCTGCTGGATTAGATACAGCGCCGAAGTGGTCGGACAGAGAGGCTGAAGACGATAGGCCAACACCTCCATATTCAAGAATAGCTGCTTGGGCGTCTTCACTATAATTTACAGCATTAAGCACGTAAAAGTGACCTTTTTGGTAATTTGCAACAACAGAAATGCTGTTTACTAATACTTTTGTCCTCATCTTGTAAAAACTAAATGCTACGCAGTAATTTATAATTCGCTCTCTGAATAAAGTTTTCCATATAAAAGTCGCTGTAACTACAGGGTGAGTCACAAAAACTGGTGCAATTTTAAAAAATTGTGTACACAACGCCTTGCCCGGCCGATTTCCGAAATTTTCGGAAATCTCCAGATGTAAGATTTTTGTTTGAAACCATGAATTGTCTAACTCACTTAATATAGTTTTTCCTGTTCTGAAAGCTGCTGGGTTTGGGAAGAGGCTCTATGCTTAGAGAGCTCTCACTCTTTACTATCCCAAATTCATAATCAGTCTCAAAAACACTAAAGATATAATTTTCAATCAAAGACCTGGCAAAGAAGTGAATAAAATGAGAGATACATACGAAAATGGCTTTGAAAAATTTATTTGAATTTTTTCCATTTTTGCACCAGTTTTTGTGACTCATCCTGTACTTTTTTCTTAGGCTTAGGCTCAGGGTAGGCCAGCGTATGTTAGCCGGGATATAAAGATTTTTTATGCCTTTTTCCGGGGCCTAGGAATACAGTACCGAGCAAAAAAAATTCGTCAAGTCAAAAATACGCAAAAAATGGAATATTTTTATATAAAGTTTACCCCTAAAAAATGCCTGAATAACGTATTTGTAGCATTTTCTCTGCTCTTTCAAACAGTAAATACAAATTTTCAAATTTTTTTTATTTTTTTAAAATTTTGGGGTTTAGTTTGTTCCACCCTTATTTTTAGACGAGCAAAAAATTACTCAAATGTTTCCGATTACATTCAGTATCTTTTTTTCAGCGGCGCCTTCCAGTGGCGCCTTCTGTATATATTTGAATACTTTTTACGGTACTTATCTACTTTGGGGGCTCCTATGTAAAGTCCTTGGATTAGGCTTAGGCAAAGCTAGGCCAGCGTATGTTAGGACGGACTCAAACATGTTTAGTTACTTTTTGTCAAGAAAAAACATTAGAGTCCGTCCTAACATACGCTGGCCTACCCTTGCCTTAGCCTAAGCCTAAGACTTTATTTAGGGCCCCGAAGTACATAGGTCCCCTTTTTAGTAGTGATTAAAATGGTAAAATTTACTGTGGTTGGATTCTATACTATGGTCAAGAATCCCGAAAGGCTAAATACAATACTTCATTTTCTAATTGCTAAAAAATTTGAAGACCACACAAGCTACAAAATATTATTTATTTCCCTTTATTATTTATTATTTTTGAAAAAATGGTAAAATTGAAATCTTTGAAAATTTTCTGACCAGACTTTGATCATTTTTGGTGAAATTCGTCGAATTCAGGGTAAAAAGGCGTTGGAACCAACAAAAGGTCGCATTCGAGGATTCTAGGATACCGAGGTCGACTTATGAGAACTGAACTGTATGCCGAAATTTGAAGCTAGGCTACATTTTGGTATGCACCAAATTAATGGGTCACAAGAAAAAGTATGACAAGAACCAATAATACAAACATCTTTTCTATCAGCTTGAATATGGTACTCCATTTAGACAATTGGGTCAGACAATTGAAATAAATATTTCACAAGTCAAAATAATTTCTAGCTTACTTAGCAACTTTTTGTATATGCTGACGTTGCAGCTCCAAATTTTTCTGTCTGTCCTTGAGGCGCCTTTCCTTTTCCTTCTGTTCGACTTTCTAAAAATAGGCAATCATTAGTTCCAAGGAAGTAAATCTTTGGAATAACAAAATAGTTTTATGAATGCATCTATTTGGCCAATTTTTTCAAACAATGTTTTGCTTTAAATTTGGTTTCCCGCTGTGTTCAACAACTGTTTACCTCGATTTTTGACCTTTTTCGCTTTGGTTTTTTTATATTGATTTTTTGCGCTAGTTGGATATATCGACGGGCCAGCCTGCACAAAAAAATGAATTTTAAAATTGAAGTGCCGAAAAGCCACGTCTTTTTCACTCACAGATCAATTAACTCAGTTAGCACCGAAAAACCTTTGAGATCGAAAAATGGCTATGTGTTAATTGCAGCAAAAAATTACTGAATTCTAGCATCTAATATATTCTGAGCACCTTTTAAAAATCATAGTTAATGATGAAGTTTTATAGTTTTTCACTCATCTATTGCTAAAAGTTATAATTTTGCTTTATTTTTGTCTTCAAAGCATAGCAAAAATCAAAACGATGAAAAAGTCGACAAAATAAATTAAAATTTTGAGTCACAAGTTATTAATCTACACACAAAATTAACATAGGCACAGAGGGAAATCAGTTGCCAAAATTATTTGTTTTTGACTAAGATTTGAACGAAAAAAGGATAAATTAAGCGCTAGATTTCAGTAATTTAGTTCGATGAAATTCAAAATTTGAATTTGATCCGAAAAATGATATTTTTTTCTCGTTGCCGGAAAAACAACGGAGCCTTGTGGGCCGAGCCCGAAATTTCAATCTGTTCCTATGTCTTTGTGTCTTTTGGTATCGAGAGGACTCCTAGGGGATCCTATAGCAATAACTATAAAAAACATGGAGTTCTTTAAAAATTTTCTTCAAAAATCAGCAAATATAAGTTTGTAGTAACTATAAATTTTTAGGATCTTTTCAGCTGGGCAACCTTTTTTATTTGAAAATTTATTAAGTATTTTTTCAAACAAGCTTGTCAAATTAATATGAAAATAGTGAGGTACCTGTTTAGTGCGCAACGCTTGGGCTCCAAGCATGGAGTTACGCCTAGACTTGTCCTCCTTGCTATGCTGGCTGGAGTGAACGAACAAAATCTTGAATGCTTTTCTGACACCCTAACAACAATATAGCAACAGTCCTAGCTGAAAAATGATCCGGAAGTGACTAAAATCCAAATTTAACATTCAAAAGGCTAAATTTGTTACATTCTACACCCAAAAACTACATCACAACCAAATAAATAAATAAAGCCAAAAGTGGCATAAATGCCGCCTCTTTTAGATTGTGGTAGCTGGCCCCAAGGGTCTTGCTTATTTTGGTTTTTTTCCGCTTCAACAAGGATTTTTTAGCTTTGGAAGAATGGATAGAGGGGCTGGTTATTAGGTCTTGAAGCAAGAACGGATTTAGGGGGCTGGCTCAACACAAGAGTTCAGAAAAGCAACTGAACAAAAGAAGGGATGTTCCACCCTCACTTTACATCTAAAAGGCCATTTATCTTATGGAAGGCTGATTGGAAAGCATATTTTGGGAAATTAATGTCGCACACAACATTTTCTAGATAAAAAAACAAAGAACAAAACATAATTTGAGATTTTTGCAGAGTAATATTGTTTTATAAATGCTGAATATAGTCGGCGATAAAAAAAGTTAGACCAAAAGTTATTATAAAACAAAATAATTTTTGGTGTAAAGTCAGTTCGAAACGGTCAGTTCGAAACGGTTTTTTTCAAAAAATTTCATACTTTTTCAAACAAAGGCTCTTATTTTAGCAAAAAGTTTTTCTGACGTCCCCTGGTAGCCGAAATTTCATCAGAAATCCGTATAAAAAAACAGAATTTCGAAAAAAATGCTTGTGCGCTGAGATATGACTTGAAGTTGAAAGGTGGCATATTGGCACTTCAACTTCAAGTCATATCTCAGCACACAAGCATTTTTTTTTGAAATTCTGTTTTTTTATACGGATTTCTGATGAAATTTTGGCTACCAGGAGACGTCAGAAAAACTTTTTTGCTAAAATGAGAACTTTTGTTTGAAAAAGTATGAAAATTTTTGAAAAAAACCGTTTCGAACTGACACCGTTTCGAACTGACCTAGCCCCATAATTTTTGGATATTTTTAGTCCGCTCTTACACGGGAAAGGTACGACCACCCCGTCACGTATCATATAACTTTATATACCAAAAGAAAGTTTTTTTTGAGCTGATTAAGAAACCGTTCGCAAAATCTGCTACGTACTTAACCGCGCCGAGATATTGGCTTCTGAAAATTAGAAATTTTCGATCTACTACCTATTGCAAATTAGCACAAGTGTCCGACAGGCACTTGTGGCGCAGTGGTATGGGTTCACGCTGTCTTTTTATGTCGAAGGTTCGATCGCCAATGGGTATATTTTTTTTAAATTTTCAGTTTAACTTTAATCATACTACTTTATCATGAGGCAGCAAGCAATCAATTTTTTTATTGATAAATAACAAATATTCGGGCCATAATACTTTAAATTTTGAATCTTTATCTTCAACAGAAATCATAAAACTTGCGTGAAAAAATCACAAGTAAAGGGTGTTTGTAGAAATTCGCCGATTTGAAACGGTCATATCTTTTTTGTAGGTCGTTTTTCATAATCCTGTTTTTACAGATCGATTTTTCTCGCTGACAATATTTTTTGTATATATTGTGAAAAACACGATTTTCGTTTGGTCATTCTGTGGTTTGTGTGTTGAATATGTAGAGGCAATTCACAGACCATGGCTTAAACCACATAGGGAAACAAGCAAAAATATGTTCGGAGAGCATATTTATGATTCGGAGAGCCTATTTACTGATGCTTTGGTCACCGGTCCAGTTCAGGTATCGTCCCTCGTGTGACTTGGCCTCAAATTTCCTCGTGCAGTTTTATGAGGGATCACTGACTCCTCCGAAAAAAGTACTTATAAAAGTGAGTAACGCGAGGAGCCGATTTTTCGGGACGCAACCAACTCGCCGACGGCAAAACTCGCCACAACTCGTCCTGAGGGGGTCCGCTAAATTGAATAGGATCAAGTGTAGTATACACCTTCACTCAAGTGTAGTATACACCCTTCAGTCAAATTAGCTTGGGGGACCAAGGCATAATTTTTAAAATTATTTTATTTTAAAAAGTTGCCTTGGTCCCCAAGCTAATTTGACTGAAGGGTGTATACTACACTTGAGTGAAGGGTGTATAGTAAAACTTAGCCATTGAATAAATTTTCTGATAGCTAGTTTTGCCGTTGGCAAATTTTGCAGATGGCGACTTCTGCCATTGGCGAAATTTGACGTTGGCGAGTTTTAGCGTTAGCGAGTTTTGGTCATACTTACGCGTTTACAAAAAAAAATAAAAAAACGCCGCCGCCTCCGCCGAGGGTTTTCGAAAATGAGCGCCGCCACCTCCGCCGCCGGCATTTTCAAAATTTCGGAGAGCCGGCGGAGCGTCGGCCGCCGGCGCTCCGAAATCGTCAGTTTGTCGGCGGAAACGCCGGCGGAAGGCGGCCGCGTAAGTATGGTTTTGGTGTTGGCGCGTATTTTGCATTGGCGAGCTATGACGTTGGCGAGTCGGTTGCGTCCCGCGTTTTCGCATTGTTATAGCCATAAGAACGACTTTTTATTTGAAAAAATTACTTGATACATTTTTCAGTCTATTTTATTTGAAAAATCTAATAAACTTCATAAATTAAATAAAATGATTTTTAAATTCTTTTTTAATAAATTCATTTGAACTATAGTTGTCGTCTGATGGTTGTATAATCTTAAAAGTGAATTCAGGGCTGTGTGGTGCTCTTGTAGCTGCTACAATAGTTTCTGTCTCCAACCCACTCATTTTCAGTTTGATGTAATCAAGGAAGGAGTGAAGGAAAGAGAAGCATGGAGCAGGCTGTAGATCTTTTGTCATAGTTAAAAGTTGCTCAAGAGATATTTTCTCCAAGGAATTCACTATTCCATTAATATCCCGAATTCCTACAACCAGATGTTTGATGCCAGCTAGGCGGGACTGTAGCCACCACTTGAAAGCCTTTTTGTAGAAAAAGTAGCCATGTCCAATAGAATTTAGTTGCGTCTTGAGCTCTAAAATCTCCTTGCCATCTAAATAGCAAAAAAAAATTTTTGGATTATCATTTGGACTATTTTGGAATATTCCCTCTAATAGAAGACCCCCCCCTTCCCTGATTCAAAATCATGTTCATGGCATTGCGTTTCTGAACACGGCTCTCAGACAACTTACCACTCATTTTGTAGTCAGTGAGATAAGCTACGAAATGGCTGGTAACTTGCCTGATAAAAGTTTTCAAAAAATAGGTCAATAACACAATTCCAGAACACGATTTTGAATCTGGAGGGGTGGCTTCTATTAGAAAGAATACGGTAGATTAACAATTAATCACTATCAGACGCTCTGATTACGCAAATTATGCGTATAGTCATCGCTAGTATGGACTACGAAAATTTCAATTTTCAAATGCTTTGGCCCTGTTATTTGAAATCTGAAAAATCAGTTTGGGGACCGAGGCATACGAAAATTGAAATTTTCGTGGTCGACCCAGGGACATACGCATGAAAATGCCAAAAGCGAGTCAAATTTTTTACGGGTTCACATTTCACACTTCGGGCGGTTTTCTCGTTAGACAAGTTTCTCAAAAAAGAGTAAAAAACACAATGCCAAGACGACACAATGCCACGGTTCGAAAATTAAACGCCATGGACGTTTAAGATTTCGGTGCTAGTGTCATATACCCCTACTATAATAATTTTAACTTCGGCTTAGCTTCAGAGCCTTGGTCGATACTTAAAAGTGTATTCGTCAATTTTTTGTAAAAAAGTGGTGACTTGAGACACTGTCCAAAATTATTGTGGGGTGAGGGTTCATGGAAATAGCGTCAAGATTTTTTGCAAAAATGCTATTTTTCAAAAAACTGAGCTTTAAAATTTGGCAAAAACGACGTATACATTTGTGATCTATGAATATTGATTCGGGTATTTTACGAGGGTTAAATATTGTAGTAATAAATCAAAAGAATTGCTTTTTTACAAGAAACTTGATATTTTTGCTAAAATAAAAAAATAAAAGTTTTGAAAAAACAAACCAGCATCAAAACAGTCGATTTCGCCTTTGTAAAGTATACGAATAGTGCTGTTTGTAGAGCGAACTTCCGAAAGAAACATTGCACGAAACTCACAGTTATCATTAACAGGTTTGGAAGTGTCCGGTTCTGCCTTAACTAACTAATGCTAAACTAAAAGAACATGAGTATAATTTACCTTCGGCAATTCTCCAGTAACACATTGCTCAAACTTGTGGCCCCAATAAGAGGTTAGCTGGTCTCGAGCATTTCTATCGCTCACACGACCTAATTCATTTTCCAACTCACAAATAAAGATGACATCCTTAAATTTGGAGAACACAAGGTTCAGCCTATGTCATGTCGGTCTTGGTAATCGTAAACCGAAGAAGCTATTCGACAAGTAGTGCCACGGCCACTCACAAAATCTGCATCTCGAACAATCTAAGAATGTTTTTTTTTGTCATTAGTTCAGTCATAATTGCTTTATTTTTTTTTTGTTTTTCGGTTCTCTAAACTTAAAATACAGTTAGGCCTAGAGATTTGGGCCAGTTCCTTACTAACTTTTTTACCTTAAAATTTTCACCCCATTTTCTATATTTTTTTTTATTATAGAGTATGTTTTAAATAGGGTTACAATAAGTCACTTTTACGAAAATTCATGGAGCTATCTCAAGCAAAAAATAAAAACAAATCATTGTTAAAATTTGAAAAGCATCCAAAAAAGTCAATAAAAGCCAACCCTAGTCAAGAATCTGAGGTTATACCGATGGTCAAGAATTACAGAAAACCTCTTTAAATACTTAAAAACATCAAGCCTGCACATACTTTGGTCTTTCTGTGGATTTGTGAAACATATTTTTCACAGTTAAACCTCAAAAGTTCAATTCTCAGCTTCGATCTTTTAACCTATGAAAAAAGTGTCGGACGCAGCTATGAATTGAACTTTTAGGGTTGTCACCATATTGAAGTTCGACTGTAGATAAATATTTCTCCGGTACTTTATGGAGGGAACCAAGCCATTTCTGGTCTATTTTGACGTTTATGTAGTCTACAGACTTTATTTTTTTTCTGTCTGTGGGTCGAAAATATTGAAGTTTTATTTAGTAAGTCAACCATGCTCTACAAGATAAGTAGGGTTGTCGAGTCGAGTACTCGAAATCGAGTAATTTCGAGTATTATTCGAAATTTTTCGAGTTTCGAATATCGAGTCGAGTACCGTATTCACTCTTTTAATCGCCCATGGGCGTTTATTTTTCAACCCTTAAAAAATCGGAAAAAAATATTTCGATTTTGAGATTTTGGGTGCTCAACCAAAATTTAAAAAATGGGATCAGGTAAACTCGTGGCAACTAAGAAACGCAAAAAATAGATTTGCAAAATAATTTTTTTTAAACTGAGATATAGGTTCTTAAGGGTGGGCGTTTATTAGAGGTGGGCGATAAATAGAGTGAATACGGTACTCGAAAATTTCGAGTACTCGACAACCCTAAAGATAAGCTTTTCAGAAGAATCAAATCAGATAATGTAGATGTCTCTTGCTAGAGTTGACTATTTTCGGCCACACCTTACAATCATAATGGGCCCTAATGGAATTAGAAAGACATTATAATGATAGAACATACTTTTTGAAACCCTTTTCTTCGATAACGCTTGTTTATTAAAACTTTCAAACTATTTTATATAAAAATTATTTTGGCATAATGTTTTTAATGTTTTATTTTTGTAAAAATTCACCGTATTCACTCTGTTAAACGGCCGGGCCTTTTATTTTGCAACTCTAAAAAAAGAAGAAAAAATTTAGGTCGATTTTAAAATTTTTGAGCGCTCAACCAAAATTTAAAAAGTGGGATCAGGTAAAGTCGTGGTAACTAAGAAAAAGCGAAAAAAAGTTTCACAAAACTTTTTTCCTGGGCTGAGATATAGTATTTGAGGGGGTGGGCCGTTAATTAGAGAGGGGCTGTTTAGAAGAGTAAATACAGCAAATATTTTTGAAACAAAAACCACTTTGGGACCAAGCATTCGGTTCTGGGACGAAAAATTATGTAGCTTTGAAACTGTAGTCAACTATTAGGTGGCATTTACCTTTTTAAGGTCCTTACTTCCATCTGCAACAGCTAGTATCCAATTAAAAGTTTGGAGCATCTTCTCGCTCCTCGGATTGGGAATATAAGTGTCGAAATTAGCATTTAGATCTAGCCTAATAGCTCGTCCAACCAATGGGCTATACAAATAACGAGCTTCGCTCTGACCCAGTGTCAATTTCCGATTTTCATCTACCGAGAATTCACTCACTAAAACTGACTCAGAAAGTTTGCTTTGAGTTGATGGATGCAAATAAAGTTCCAAAGAAGAAGAAAATGGCTGCATACTGGATAAATAATACAATTTCCCCTGAAAATTTTGATTTAAAATATATAGGATCGAATTGAATTGCAGCACCTAATTTCTGAAATCCAGCACCACTTCCTTACTTTGCTTATTTATGGTCATTACCGTATTTCCTGTAATAAGGCGGCACCTCTAATAAGGCGGCACCCCAACTTCGAGGTCTATATCTCGAAGCAGAGTAAATATTTTGGTTATCTGTTTAATGCGTTTTCTTAACTCCACGAGCTCTACCGATTCTAATTTTTAGATTTTGGTTGAGCACCCGAAAATCTCGAGATTGAATTCAAATTTTTCGGATTTTCAGGGGTTTGAAAAATAAGGCGGCATGCCGCCTTATTACAGGAAATACGGTAAGTGTAAATTAATAAAAATGGTGTATTTTATCGATTTCTTCAGCATTTTTGATCATACTGTGCATTTTGATTTAAAAATACAGCAAGTAGTGATTTCTAGCTGAGGATATGCAAAAATATCACGAATTAGGTGGGATTGGAATAAAGTGCTAAAATTTAGTACTTTTCACTGAGCTTTGGAAAATGTGCTGGAAAAATAACGTTAATCAGGTGCTGGATTTTATTAATTTTATGCTGCAATTCAAATACAGCCAAAATATATATTTTAGCTCAAAATACCACATATTGGTCAGGTAATAAGAAAATAAAAGAATTTCCAATCAGTTTGTTACAAATTCATTGATAACAAAATGAAAAAATTAAAAATGTCTCTGATACTCCAGAAGCTACTCTCACATCTCATTCACTTTTCTATTTCTTTAATAAGACAAGCAACAAACGATATAGCAATTCATCTGCCTGCAAAATATTTTCGCTTTTTTTATTTTGCGCTCTCGACTTGACATAGCACACAACGCCATTCAAACTCTATACTTAAAAATATATGAAAGGTTAGATATGCGCGCACACATTTTATTGCAATATATATGTTATTATTATGATAGAAATGAGAAAAAACAATTTTAAATACTATATTTTTTTCTAATAAAATGACAAAAGTGTTCCAAAAACAACAGCTTGTACTTAAGAGACAAAATCTGTGATTTTGGGAGTTTTTGTAGCACCGCTATTTTTTCGACTTTTTTTCTACCGCACATGTTATATGCCATTTGACTCCAAATTTAACGCTGAGCGATATGGTTTCAGGGGTCGACCTCAATTTATGCTGAAAATTTCGAGTTATGGCCTTTTTTAGTGAAGTAATTTGTTTCAATATCCAAAAATGAGCCATTTTTTTTCAAAATGAATAGAGGTGGGCTGTTGTAATCATCCTTATATACACATTTTAACTCATTCTACTCGGTATGAGTTGCTCTACAAGATGATTGGAAAATTGCCATATTATACCAAAATTATAGACTTTTAACTAATTTAATGCAAAATTCCAAATTTTAGACTAAGCTTTTTTTCTTAAAATTTGCTAAATTACCCGTGTCGCACCCGATGTGGGAAAGAATTAAATTGTATTTTCAGAATCTACACAAAAAACTGCATTTGATAGCATTGAACGGGGAACTACTTTATAAGGAGTGCGCATGGTATCTGGAGCTTTGAAGTTGGGAAGTCAAACGAATTTTAATTAAAAAGCATAGGAGGACCAAGGCGAACTTTTTTGAAAAAATATTCAAAATATTCATATTGACTATAAACAGGTCAAAAATCAAGAGCAAATCTAATTTACTTTAAACAACAATAACAACTCTGCTCAACAAATAATAAACATCAACATACACAGTTCTTGCATTGCTTTTGCTAATTTTCGCATTCATCATAGGCATAGTCACATTGAAATTTTCCATTGACCCCTCTTGTGAATTTTCTCATATGAAATGAGTGGAAGTATGTATCTGAATCTAACCGAAAATGCATTTGATATAACTTACTGAGCACTGCTGAATTTTCACATATTCTATGTGCATGTCTTCAAGCTCACTCAGCAAGTGAAGTCATGGCTTCAAAGTGGGGTAATTTCCAAGCATCTGCCTGATTGCATTGAACTCAAAAACAGCATTTTTGAACAGATTTTGGCTGATTTTGGCTCACATTGCTGATTTTAGACGGCTTGACTAATATTTGTTGTCTCAAGTAAGAACAGTAAACAAAAAAATCGTAAACATATTACCGTATTTTCTCTATTAAACGCCCCGGGGCGTTTATTTTTCAACCCTTAAAAAATCGGAAAAAATTATTTCGATTTTGAGATTTTTGGGTGCTCAACCAAAATCTGAAAAGTGGAATTAGGTAAACTCGTGCTAAATAAAAAATGCAAAAAACAGATTTGCAAAATTATTTTTTTGGGCTGAGATATAGGTCACTGAAGGGGGCGTTTATTAGAGAGGGGGCGTTTATTGAAGAGGGGGCGCTTAATAGAGAAAATACGGTACCTCTAAATCAAGGGGCCGTTAAATCGAGGGGCCGTTAGATCGGGGGTATAACTCTTCATAATTTATTCAAATCCAACCAAATTCAGCCAAGGAGGCCGTTAAATCGAAGGTTGACTGTATCTTGGAATTAAAGTGGACATGACCATATACATTTTTATACTGGAAATGACGCAGTTAGCAGGACTTTATGGTTGTATAAGGCCATGTCCACAAAATTTCCGAAAAAAAATATATTCCAGAGAAAGCTTTCTGGTTCTCGTAATTTTTTGGGATTTCAACGTTCGACTTCGAACCGAAAGTTGGTTTGAAATTTTCGAATTCAAAACTTCGAACCGAACGTTCGATTCGAAAATTTTAAACTTTGAATCTAAATCTTGTTTTGAAATATTTTGATCTTTGTAGTACAAAATACAAATTTTGCACCAAATATTTTGATATCTTCTAAATTTGGATTCAGTAGCCTTTATTTAAAAATAACATGCACATAAATCAAAAGTGTTCAATATCAAATGGATTTTCCGACAAAATATTAATTATTTCTCTCGCTTTTTCTGGCATCTTCCAAAACCTTATTCGCTGATGCGAGAATTCGCTGAACTTATTCGCCAAAGCTGATGCGAGTATCCACGGGGAAAGTTGCTGCGAGAGTCGACTATATTCTAATGATAGCTCATTGAAACCATAAATTGTACCATAGGAGTAAGTTCTCCTTATGTGAAAATTTATCCAAGTGAGACATCTTGTTATTTCGCAAATTAATTGGGTGGTTAGTATTTGGGACTAAACATCTAAGTGAGTGTTTCCGTTCGTACCTTTTTCGCAGCTGTAGCTTCAAGGTTTGCCATGGCTTCCTTGTGTTTCGAAGATTGAAGGTGAGAAAAGATAGCTCCACTTTTTCCTACAGAAGATTCGGCGCCACACAGGCACACAGCCATAATTGCACGGGCGCCCGTAAATTTTCGAAAAAAATGGGGCGCCGGCGCTCGGCGCCGATTTCAATACAGCCCAGCGCCCGGTTCGGCGCCCGATGCCTAATTTTTTCAGTTTTCTCTTCTTTTATAACACCTTGGTTTTAAACAAGCTTATTCTTTTCGATCGATTTTTCCCAACTGCTAGATGATTCATAGTTGTTTTCCATTCAGCACTCTGCTTTTTTATTCCATTAGAACATTAATTTTTACACAGTATATCCTACTTTAACTGAAGTAGCTTATGATATTTCAGCTATTCCCGCTAATACAGCGGCAGTTAAACGGTTATTTGGTGTTACAACAATGTTATCAGCATCTCGCAAAAGTAGAACAGGATACATTCTCTTGAAAAGCAAAGCCATTTTAATTTATAATCGAGATTTAATTGATTACCAAAAATATATAAAGCAGAAGTAAGATAAAATACTTGAATCGTTTACTAGTATATAATTCACTTTTCAAAGCTCGGCGCAAATTTCAGCGCTCGGCGTCAATATTTTAAGGTGCCGGCGCCCGGTGCTGCGCCTGGCGCCAATTTTTCGAGATGTCGGCGCCCGGTGCTGCGCCCGGCGCCGATTTTTTTCGCGCGCAATTATGCACACAGCCTTATCGGGTTTTTTCACAAATGGGATCCACACGTTACTTGGCATTTTTATCAAGCTGAAAAAAGATGAATAAGTGTTAACAAAACATGCACAGACTTATAAAAACATGCATAAAAATACGCTCGACTAAAAGTTTGCATTCAAAATCAAACATCTGAAAATGTCCGAATTCAAACTTTGAACCAAACGTTCAAACATGTTCGAACTCGAACTTCGGATAAAATCGAACGTTCGAAAATTTCGAACCTTCTCAAGCCTAGTTGTAGGTATCATGAAAAAATCATTTTTTGACGTAATATACCAGGTGTATTTTTTCTCAGTCGATCTTCGATTAGAAAATTTTAAAGTAAGCCAAAAAATGTTATCGCCATTTCGAATTGTCAGAAACTCTAGGGACACCCTGTATGTGCATTCTAAAAGACATTCAAATAAATTTTGTGTCCTTTTTTACCCATCTAATTCGATTTTTGTTTTTCGTTCCTTTCTCTGTTCCTATCAAATGACTCATATTGTTGGTTGAACAAATCTCTTTCGTAATCAGAACCTTTGTCTAGATAAACACTTTCTTGCATTGCTTTATGGCTGCTTCAAAATATCAGCAGTTCAAGTGGTGTTTAATTTACACCAAAACCAACTTTGTGAAAAAAACTTTTAGTTTTTTTATTAGACTTATTTCATTCTACTCTAAAACAGCATATTTTCGCTTTGCTCAATTTGTTTTCAAAATGAAGTTTCCACTAGTTTTTAGGTTTTTGTGCCTAAATAAAAAAGACATTTTTAATATTGAAAAACTCTGAAAAAGACAAAAATAGTTTGTAAATTTTTTTAGTGGGTACAGTCAACTCTCTCATTAGTGTACATCTAAGACTGCTTTGGTTGGTTTTGACTAAAACACTATATAAAGTACCCTCCATTAGTGGATTCTTTCCGGTTATCCGGGAACATTTTGTAAACTCGAATTTTATTTCATTTCCATATTCCTGACATAACAATAACTACCGTATTTCCTCTAATAGGTACTTGTTGCGTTTACGCAATATAACGGCCGGCCGTTATTTATTTCAATCATCCAAAAATCGGGAAAATTTTAGGTCGATCTCGAGATTTTCGGGTGAAAATTAATAATCTGAAAAAAAAAGAATCGGTAGAGCTCGCGGAAGATAAGAAAACGCAAAAAACAGCTACAGAAAATATTTACTCTGCACCGATATACAGACCTTCAAAGTCGAGGGGGCCGTTATTTTAGAGGAAATACGGTAATCAAATCGGCGTTTTAGGTTCATATAAGTCAACAATCGATAGGAGAAGCTCTTCAAATGAATCTTTGTCTTTTATATTTATCTTTAAAAAATGGTTAATGAATTGAAGAAGTAATATTCCCCAGATAACCGAAAAGAACCATACTCTCTTTAGTGTACACCACCAAATTTCGGGATATTTTTTTTTCGAAAATTAGTTTGTATCATTACAAAAGTTAGTTGCTCTTATTAGAGCATGGGCTCCTATTAGAATAGATACGGTAATAAATTTTTAAGAAAACTCTGATTAGTGTACAGCTCGCAAAATTAAGGTAAATTAAAATTCTCATTAGTGTACACTCTGATTAGTGTACAGCTGAGGCCGGTCCCTTGGGTCTACGCTAATGAGAGAGCTGACTGTACTTATAAAATATAGGCGTCTAAAAATATGTCCGAAATTTTTATATCCGCACATTTTTTCCGCAAACCTCCTAATGCCATCTTTCAAAGTTAATCATTTTCAGCGTTGCTCTCTATGTTACTAATTCCAAGAATATTCAGCAATTTTTATTTAGGGCTACTTGCATATAACTTCCCCCCCCCCCTAAATGAACTTTTTTTCAAATTTTACCAAATACCATTCATCGACCCTTTATCACCTCAAAAGCTCAAAAGGGATGATTTTGAGTTCTAGTCAAAAAAAAAGTTTTAAGACCACTTAAAAATACCCTTTTTTGACATTTTATAAAGAGGTTTAGGACTTTAGTGGGATGTAAAGTGACCAAAAGGACCAAAAAATTGTGTCTAAGGTATGTGGATGCACGCATCTCAACTCTAAGCGCCCTTCTTATGAACTCGGGAACACTTTTAAAGGACCATGGTTTTTGCGCGCAGTGGCATGTGCAAAATTTGAATTGTAAAACCTTTTTCTTAATTTTTTTTCACAGGTTCTTGGCTTTTGAAGTGCCTGACTTTTGGTTTTAGGTCCTAATTTTAGGCTACATGAGAACCCTGGTTTAGACCCTTTTTTATTAGTTTTGCTATCTTTTCAAATATTTTTCAACATTTTTTTCTTCATTGGTGAAAAATACCCTAAAATGACCATTTTTGCCTGAGGGGTGGAAGGCAATTTTTTTGGCAAAGTTAAAATTTTTTAAATCAAAAAGTGTTTAGAAATGCTTCTTTTTTCGTGTTGAGCAGAAAACATGAGTTCGGGGGGTGATTCTGGGTCACTTTTAAACAATCCGAGTATGGGGGAACTATAAAAGTGCCCCTTTTTTTATTCCACATTACGAGTAGCATACCATATTGTATTTTGTAGAAGCTAAAATTGTGATTTTAAACATACTTAAGACATAACAACGAAAAAAGAAATTTGGTGCTAGAAAAGAAGGAATTTGCGGGTAGAAACAAATATTTTGCGATATTTCTCATTTGCGGGTAGAAAAAAATATTTTGCGGTTAGAAAAAAATATTATCCATTGTTATATCAGTAAATTTTTTTCCGCAAACCTCCTGCAGTCAAACCTCGATAAAGTGGTCCCTACGTCAAGTTGGTTCCCGCCTAGGGTCCGAACTTTTTAACTCAATTTTTAAAGGCTTTTGCTAGTTCTGTTTTCACAGTCTGGTCGCAAATATCGTGAGGATTCCGACTTCGCAGATCTGTTTTCAGTAGCTATATACTTTTGCTATTCAAACCCCAAAACCTCGATATAGTGGCCGTCTAATTTTCAAAAGAGGGCCACTACATCGAGGTTTTATTTTTGAAACGGCAAAACTATTTCGCTATTAAAAACGATCGGCAAAATCAGAATCCTCACTATATTTGCAACCAGACTATGAAAACAGAACTAGCACAAGCCTTTGAAAATCGAGGCAAAAAAGTGTCGGACCCTAGGTGAGAACGAGCTTGAGGTAGGGACTATACATCTAGCTTTGACTGTAATGCCATTTTTCAAAGTTAATAATTTTCAGCGTTGTTTTCTATGTTACTTACTATTTCCAAGAATATTCAGCAATCTTTATTTGGGGCTACTTGCGTATACCTTATAATAAATTTTTCTTTAAACTTTTGCAGAATACTTTTTATTGACCAAAAAAATCTCGGAAGGCCAAAAAAAGGCATTATTTTTTAGTTCTAGTGAATTAAAAATAGAGTTTTTAAGACCATTTAACACTACCTAAAGGTATTTAGGGCTGTATTGGGATGGGACCAAAAAGGGAGTACTTTTGTGTGAAAAAAAGATGGGATTTGAACACAGTTTTGTTAACTGGAGTCTACCACAGACTGATTATATGCAAGTAGCGTCTTTTATTTTTGTTTAACAAATACAAGAAAGCAATATTTTATTCTTATTACTTGTTCAAAAAGTTTTTTTATTTATTCATTTGAAAAAATATTAGACAAGCCTGCCCTAAGTTTCCAACATGAACTCCGACAAATATTCACAACCTCTTGCATTCACTTCTCCTTTTCCTGCGGTTTGTTTATTAATGATATTTGCTATTTTAATTTTCTTTTCAATAATTTTTTGTTGTAAAGGACATAGAAGACCATCTTGGGCTTGTGAACAAGAAAAATGACGACGCTACATGCTCTAATTGTGGCAATGACTGGAATGACTGCACTTGCAACTGGGAATTGGATGCTACTACTAGCACTCACCAAAGGTATAATCTGAAAATTTAAGAGACATAATCTGTGGACCTTATGTACTTTGGGGGGGGGGGGCCACCGATTTTTTCACCAAAATTTTTACGTTTTATATAGTGATCAAGTTAATTATGGTGATTTAATTGACCATGATCACTTTAATCAACATATTTTCTATGGTCACTAAGAGACGGTTAACATAATTATTATGATTATTAGAATCAACATGTAAAAATTGAAGAAAAACCGAGGTGAAAAAATCGGTGCCCCCCCCCAAAGTACATAAGGTCCAAAAAATTCATAATCGAGGTCGACATCCAAGAACATATTGCTCGACCATGAATTGGTATATAACATGTCCGGTAAAAAAAAAGTCGAAAAAATAGCGGTGCTACAAAAACTTCCAAAATTACAGATTGTGTCTCTTTAATCTTAAAATTAATACACTAGGTTACTAGTAAAATGTGTGCTCTTTCTCTGAAACAAAATTTTATTAATTACACAAACGGTTAAAACAAAAAAATCATATTATGAAGTAGTCTTCAAGTATCTATTTCACTATGGAATTTCAGTATCCGAGACAATCGTTGCCCCTATTGCTCAAACTGCACTTGCAAGTGAAATGTAGAAAAGGAGGAATACCTAAAGCAGCGTATTTCCATCTGATAAACTTTTTAAGTTGTTCTGTTTCCAAAATATAGATTTGTTTTTCAAGATAATAAAGCATATTTTTGTGGTCTGTGGTCATTTTTTATCCATTGAAATCAATGCCGCACCATTATAAGGTTTAAAGTTAAAGTTATTGTTAAAATTGGTGCATACGGTTAAAGTTAGAGTTAAAGATAATTTTAAAGTTAATTGTATGCATCAATTATAGAGTTAAAGTTTGAAGTTAGAGTTAAAGTTTTTATAAATGCACCATTATGAAGTTAAAGCTTTTTGAATGCACCATTTATAAAGTTAGAGTTTGAAGTTAAAGTCGAAAAGATCGAACTTTAACTTTAAAATACCTTTTGAGACAGTTTAAAGTTAAATTTTAAGTTAGTTAAGTTAAATTAAGTTAAATTTTGAGTACTTGCGCCGTACTTTCAGAAGAGCATTTCTATACATAGAATAGTGAGAAACCACCCCTGACCACCTAAAACCACCCCAAACCACTTGAAATCACCCCAAACACTCCAAACCACCTTTAACCACCCTAAACACCTCGAAACCACTTGAAACCACCCGAAACACCAAACCACCCTGACGTCTTGTGTAGTTCTTATCTGCTAGTGCTGTAAGGGTGGTGTAGACATGGTGTAGGGGTAGGTAGGAATAGTGTGGGAATGCTATGGGAATTGTGTAGAAGTAATGCAGGTTAATTATGACGATGTTTTAGGATAGCTTTAAGAATTAGGATTCATACGTCAAATTTACATTAAAAATTAACTCGTTAATCTGATCCAGGTGGAAATTAATACTTCAACCTGATTCACATGTAGATTCATGCCTGAATCTTTTTCACATGTCAATTCACGCCTCTTAGAATTCTCATGTGAATCAGATGGGTTCCCGAATTTACACCTGAATCAGTCGTCCATCTGATTCACGTCTGAATTCTCGCGTCCATCTGATTCACGTTTCACTTCAGACGTCCTTCTTTACATCTGATTCACGTCTAAATTCAGACGTCCATTTGACTCACATGTAAATTCACATCTCAATAATTCACGTGTTAATTTACGCCTCCATCTGATTCGCATGTCAATTACATGTTAATTTTACACGTGTATCAGATGGGGGGTGTGAAGTGAACAAGCTCATGGTGCATGGTGGTGCATTCGTTTTAAGACTAACTCTAACTTTAATACTAACTTTAACTTTATCTCTTTGGTATGCATCAATAAAAATGCTGCATTTAACATTGAACAATAACTCTAACTTTAACTATAACTTTAAACTTTATAATGGTGCATTCCGGCACAAATTTTTATTTTAAAATAAGAAACGGCAATTATGCAACTAAATACTGTGTCAAATGGTTTGATGCAAACAATAAATGCAGATTATTATGTGAAAATTTAATCAAAAAAAGTTGGCGGGAAAACTAAAAACACTGCTGATAAGCACAGCCGGTAAAATATCGATTACCGACGGTCAATGAATTTTTTTTTTTAAATTTTTGATCAAAATCGTCAATTTTCAGGCCAAAAGTTTCTGGAAAGTCGACCCTAGCATCAACATCTCATCCTGAAACCGAATCCGTTGAGATCAGATCGAAATAATTTTTATGGACTGATATATAGCTATTTTGAGTAGATGGATCAGGAATTTGGCACCATTCACCTATTTTAATGGGTATCTCAGTCTATAAAAAATATTTTGATCTGATCTCAACGGATTCGGATTCAGGATGAGATTTTGGTATAAGGGTCGACTTTCCAGAAACTTTTGCCTTGAAAATTGACGATTTTGATCAAAAATTTCGAAAAAAAAAAATTCATTAACCGTCGGTAATCGATAGCCGTCCGTCATTATGACTTGAATTACTTAACTCAGGACCTAATGGTCCTTTTTTCCTGATCGTTATAAAGAGCGAGTCGTTAAAAAGAGCGTCGTTATAGAGAGCGTTGACTGTATCAAATTTTCGACCTTACTAGCGAATACTCCCAATCAGGGTGGCCAGATGTCCTGCTTTAGCAGGAATTTCCTGCTTTTTGGTTTTGAAATCTGCTTTTTGACAGTGAAAAAGCAGGAATTTTATGTTCATTCCTGCAATTGCAGATTTTTGTTTCAAAATCCTGCTTTTCGACATCAAAATCCTGCTTTGACGATTTTGCATCTGGCCACCCTGCTCCCAATGATTTCCACTGTGTAAACTTAAAGGACCATGATTTTTGCGCGCAGCGATTGTCCCTCGCCAATTCAAATTTTTTTCGAATCATTGAACTTCTGTACGGATTTTTCAACTTGGTTTCTAACAAAACTATACCTAAAATCAAATTCTAGGCCTTGTTTTGTTAGAAAGCAAGTTGAAAAATCTGTACAAAAGTCCAATGATTCGGAAAAAAAATTTGAATTGGCGGGGACAGTCGCTGCGCGCAAAAACCATGGTCCCTTAAACTGTAAAAAGTACACAAATTTATTCCAAGGTTGGTTTTTTCGCCAGTAGCGCTAAACTTTTTAGCAACTAGGCCTTGTAATCTTGTCTATAAAGTTGTCAACTCGGCTCGCCGAATCGGTTTTCAAGCCGAAACCCCAAAATTTGCGGTTTTCGACTTTGGCTTATTATCATTTTGGCAGAGTTTCATATTTCAATTTGGCACCATTCACCTATTTTAATGGGTATCTCAGTCTATAAAAAATATTTTGATCTGATCTCAACGGATTCGGATTCAGGATGAGATTTTGGTACTAGGGTCGACTTTCCAGAAACTTTTGCCGTGAAAATTGACGATTTTGATCAAAAATTTTGAAAAAAAAATTCATTGACCGTCGGTAATCGATAGCCGTCCGCACAGCCTCAAGCCAACGATTATAAAATAAGCATTTGCGAGAATCTATAAATAAATTATTTGTTATGACAAGAAATAGAGAAAGCATGCGAAATTATTTTGCATTTTTTTTATTTATTTTTCTCACTCTCAAAGTCTATGAAAAGACACGTAACAGTTGCGAAGAATGAAGTCTGGGGTACGCCGAAGAGAATATTTTCATATAGATCTATCATATTATTTTTAGATAAATTTTTCTTTGCCATATAAATGTGCTCAAATCAGTGCTTTTCCTATACAAGTATTTATTATCTAATGAATTTGTTTCTTTGTTTTATTATTTTTTTAATTTGCGCACTCGATGGTATGTGATTTTTGAGTTTTTGTTTATAAATATTTAAGGTTGACACCAGCGGTAAAAAATCGAAAATTTAGTGTTATTTTGGGGTAGAGACCAAGCAAAAATCGGCTAAACTAGACTTTACGGAAGTATACCGAAATTGCGTCTTGAGCCCTTAGAACTAAGTTTGTCGAGCCCAGGACTCGAAATCGAGCTTTTGGCTCGAATCTTGATTTTTTTTCGAGCTTCGAGCCTCAAGCCAGGCCGAGCCCTCGAAAAATTTCGAGCCGTCACGCCGATGGCTCGACAACCCTACTTAGAACGTATTTTTGAGACGTAAAAACAGTAGAAAGCCAGTTTTTAAGTTTGGGAAGTCATTTTCGAGTGATTTCTGTCTAAGATATGTGGGTGTGTGCATCTCAACTCCAAGCCTCCTCCATGCATCCAAAGTCCCTTTCAAGTGATTTGTTTCTAAGGTGTGTACTCCAAGCCCTCCGCAGAGTGGGGGGGGGGCTTGAGAGTTAGAGATGCGCGCACTCACTTACCTTAGACATAATTCCGAGAAGCGCTCTCAAATGCATGTAGAGTCTTTTTTTGCCAGGGTCCCTGCTGAAAAAATATGGTGAGACTCTCTGAGAATACAAGAATTTAATTTTTTAACGTTCTGCCATTAAAGTGGTCCCACAGCCCTTATTCCCTTGAAAAAATTCGAAAGGCGCCAATTCAAAATATGAATTTTTGACTAAAAAAACCATGATACACCCTCTGTGTGTCAAAAAAATTCAAAAAGTGCTTTCCCACACCTAAAAAATTGTTTTCCACTGTTTTTACGCCTCAAAATTGCGCTCTGACTGCTTAAAACGCAATTTTAGACATTATCGTAAAGTATAGTCCTTCCGAAAAATCTATAAAGTTTAGTTTCGCTAAGATTTTATTTATCGTTATTTAGCAAAACCAAACTTACAAAAAATAGGTTTTGCCAGGGTGGGTAAAGATCGTATCAGATTGATTCGACAAACATCATTGACAACACAGCTAAATTTCCCGCAAATTCAATTCTATAGTCTGAAAATAGCTTGGATACCTGTATATCCTACCCCAGAGTAGCCAAAGGCCACTCAAAGTTGATTTTTTGTGGCTTACTGAAAAGCGGAGTAAAATTTTGAACCATCTCAAAAACACTGGTTTAGGTTAAGTATTGGTTGGCAGTGGTGTGGAATGATTTAGAGTGGTTTGGAACTTTCGGTGATCTTGGAACGTTCGGTTTGGAACGTTTCGGTGAATTCTGATACGCGCAATCGATTTTTCGCAAAAAGTTAACCACCCCATTCAGTAAACCTCGGAAAACCCGATTTTCGGTCGCTTTTGGTCACTCTAGGGTGGGGTTCTAAACGTTCCATGTTATTTTAGACTATAAAGATCAAGTTCCAACAAAATGTGGACTTGTTGTTTTGTCAACTATATTTGTTTTGTTGATCTAAATGATCTTTGACGATCTAGTCTGAACTCATCTGGTCTGTTCTTTGCCCAACCCTGCTCTTTGCATTGACAACTAAGAAAATTGAGCGTAAGGGAGATTGAATTTGAAAATTAATAAACGCTCTTAAAAATTATATAAATTTACAGGATACTATTTATTTATAAATTGCAGTTTATTCGCTGTGGACACCAGAGGATCAACAATTTTGTAAGTTTACTTACTTTGAAATGAAAGCGTACACATTTTTTAGTTGAAAATTTGATAAAAAACAAAAAACAAAATTATATAAATGCTCTTAATCAAATCCAACCAATGAACACAATAAAAGAAAATGACTTTAAATTAGCTGAAAAGGTTGGCGAAGGTAATAGAATGGGTGAAGTGTACAAAGTAACGTTGGCTGATGCGGACCCTCAAAAAATAGCTCAAAAAATATAAAACTGAGGATGTTGGAAAAACTTTTGTAATCAAGTCAACCAATGATAATTCAACCATATTGCCACATAAATATGCACGTGCATTAGCTGGACACCCTTTTTAGAACATGTTCACTACTTTTTTAAGGTATTTTAGGGTATCTGAATGCAAAACTAAAAAAACGGTTTTGGTCGTGTATGAGTGCAGCTTGCCAATTTCTTTACAAAATATCTAGAAACACGAGACTTCAATCAATTAACCTTAACAGATTACGGAAATTTTTGCCCTACTTTAAAATGGGTACCGGTTTTCGCCTTGGTCCCCTTTTTACATGTTTTTGCTTCTTTTTTGATTATATTTTTCTGTTCGTCTTGTTTTTTTTCTATTCTGTGTTATAGAGGAAAAAAGAAAATATTTTTTTGAAATAACAGGAGGGACCAAGGCGAAAAATCGGTACTGCCTGTGGTGCCTGAATTTTGATACAATCATTTTTAAATATCGCTCTAGCTTTTATACCGTATAACCTCTTTTGATCCCCAGGGAAATTATTTTTCAACCCCTGAAAAATTCTGAAATTGCAAATTAAAAATGGTCTTATGTGGCAACAGACGGGCTTTCGTTTGTCAAACACAACTTCGATACAAAGATTTCACTGGTCACAGTACCAGCTAGTCATCATATCAAGGGGGTCGTTGTAGCGTAAGGTCGTTATATCGAGGTTCGAAAGAGAAAATGGATAGACGTGGGTTTTTTTATAGCGGTGTCGTTACATATCGGTTTAACTGCAAACAAAGAACATCGACTGCAATAAATTTCAAACTATTACAAGTGGACAATAAGAATTAAACTTTTATCTAACTAAAATGTAACTGTTCAGGACAATGGCTATTATCACATTGTCAGTGAATTTATACCTGGAGTAACACTTGACAATTGTGAAGGGCAACTTGCACGAGATGATGTCGTACGAGTTATGGCTCAAGTAATTTTAGGATTGGAAGCTATGCACGTCAACAACATATCCCACAATGACATAAGAAAGCTAATATCATGATTGATCCTAGCAACAAGCATGTCAAGGTATATTACAAAGCTCGGCCTTTTTAATACGCTATTCTATTTTAGATTATTGACTACAGTGATGCAAAATACACCCAATCTTCTAAATCCTCTGATTTTAAAGGTTTATATGATACTTTTCATGATTACTGGGTATATTTTTGATTTTGGAAAAGTTGTTTCTCTTAGTTAAATTTGGATCAATTATAGGATCGATCAGATGATTGCTGGAAACTTCTTGAAAGTTTAATTTCCAAGAAACCAAAGCTCAATAAGTATGGACTAGAAAGCATTAAAAAACACAAGTGTTTTATAAACATTGATTGGCAAAAGCTGTACAATGGTGAGGATTCTATTGCTTCTTCTTCTTCTGCATCTGCGCCTCCTCGTTATTAGGAGGCAAACAGTTTTGGAAGAAGAAACTAACACTTTTCACCTTTTTGATATCAAATAAAGATATTCGATATGTGGTCATGCATACGCAGAATAAAATCCATTTTTGTGTTAAAAAAACATTAATAAACCTTATAATTATACGAGATAAATAATTAATTTGCTGACACGTAGAATATTAGCCATAAAAATTCGATAGGGACTAAATTTTCTAGATTTTTAAGCTATCGGGTAAATAAATTGTATTTCTTATTTAACTATTTTTAATTTATACTACATTATTCTACCAACTCGCGAAATCTACGAGCTGTATAACATTGGAGATTTTCATTCCAACAAAGGTGATCAACAATAGATTAGCAGAAAACTACAAACGTGCTGAATATCTTTCTTTATCTCATCTGCAGGCACAACACCAAAATAAGGCTTTCCCATATTGGCTAAAAGTAGGATCCAACGTGAAAATTAAAAAATCTATGATGATATACCGTATTCTCTCTAATAGAACCACACTCTCTATTTGAACCACACTCCTTAAGACCCTCAAGCTGCGCCAACGGCCGTCTAACTCTAATGGATTGTCGAAGCCTGGGAGAATCTCTTGTAGGAGCTCATCGTTGAGTCAATCAAATCGTGCGTAGTTCCCAATGCCACCGATGGATGTTGGGGCGAAGCCACTTACTGCTTCAAGAAAGTTGGGCCGGTTCCGAGTGGTCGAGGCAAGGTGAAGCTCGCGCAAGATGAGAAGAAGTTGGCTGAGCAGATAGAAGAGGAAGCGCAAGAAAATTTGATTATAGTAATAAAGATATATCTCTAGAGTGTTAATGAGTTTTGGGACCTGCTCTGGTTTAGGGGGACGCTTATTTTTACTATATATATATTTTATTTTTTAGGTTGATCGAGTTGAACTGTATACTGTTTTTTATTATTGGCAGATATGCTATCAAAAACTTTAAAAAAGTTGGATTAAGATTTACTTCTTATTTTCGGTGCCAAAAAAATATTTATGGCCTCGAAAAGTACATTTTGAAACGCTGAATATTTATTCATTAAAGGGGCATACTCGCCGCCGATGGAAATATTTTGAAAGGCGGGTACCAGGTCATTTCAAACGAGAATTATTTTAAAATAAATTTTAGTTGAGTACTTTGCGAGGAATAAGTAATAAAAAACAATTCCTTCATTCAATAGCATTGGTGGCTTAGTGGAATGACAGACCCCCAAGTGCACCCCCCCCCTTTCGGACACGCTGAAGATTTGTTTGGTTTGATAGCTTGGTTTGATAGTAGTGAAATGAGGTTTGGTATGTTTTTTTTTCGAGTATCGGGATACGGGCGGCGGTAAATTCGTCCCCAAAACCGCCAATTCAAAAATTTCGAGCAGGTTCGAATCCTGGTAGTAGCAAATATTTTTCTAACTTAGAACTGTGTGGGAAATCGGGTTTGTTAGGACCAAAATTACGACTTTACCCACTCCAACCCAATACCTTGAGTAGGGGCCTCATGGTCAGGTGAACAAACAATACATATTTTATTTTTTTTTACTTTTTCGGGCCTTAAAACCTGTTTATGGACTAATTAGGACATGCTGAGGATGGTTTGATAGTGCTAAAATGCCGTTTTGTAGAGTATTTATTGAGCTTTGATAAAAACCAGTTTTGGTAAAATCAATTATTGTCCAATACTCAAAAAATACTCGACGAAACGGCATTTTACCACTATCAAACCATCTTCAGCATGCCTGAATTAGTCCAGAAAATATGTTTTGGAAGATGGGAAACATAGAAAAATTTTTGCTCCAAGTGAACGACTACTTGGTTTCGTTGGTGCATGGATTATTCAGCAGAAGTGACGTTGGATCATAGGAATCGTAGAAATCCTATAGAAATCATAGCTTGGATCACAGACCAAAATGTTACTACCCGTGTACCACTACACTGACTAAGTTCCCCGACCTGTGTCTGACTACCTGGGTACAACAAAACCAAGTGGTCGTTCACTTGGAGCAAAAATTTTTTTCACATTTTTCATGTTTTTCAAAATATATGAAAAAAACCCCAAGTGCACCCCCCTCCCAAGGGGGTGCACTTAGGGGGGGTGCACTTGGGGTTTTACGAGTGGAATAGCTGCGGTAGACTTCAAATTTTGGTAGTTGGTTCGATTCCTCCACTGGAGGTGTCGTTTTACCTCGACTTTTCCAAAATTTCGTCAAATTAATTCTCGTTGAATTTCACTGGTACCCGCCTTTCAAAATATTCCCATCGGCGACGAGCATTCCCCTTTGATATTTTTTAAAAGCAAGCAGATCAGATGAGTCACTAGAATCGAAGGCCAGAAGAAAGCAGGAGCAAATTTCTTTTACCGTCTACTTGTCTAAGCTGTTTTTGTTAGCTGATCAACTTGTTCACTAATTTAAACAAACAGAGAAGCTGAGCAAGTTTTACTGTTTTTCTCTGCCTAAATGCACTTCAAACAAAAGCAAACAAATGAGTCATTGAAGCAATTAAAAGAGTATATATTAAGCATAAGCTAACCAACTTTTCTCAGTCTTTTTTAAATTTAAACTATAGTGAAAAAGACCCGTTCGTCCACTTTTCCTATTTTATTCATACTTTTTCTTCGGACAGTTAATATCTATTGTTGATCAAATAGAGGTGTTAGCTTGATGCTGTCCACAACTGTCTCCCAGCTATTTTGAGACAGGGAGAATTTACTGTCCAGCTTTTTTCCCACCTATCGCTGTTTGCACGGACAAACAAACTGCGTAAGGTGGTTTCACTGCTTGTTTTGGAAAGGCAAGCACAAGAAAATATTGACTGTTAGTGATAGCACACGTGTTTCCTCATTATTTATTTTTACCTTAGTTTAAAGTTATAATAGTAAAAAAATTAATTGAATTTTTCTGCGCTAATTGATATCAGGGATGAGCATTTAGGTCTAACAGACTTCTTTTAGACCTTTGTACATCTATGAAACTGCATTAATCAAAGTAATCTACTCAATTATTCAACCATTTAGTTTGAGAGTAGTTGTGCGTAGAGACTGTAAGCACAACTTGATTGAATACTCTCAAACAAAATAATCACAAAATTGGCTATATCAATGTAATATGTGCAAAATTTTAGACCTAAAAAGGTCTATTTAAACCGGCTAGGTGATATTTGCGCCAAAAGTTATGTGCCAAATGTTTGTTTTGCTAAGTTTGGAAATTTGTTTATATTTTCACATGTTGATTACGATAATCATAAAAATTCCGTTAACCGTCTATAGTAAACATAGAAAATATATCGATTAATCCATCCCTATTTAAAACTTGAAATTTTATAGTTAAAAAATCGTGAAACCACCCCCCCCCGAAGTACATAAGGTTCAATATTTAACTTCTTAAAATATCTGTTTGTTTTTCGGGACGCCAAACCTATTTTATTTTGGCGATTTTACGTCAAAGTCTTTTTTCTCACTTCATAATGACAATAAGCAGTGGATAAAATAATTTTTTGTTAAAAAATAGTCAAACTGTACTTTTTCGTAAATTTTCATCCCATTCTTACTTAAGAGTGAATGTGAACTTTTTTCGATGCTTATTTAGCCACAACTAAGTAAAATGACTAGGAGTGCACACCTGATTTAACGAGATCTTGGTTTAACAAACAATTTTGCTGATACTCAGAGGGCTGTTCAAATCAAAGTTTAATTGTGTTTCGTTAAAGAGATAACTATTTGAGCTTATCGTTAACTATTTCTTTCTTACGGGTCCGTTTTCAGAGGGTTCTGTGTATTCACCGACAGTAAATTCAGCCACGGTAAATTTACTTTGCGGTAAATTCAATCGCAAATTTTTCTAAATTCCTTTTTTGTGTCATTTAAAATGTTTTTCCATATAATTCATGTAATCCAGCCTCAGTTCTACTGCATAATCCAGGCAAATCGATGTGTAACCATTATAAACCGTGTTCAGCACAAGATTTCGGATAGGGTACAATGACTTTTAATTACTGAAAGCTAAATCTATAATTTCGGTATCCGGAGGTGGATACCTATATAGGGAAATAAACAGGTGGTTTTCTACCTACTCTGCGGCTTGCTCGTCGACTTTTGACCGTTATTCAAATAAAGATAATGTCTGCTGCCACCAGCATTCGAACCTGTAAAGTCGAAAATTTGGAGGGTGAATTTATCGCAGTTGAATACTATACTTCAAAAAATTGGTACCCATTCTCCAGTAGAGCCAAAAAGATTATGACCGAATTTTCATTATCCGGTCATAATCTATATTATGACCGGTAATATTACCGTCGCCCAACTCTAGGGCAAACGCCTAGGCACCGAAAATTTGGAGGGTGAATTTTTACTTCAAAATACTTCAAAAAAGTTTGTCGGTCTTTGCTTTCAAAGTTATTGCTAGAGTTTTTAGTTGATTTACTCGTAATTTTCAATCAATTTCTGCCATTAAAAAGTACGTGCAACTATTTTCTAATTGGGTTGATTTCAGTTTTTTAAATTTATGCGAAAATGTATACAAGGCACACTAACCAAGTCAACCTAAATGATTCCAAATACCGTTGCTGTTGTGGTGTGCATGTTGAGGTACTTTTTAAACGATTTTAAATAATGTACAGCTTAATTGCTTAATAAAGGTGAATATATTTTTTAGAGAGCAGCGTATGCAATTGCATTTGTAGGCGCCATACTAGCTGCTATTAGCGCCATATTTTACTTTTTCGACGGCAATATAGGCTATGGAGTCGGCTCACTTTTGAACTTTTTCATCTACTTTTCCATTTTATACGCTCAAAGCAAGCAAAGCTCCGGACTTTACTTGCCGTTTTTAGTACTTAATGTAAGTTTTTTTAAAATTTTTTGTCTAAGGACAACAAAGTGATTTGACCCTACTAGCGAATAACACCCCCAACGATTTTCACTTTTCCAACTTAAAAAAAAGTACCCAAATAGTTTTCGCAGACCCCGGAAAATATGCGTAAACTATTTATTAGTCACAACTTCCATACCCTGGCCAACTCCCGAGCCTGAGAACTAATCCTAAACTTGTTATTCCAAAGAGTAGTTACATCGATTTTGAAAAAATCGGATTCTTGGGGAGACTTTTCGCTATTAGTGCCGGCGATTTCTATCGCCTTTCTTAATATTAAAGTTTTGGAAGCACTTTTCGAGCTTTTTTCCGAAGGGCTATTGTGTACACGGAACTCACGGGTTAAAGTATGAAGTGAATTAAACAGATCAGTTCATTTACGAAATTACTTCGCTATTTTTCGGTATAATTTTTGAGTATTTTTGTCGAGTTCAATGTAATTTTGGTAACACTTACTTGACACCCCCCACGGCTGACCACTTTTTGTCAGGAATTTTTGAAAACCGAATTGCATATTCGTGTTTATCGACCCGATTTATCCGGGAAGCAGTCAACAGATTCTGTGAAAGAGAGAAAAAAAATTTCGAACCACAGAGGGGATTATCATGGGTTTTTAGTCAAAATTTAGTCTAAGTTTGGAATTCAAATTGGCGCCTTCTGAATTTAAAAGGGAATAAGGGCCGTATTGGGAGGGGAAGGAAATAAAAGGGGCCACTTTCATGGCAAAACGATAAAAAAGTAAATTTAAGACTATTTAGATTGTCTTATCATGTTTTTCAACATGAACCGTGGCAAAAAGATACTCTGTATGCATTTTATGATCAAGAGTAATCTCTCGGAATCATGTCTAACGTAAGTGAGTGCGCGCATCTCTAACCGGGGGCTTGGGGGCTTGGAGTTGAGATGCGCACACCCACATACCTTAGACATGATTCCGAGAAAGTGACTCTGGAGTACCAGAGTTTATTTATGCGGTAGGCCCAGTCAACAAAACTATGTTCAATATCTTCTTGTTACTGGGCCGCTTTAATTAGTGGCCTTTTTTATTCCTTCTCATCCCAATATGGCCCTTATTCCTTTTAAATTCAGAAGGCGCCAATTTGAATTCAAACTTAGACTAAATTTTGACTAAAAACCCATGATAACGCCCCTCTGTGGTTCGAAAATTTTTTTTTCTCTCTTTCATAGAATCTGTTGACTGTTTCCTGGATAAATCGGGTCGATAAACACGAATATGCAATCGGTTTTCAAAAATTCCTGACAAAAGTAGTCAGCCGTGGGGGGTGTCAAGTAAAGTCTAGCCGTAATTTTCTGATAAATTAGAAAACGATTCATTTGAAATAATTTTCAAAAAAAATTGACTAAATTTTTAAATGTGAAAACAGAAACATACTAAATAGTGTAAGTGCACACCCTATTCTGATCCAACTTGAGAAGGTGGTTTTATATCGAGAGTTGACTAACTAAATTCTTAAAAACACTTACATATTCCAATTTCTACAATTTGAATAAGATTTCAAGATTACAATTGCAAATGACAATTTCAAGAAGATCAAAATATATAAGTCTCAGGGCTTCAATTAGACAAATATATAAAATAGCTATTTTCGAAGACATTTTCGCATTACGATAAATACAAAGAAGGCTTAGAGCATATTTAAAAAATGCCTTTTTTATCCAGCTATTTAAGTAAAAGCATAAATTTAGGGTCTAGCCATTTTGTTATTTGTTGGCCAAATTGTGTATTTAATCATTGTTTACATCTATATGCCTGATTGGTACATGTACCAGATAAGAGATAAATGGCGTAGACAAGGCAGAATGTACCCAATCAGTCATATGAGTTTTATTCACGTAAGTGCTTTTGATTATGAAAGTTTTTGCAAGGCAATATTTTGGCATATAGACGTTTCGCAAATTTTGACATTTGTCCTTTTTGCGAAACGTTTCGCAAATTTTGACATTTGTCCTTTTTTGCGAAACGTTTCGCAAATTTTGACATTTGTCCTTTTTTGCGAAACGTTTCGCAAATTTTGACATTTGTCCTTTTTTGCGAAACGTTTCGCAAATTTTGACATTTGACTTTTTTGCTAAGCGTTTCATAAATTTTGACATTTGTCAATTTTGACATCTCCCAATTCTACTTCTATCTCACTTCATATTCAACAAAGGGACACGGACGTTCACCTGTATGCCGTTTCCTGTAGGCCGTTTCCCTGTAAGGGATGTTTCCTGTAAAAATAGTTTCTCGTAAACGAGAATGATATTTGAATTTATTTCAAATCCACCATCTTATTCAACGTTTTTATGTGTTCAATGAGATGTATCGCTCATATCTATTACAACTTCAGTTGATTCCTACAATCGCGCTTAATTTTAAGTATTTTTTACTTTTCAGACTCAAAGCCGCGTTTTCATGTGTTGTTCGTAAAATCTTTTAACGCATCAGTAGGGTTATCCGACTTTTAACTCATTGAACTTGTACTAGTATTATAAATTTAGACCACCTAGACGGCACCCAAAATAAACTTCCAAGATGGTACCTGAAAGCATGGATTTCACGCAAACCAACTGGTTTAGAATGATTCGAGCTAATTCGGGTGTTTTCGGTGGTTTGAGGCTGTTCAAAGCTGTTCAGAGTGGCTTTAAGACGTTTAGGATGATATGAAGAAGTTTGAAGTATCTAGGGTGATATGGGATGGTTAAGGGTGATTCGAGATGGCTTAGTGCTTTTTGGGTTTATTTGGAGTGGATTCAGGGTGTTTGCGGTAATTTGTGGCGGCTCAGGGTGATTTGGCCGATTGAATCTTTTCTGGTTTACAAAAAACATTCCTTACAGGTAAACGTCCTTACAGAGAAACGGCTTCACAGGGAAACGGTTTTACATGGAAACGTCGCATACCCTTCAACAAATATACTACTATATGCTGAGATAGTAATCATTCCTTTTGTTCCTCCCGCATTTTATATTTCACGCAAGCTAAGTGTTTACTTATCCAACAATGATAGACACTCCAATTTTATTAACCAATCACCGCAAACAAACATAACGAACGCAACCCATCAAACTGTGAGATCTACACTTAGAATGTTATCCTTGATCCTTTCTCTGATCATGCCCATCCCAATATTACTTGGCCACTTCCCGCAGGCTGCGCGTTGCCGAAGTAGCAGACCAACACGCCGCATTCATTGCTTTCGAGCTCCTGATAAGCCACATTCTTGTTAAAGCAGATCCGCTCCTCCATGTTTTACTCGGTAGCTCCTCTTCTCTCCATCTTGGCTGTCAGGTATGCTCTAAAACATACAAAATTCACTGAGTCCAACAATAACGAAGGCTTACATTAGCCCCGAAAATTACCACCGCCGCTTTTACTTCTGCTTGCTCGAAGTCCATAAAGACCTTGTTATAATCTGGAACCAGTCTGAGTCACATCGACGCATCCAACACTGCATTGAAGACGATTTTGTCGTCTTCTGCTTCATCAGGGCGCAGGCAATGACCATCTATCCCCCTCTTGGCTTGAGTACGTCATCTGTTTTCACCGGCAGCTAAATCCGAGTAATGAAGACATCAATTAAAAAGATTGTTCAAACAGAATACTTACAACTCCAGTTTACTAAAATCAGGCGAGCGTATGTCAAGTGTCGCATCCATGGCACGATATTTGCATCTGGCTCTAATTCAAAAATCCCTGTCGCTTCACATCACTACGAGTTCCCATCTAAATCACAAAATGAATGACGACATTTAATTTTTTTCATGTGTCTCATGTACCTCTCGACGGATTCCTTGGTGACCTTAAAGACAAATAAAATGATTACTAGAATGTGCGAAATGAAAGGATGCTTACTCGCCGCAGTGATAGCACGCGCAGTACTTCTTTTCCTCCTTCTCGTTGCAGATACGGAACGTATGATAGCCCTTTTCACTTTGCATAACTGCTTTCATCTGCCCGAAATGTTTCAACTTGATCGAGCTGCAACATACAAAGCAAAAATAACCTTTAAAGATATAAAGGTACAGCCTACACGACGTCCATAGCTTGATTATCTGTGTAGGCCTTCAAAACTTGTCTCGATATTTGAATTCAAATTAATTCGAAATTCGGCAAATGTCAAAATTTGCGAAACGTTTCGCAAAAAAGGACAAATGTCAAAATTTGCGAAACGTTTCGCAAAAGGACAAATGTCAAAATTTGCGAAACGTTTCGCAAAAAAGGACAAATGTCAAAATTTGCGAAACGTTTCGCAAAAAAGGACAAATGTCAAAATTTGCGAAACGTTTTCGCAAAAAAGGACAAATGTCAAAATTTGCGAAACGTTTCGCAAAAAGGACAAATGTCAAAATTTGCGAAACGACTACGCACCAATATTTTGTGTTTTTTATAGAAGTACGATTAAGTCTAGCTTTATATGCCATTGGAACAACCATTTACACAGTGATTTCCGCATGGTTTTGGTCCTGGGTCTACAGGGCTTATGACTATATGAAGGTGACCTGTGCTTTTTACCCTCACATATTTACTTTACCAGACAAGTTAATTCAGGTCAAAAATGCACAATCACCTACAACAACTTATTTGTCACGTCAAATATGAGTTTTATTTGTCTTTGTTTTGAGATGTACAATTGTTAAAATCTATTGGCTTCTTCTTCTTACTTAAATTCTGCTTTTTATATCGTTGGTCAAGTGAAACATTGAAAAAGTTGAAAACTGATAAATAATTGCTTTTTGTCATTGTTATTACAATTTAAACACACTAAAAATTGTTTTCGTTAATGCTGAGAAACTGAGGATGTAAAAAGGAGCAGTTGAAATCTTTACGAGAATCTTTTCTCAAGCTGTATTTTTCGGTTAGCCATAGTCATGGAAAGCAAAGTTGGCTTACTATAAGATGTATTGACGCTAGTGTCACATACCGTATTTTCTCTAATTAGTTTAGAGAAGTGGGGAGTTTGTTTAGTTCAGGACTTCATTAGTGCATTTCACGGTAGCGAAGGTAACTTTGTCCATTGCGTTAAGCAAAATGGCCGTCTTTTAGATGGGCTTCAAATGTTACCGAACGCTCGTTGAGAAGCGGAGGATGTGGTGGCTATTCAAGAAGTGTACTTCGAACAAGACAAAAAAAGACGAAGAAAAAGTCACTTATTAATAAATAATGTTGATTATTGATTTTTACTTGAATATTAACTATTTCCATTGTTGATTTAACTATGAAACATGATTCCAAACGTTGAAATATACAAGCCCACCCTCTAATAGAAGCCTACCGAGAGGGAGTTTGAAATATATAAGCCATCGGCTTCAATTAGAGAAAATATGGTACGCAGCATCTTATCCTCCCCCCCCTTCCCCACACACAAAAGCTAGTGTTATATACCCCTTTTTCCAAAATCGGACCTAGTATCGTATATAGTGCATTGTTGATCAATTCATTCAAGAGTCTTGCCCGGATTAATGTCACAGGTGAGTCTCGAGGTAACCCCTGTGTCCCTGTCGTGGCTTGCCGTTTAAAATCTAGTTTTACAAATTGGCCTAAATTTTACATCAATGTTTATTTCCATTTTGCTGCTTTTCATACAAATCCAGTGTTTTCTGAATATTTTCGTTAAATTTAACATATTCTTCATTGACTGGCTTAGTTAGTTTCTTTTGGCTAGGCTTGTATTTCTTGTCTTCCACCATATTCTGCTCGTTAATTGCACACTCTAGTTCATCTATTTCTTGGATCATAGCCTCTATATTCCAATTAAACTGACTGCTTATATCCTTTATTTGTTTAACAGAAGCGTGAGTGCTTAGATAAGTTAACCATTGACCATTCAGAACTGCTCTATTAAGACCGTTCAGATTGCATCTCAACTGAAGATTGATGATTATTGCTACATACTTTGTTTAAAAATTTGGGAATTTTGTGAGTTTTACGAAAATCCCTCAGTTATTTTTGCTTTTGCGAAGTTAGCTAAATCACGTCACTCTCAGAGCAAATTAAAATTAAAATTTTTGCTATCAAAGAATTTGTAATAAAATACAGTGCACTCTCTTTATAACGTGCCTTATGGGGACAAACCTGGGGGCTAGAGAGTGTACGTTACAGAGACAGTCGACCGTAGAGGGTAAAGACTCTTTACTAAAGAGTAAAAGTTTTGAAAAAAAAATACTTTCAAAAGGACCATCGCTGTTGATGACAATAGCAATTTAGAGTTTTGAATTGGCGGGGGACAGCCGAAAATGCGGAAAATGTTTTTGCGAATTATTTTTTTATTTGCATCTAAAATTAAAATTTTGTGAATTAGATGAGGCGAATCAACAGTTGCTAATAATAGGTTATGCCACAATGAGAGTCGGCTAAAGTCGATCTGGCATTGTCAAGCAACGTTGGGTCGACTAGTAGATGGTTCTTAATTTTGAACAAATTTTAATCGTAAACGAAAAATAATTCGAAATATATTTTCGCAATAAAATATCTGTCTCCCGCAAATTCAAAAACTCGAAATCGCCATTGTCATCAACGGCGATGGTCCTTTAAAATTGCCTTTGGATCAAGCTGATTTTGCGGGGAGGAGAAGATTGATGCAAATCAAGTTGGTGCAAAAATAGTCAGTCATATTCGGCGAATATTGCCGAATATGACCGACTATTTTTGCACCAATTTGAATTGCACCAATCTTCTTCTCCCCGATTTTGCAAAGAAATAGCGAAAGCAATAGAAGGACCCGGTCAGCTATTTAAAGCTAACGAAATTTAAAAAAGCATAAATTTTTTTACTAAATTTCACTAACCTTCTTCACAAAATCTCCGATTACAGAATTAGCTTCAAAAAAGTTATTGGATGTGGTTGATAACTGAGTTGGAAACAAGACCAAGTTTGGCTGGTCTATTTTTTGCTGCAGTCTGTGTATGCTAAAGTAGGCTCTATATGCTTTGGCGTCGAAAAAATTCCCTTGGTTACTTATGTTATCAGTGTCATTGGAAGCATTGTGTTCAAATACAGGATTATGTTATTTGTTATCAATAAAAAGACCAAAGACCGAAAACAAAATGAAAACCAAGCCAATTTTTTAGAAGTCACTACCACCACATATAGAGCCTTGATTGGCTTTTTTGGGTTTTAAAGTAATTATAGTAAAAATGATTACGTTTTGAGAAAAGCATGTTCAACTGTAGGCATCAATGGTCCAATGAAGTGGTGAACAATGCATTTTAATAAAGTTATTGGAACATTGTCTTGTTCTACTAGATTCATTAAAAGAGCTCCGAAGAAAGCATGCTTGTGGTCAGTCCAAGTATTAGAAAGGTCAACCTGTTTAGAATGCTGTTGGTTTTGTGCAGCTTTCTCTAGCTCTAAGATCAACAAGTAGACAGTCATCTAAAATTTAATGGTTAAGAATATTTGAAGAACCACGGAAAATTATCACTTTGAATGTGAACAGGACCACACAGAATAAGTTGGTAACTTTTAGATATTATTGCTCTCATAAACCCCTTCCCTCCCCAAATAATTTTTGGGAGGTACTTGAAACCACCATTTTTTCAAAAAAAACTTGTACAAAAGCCCTTGTTAGTAATGGATAGGCTATGAACCTAAACCTAATCTTATGGCCCTGAGCCAAAGCCTAAATTATTGAGTGGGCGGGGAGTGTATATTACAGTAGCGCCATATTTTTTTATATTTTCGTTTCAAATTTGAATTCATTTACAGTCGAGTCTCTCTATAGTGCGTCTCTATATAGTGCGAATCTCTATATAGTGCGCTTATAATTTTGACACAACACGAATAACCGCTCTCTTTATAGTGCGAAATCATTACTTTCGAAGAAATTTGGGCACTTAAGTACCTGGTGGCTCATTTTCGGTCAACTATGAATATAGTTTAAACGTCTCCTAAGTAATTTTTATAGCCTAAAAACGATAAAAAAAAAGTTGTTTACTTACAATTTTCGCACTTCAAAGTTAGGATTTCAGAAAGATTTTGGTTACCAAAGGTTGACCAAATGCCTTGGTCCCCCAAGGTAAATAAACCAAAAGGGTGCCTGCACATCTTTTAAAATACTTGAACATATTTTTGTTAGCTGGGTCAACCGTATAAAGACACTCTGGTATGCGTATTATTATTATTATGCATCCAGAGTCACTTTCGAGTGATTCAATGTGAATATGCTCATCTCGACCCCAAGCAACCAAGAAATAAGGAGCCCCGCAAGTTCTGGTGATCATAATTCACAATTTTTCATTTCTTCTTGCGTTCATCTCGAGCGCAAGAACTCTCAATTCGCGGCGGTTGATTCTGACCGTTAAATGATTGTCTTTGTTGTTGTTATGACTGAGTAAAAGTTATGTTATAGACTGCCTCTCTATATAGTGCGCAAACAGTAACTTAGATCGAAAATATTTATCTATAGTGCGGACTCCATATAGTGCGGTCTCCATATAGTGCGCTGTTTTTGCCGGCCTCTTGAATCGCACTATATAGAGACTCGATTGTATTTTTAAATAAAAATATCAAGCTGAAATTTTAGTTGTATAGAGCCAAGGAGAGTCTGCAATTTTCAAAGCAGCAGTGGGCTCGAATTGCTGTATTTTAAAACGATAAATTCATGAAAAATAGATATGCACCTACTTTATAAGGTGAATTATGTAGTTCCTCCCTATCTGCGAGTCCTTCTTTTTCTGCCAGAATTAAGAGTTTGCTTTCATGATTGCTATTAGTTGGAATAACCTCTTCCAATAGATTAGGTGCACAAGAAAGTGTAGAAGAGTCATGGACACTGGACATTTTACAAAATAAAAGATAATTTTTAATTTAAAAGTTAGTATTTAGAACCATTTCAAACCTTTGAATTTGTCTTGTAACGAAAAGCCTTGTGCACTACTAATTACCATTGAATGGCGATTAGTAATCCCCCCTGCTCCCCTCTACCCTTAATTAATTGCCTCTTCAACCTATTACTCCAACTAAACCACTGTTGCGCTTTCTGGTCCGCAGGCTGCTTGCTATCAGACACTTTGGAATGCAAGTTATTAACTGTGGAATGCAATTCGATTGATATGTGTTGTTATTATTATTTGTGGTTTTTGTCTTAAACCAGAATTTTAAAGCAAAATGTTGTAGTTTTTTTCTTTGAGCTTGATTTAGTAAATGTTGTCAAAAAATGTGTAAATCACTAAATTTGACTTAACATATTACAATCGGTTTTAGAAAAGTTCATTACGCTAAGCTATGGCCGCCAGTTCCAAAAGACCTCCAGAAGATGTCCAACTGCCAACTTACAAACTTGTGGTATCTATACACATTTCCCAAAAAAATCGAATCAATTAAAGATGGCGATAATTTAGGTCATTGGCGAAGGAGGTGTTGGCAAATCTTCCTTAACCATACAGTTTTTCCAGGTATTCAATCAATGTTTGATTTGAAATGCTTACTAAAATCAGGAGGGACTTACGAGTGTAGAATTTTTGGTTGAATTAAATACTCACAGCTGTACATTTTAAAATCATTTTTACTTTTTCGGAGCACAAATTTTTTTATTTTCGATATTTTGAAATTATTTTGAAAACTGTATTTGTACAACTTCATAGTTAATTGTACAAATATATTGCCGACTCTTAAATTTTCTGTGCGAGGATGGAGAGAAAAGGAAAATTGATGCATGAAAGGCTAGAAAAGGCTTTATTATCAATTAGTCTTTTAATTACTACACTAATTATAAAACGGTAAATGAAACACTAGAATCCAAGAAAACATAAAAAAATTTCTTTAAAAAGTTAAAATAAAATAATTTTTGTGCCAACAATGAATTATTTAGAAGCAATTTCTTGATTACTACGACCCCACAATCGAAGACCAATACATCCAGCACTGTGAAATAGATGGCAATTGGGTAGTCATGGATGGTAAGCTTTGTTAAACCAGATTTTTAAGCAAAGTAACCCCGTTAACTATATTTAGTGCTTGACACAGCTGGTCAAGAAGAGTTCAGCGCCATGAGAGAAGTTTGTGGACCAAGTCTTGCTAAGATAATTGAAATCTTTTAGCAATACATGCGCAGTGGTCGAGGTTTTTTGCTAGTCTACTCTGTTACTGATGAAACAGTGGGTCTTTTTTTATTGTTTTTAGGAAGTTTTGTAACATAGGCCGTTTAGAGTTTCCGAGAAGCACACAAACTCTACAGGTAGTAGTCTATTTGAAATTCACTACATTAATATATTGTATTATAGACAAGTGTTGCGAGTAAAAGACCGAACAGAGTACCCTGTTTTGTTAGTGGCTAATAAGGTAAGCTAATGATAACATAGTCAAATTTAAATATTTGTGCTTTTTGATAGAGGTAGAAAAACGTCACCAGCGGGATTCCGGGACGAGATTTTTCACCTAGATTGAGACCGGGATCGGGATTTTGTGAACCTACCCAGCGGAACCTCGTAAGGGATCCCGGTAAAATTACCGGGATTTCAGTTGGCTTAATTTAAGGTAAAACATACCTAAATTTTTCAAAAATTTGAGCTTTTTTTAAGCAAAAATGCTACAATTTTACTGCGCAAGTCTGTTATACTGTTAACTAAATATATTGATACACCGATGCTAGTACTTTCAATAATGGCTGCCAGAGATGAGGTGCAAGAAATAAAATAGCTCTCGAAATAACATTACGCTCTCGAATTCGACAATTATGCTTGATCCAAGGCTTTTTTACTACAATTTTTTAAGCTTTTTCCCAATTTCCGAAAAATCGCAAAGATTTCAGATTTCGCTGGCTGCTTTATAACAGTAAAACTTTAAAGCATTATATGGAAAGTCCAGTCTTACAGGCGAAAAATTTAACCTTCCTAGTGATTTTGTTAACTGGATGGACATGTTACGTTCGCCAAAAAATCCCAAAAGTGGCCTGAAAAGTATGGGAAATGACGAGGGGTCAAACTTGAGGGTTAGATATTAATAAAGTAGAGGTTTGATGTTTCCTTATCTTCTTAACTGGAAATCCCGGTCTGTGATTAAAAAAACTAAAACCGGGACCGGGATTTTCTAAATTGACATGGCGGGATTCCGGGACGGAATTTTGGGTCAAATTTTCGTCCAACGGGACGGGCTCCCGGCCGGGACCCCGTCCCGTTTCCATCTCTACTTTTTGAGAACCACAAATATTTTTCATTTTTGAATTGGCATAATATGATTTGGTTCGCTAAAAAGCTGAAATGTGCCACGAAAAACTTAAAACTTATATATTTCAAAATTTTTGATTTAATTTTTAATAATTTTTCCAGTATCGTGTAGCTCAGTATCTCAGTTTTTCAACAAGCTATCAACTGACCAAACAACGTTTCAAAAAGTATGAGGAAAAGGTTTTTGAATAGAGCAAAACAAATTTCGAAAATTTGCTCCATTTAAGACTTTCTTTCTAACTTTTATTCGGTAAATTGATAGGCTGTTGGAAAGCTGAGATCCCGGGCTACACGATACTAAAAATATCTGAAAATTAACACGAAAGCCTATGCAAAAAGTCAATTTAATATAAATTTTGCTTTTCGTAGAATTTTTCAATTTTTTTGGTAGCCAAATAATGCTACATTTTTATTATTCTTAAACAAATTAAATTATTTTAAGATTGATTTGATTGGTCAAAGAAAGGTAAGTGAGCAGCAGGGCAGGCAGTTGGCTGATGAGCTGAAGTTGGTGAGTGGCACACAGTAATACTAAGTGAAATCAAATAATAGGGAATTTAGCCATACATCGAAACATCTGCCAAAGATCCTCCCGTCAATGTCGATAATGCTTTTCAAGAGCTTGTAAGGATCGTCAAGGTACAGCTATAGGTCGAAACTAAAAATGCAGCCTTTCGACTCAAAAATGGGCTCTATTCACTTTGAGTGGGCAACATTTTTGCCTTGGTCCCCCAGTTTGTTTTTTGTTGAAAAATGCCTTGGTTCCCTCTATCCATTATAGTTATATTGATATTGTGATTATATGGATTATGGCCAATATGGTCACCTTTAAAACAGCAGGGGGACCAAGATAAAAATGTTGCCCTCTAAAAGTGAATAGAGCTGATGCCTTAATTTGCAAAACTAAGAAAAAGATGACAAATTAAAGTCAAAAGCCGGCATTTTTTAATTTTAGTCTGCGCTTAAACGATAGAAAATAATTTCTATTTGTTATTTTAACCTGAAAGAATTTTTTTTGAAAACTTATAGTTAATAATATTTTTCAGAGTTTTCCGTCGGACGAGGATGATGTGATTGAGTAAAGTTGAATATTTTAAACATATTTATATTTTTTAAAATTTCAGATGTCTAAACCAAACAATGTTAACAATGTGAATGTGTCTGGAGGGGTATGCTTTCCCTGGATTGTTCTTACTTCTTATTTTTTTACAGACTTCTGGACACCAGGCTAAGTCAAAAAAAGGCAAGCAAAAGTGTGCCCTTATGTGATTTATCTTTAAAAACGTCTTTTAAGAACCAGACTTAAATATTTATCTATTATTCTATTTTTTGCAGCACTCTTCCTAACTTAAGACCCCTAAATAATAGTAAATCTCACCTGTATTTTATTTGCATTCCTTAACATTGACACTAATCATTTGAAACAGCCAGCTCTATTGTTACCCAAAGAGTATTATTAGCATAATGTAATGCGCCATGTAGTCACACTCTACACTTTAGCATCTTGCCTAATACTACCTTTTCGGCGTTTTAACAGCAGTATTTCAGGCTTTCAAAAGCAGTTTTGAAAAAAATTGTCTGAAATCGATTTATCATGTGTTGCACAAATGAACCACTTACCGTATTTCCTCTAATTTCTCCACCCCCCCCCCTAATTACTCCCCCCCCTAACTTCAAGTGGTCTGAAATTTTGAGAGGGGTTTTAAAAATCTAACAGGCACTTTTTGCACAGCTTAAACAGTAAATGAAAACAGAAATTTCAGGCTACCTAAAGTTTGAAAAAATTGCATGCCTCTAATTACTCCCCGGGGGAGAAATTAGAGGAAATACGGTATATACCGTAAATATTAATATAACCAAAACTCCCACCCCCCCCCCCGGAGGCTCTTCTTTTCAACTATAAGCTTTCTACTCTCCAAAAATCGAGAAAAAAATTATTCGCGTTACAGGACAAAAGAATATCTTTAACTATAGAACTTGAGAAGTGGCTATTTGGGTTAGTGGGACAATGAAAAAATCATTTTTTCACACGAAAATTTGCGTTTCAAAAAATGATATGTAGGTTGTCAAATGCATTTTTTTTCCAAATTTAGCTGTTAAAACGCTTAAAAAAGTTGTTTAAAATTTTTTGCGAGATTAACCTTGAGTTTATGTGCTTGGAACAGGCTGTGCCATCTTGATATATAACTAGCCAAAAAAGTGTCTTGTCTATTTTTACAAGATCTTAATTTTGCTCAATGATGCCATTTTAAATTTATTTCCTAGTGCCTTTATAATATTGTGTGTCTTCTTGAGGGTGCTATTACTTAATTTCTATGACCAGTATTATTATTACTATTGCTTTATAAGTAATAGTCTATTATTGTTCAATAAAAAAATTAACATTTTGCAGTATTTACAAATGAAGCATGAACTTTTATGAAATGCACCGCACCTTTTTTAATTACTATTTTCTGTAACAACTATAAACCTTCAGTAAAAGTTGTCGTTCAGCTGAGTTAAACTAATTTAATTTAGCTGTGTTTGTAAAGGTGGAAGATTTGGAAAAATTGTGAAAAGGGTGGAAAATTGGGATCAAGACCACTAAGAAATCAAGCCCTGCTTTCTCTCTCAACTTATTTTCACTCGGTTCAAAACGCAAAACAACGGTTATGGTCAATTTTGGACGGTGACTATATAAGCAGGGATGATATCTCAAAATTTTGAAAAAAAAGTACATTTTCCAAAAAAAAAAGATTTTGGGGCCAAAAAAAAGTACAATTCCCGAAACTCATAAAAGCGCCTTCAAACTTTTTATTTCTACACCAATGAAACACATAACACTTTTCAAACAAATAAAACAATTCAATCATATTTCTGTTACTATAGACATATGAAATCTAAATTAACTCATACAAAATTTTTGTATGACTTTTGGTATTTTGTATCTTTTCCGCACCATAAGGTCGTGTCAAAATTTCGGGCCGTTTTTTCACAAGCGATGTTTGTGGTATTGTGTTTTTACCTTAGATTTTTCATAAATTTTTTTAAAGTTTACCACTCATTTTGTAGCCAAGATTTTGAGCTGCAAAATGAGTGGTAAACTTTTGATAAATTGATGAAAATCCAAAAAAAACGTAGTGCCACAAATATTGCTTGTAATTAAATCAGTACGGATTTTTCATATTAGGTTGTTCGGAAAGTTCGCGGAATTTGTAATGATCCCTATTGTGTTTTTAGCGTTTTGGTTTTCGAGTTTTCTTGCAATTCTGTTGCATTTAAACCGTTTCTTTTTGTTGTTTTTTATGTCGAATAAGATTTTCATCCATATGAAATCGATCAAATCAAAACGGTTTTAAAGCAACAACGTTGCAAAAAAATCGAAAACCAAAACACTAAAAACACAACGGGGACCGTTACGAAATTCCGCGAACTTTGCAGCTTTTTTGATTTGCAGCTTTTTCTATTTAGAAATTTAGTTGATCACACTTTTCGAACTATTGATATCAAAGTAGAAAATCATAAGGCAGCTGGAGACAGCAATACGCAGGATTCAGCCTGCAGTTCTCAGAGAAATATCTGGCCAACTCCGAAAAGTGGGAAAAGAATCAGGCAGGACCTGAAAGCCTTTTAGGCTCAGCAAAATTCGAATTAAAAACTGTGCAGCAGGCGAAATTTTTTAAAAATTCGAATGTTTTCTTACATTTTCGGCGCCTATTCGAAAGAAAAAAAAGTACAAAAAGTACATTTCTCCAAAAAAAGTACAAATCTTTTTAAAAAGTACATTGAAAAAAGAAAAGATTTGGAGTCCCAAAAAAGTACAAATCTTTTTAAAAAGTACATATATCATCCCTGTATATAAGGGAGTCCGGCCTATAGTTGTCCAGTGTTACGATATTTATGTATAGGATAAAACAATTTCACAACATTTTTATTCCTTTATTTGGGTGTTAACAAAAACAAATGAATGATGGTAACAACAACAGTTCATTCAATCTCAAGCTGTTTTGCTACTGATCCTCAACAACAACCCATTTACCATCCAGCGGTTGAATTGCCCCAGGTGGTCTCCTCAGGCTGTGCAGCAGCAGCGGGCGCAGCAGCTGTGGGTTGAGCAGGGGCTCCTTCAGCTGGAACTCCTCCGACGGGCTGGCTCTCCCAGGTGGAAGCGGCGGCCCAGTCGTCGATTTTGGCCACATCGAAGTCCAGTCTCACCTCACCTCCGGAGATTGGGAATTGGTCTTTGGTGCCTTCCAACTGGTTGCTCCAGGTGGCATCTTTGCGTTGGTCGTCTCGGGTTTCGGTCTGATCCTCTTTCTCTTGCTCCTGAAAATGTTTCATTATTCTGTAACTAAAAACCTTTTTTTAACTTACTTGAGGGTCACGGTAGAAGTACAGATCAGGCATGATCACCTTGTCGTCTAGCACGAATCTAGAATATGGTAATATTTAAAAAAATAATGAATAGCTAACTAAATACCCGATTTGACGTTGATCTTGCCCTTGAGGGTAAGCACCTCACGAGCCAACAACCACCACATAAGTCCGATCGAATATTGACCCTAAAAATTAATATTTTTTACAACCACTTTTTATGCTCTGTGAGTTTAAAAAAGATACATTCGGCGCTCGATATAACTAAACATCTCAAGTTCGTTCCCGCCTAGGGTCCAACAATTTTTCACTTCGGTTTTCTAAAAGTCTAGCTAGTTTTGTTTTAACAGTCGGATTCTGATTTTTTTTTATCATAGCCTTATAAACTTTCTCCCAAAAAAGTGAAAGCTCGATATAATGACACGTTTATTTTAAAAATCATCATCAACGCATCGTTAAATCGAACTTTTGCCTTTTAAAAGAGACCAATTTTAGGTTTCAGAAAAATGATCAGCAAAATCGGATTTTTCTGATATTTGACGCCAGACTGTCTAAGCAAACTTGTTGAAATTTTCAAAAAATGTGGGTTCTAGTCAGGAAAGAACTTTTTGGGGTGTTGTCAAGTCGAGCGTCAACTGTAAAGCTTCACAATTTTATAGTCAACTCGAATAGCTTATGGTCAGCTCCATAATTCTCAACTAAACTGTGAGATTCTATGATTAACTGTGAATAAGCAGAGTCAATATCAAATTAATTTTGGCGTAATATCTTTGGTTTGCCAAAAAGCTGGAAAATGCCACCAGAAAGATCTTTTATGCCACCAAAAAACCTAAAACTTTAATGTTTCAAAGTTTTTGTCTTAATTTGTTTAATTTTACAGTATCGTGTAGCCCAGAATCTCAGCTTTCCAACAAGCCATCAGCTGACCAAATGGTGTTTTAAAAGTTGGAGGGAAAGGTCTTTGAATATAGAAAACTTTTCCGAAAATTTGGTCCATTTGAAGACTTTTTCCTTCAATTTTTTGAAATTTCATTCGGTCAATTGATGGCTCATTAGAAAGCTGAGATATTGAGCTACACGATAATGAAAAATTTAAAAATAAAATAATACAAGAATTAAGACAAAAAGTCAATTTAATGTAAATTTTAGTTTTGGTGGCAGAAAAAGATCTTTTTGGTGTCATTTTCGAGCTTTTTGGCAAACCAAACCAATATAAGCCATTGATTGTTTCATTTTTTGGTCAAAGTTTTTTTTTTCATTTTAAATCGTATTTTCGGGTACCATTAAATCTCTAACCTAAATTTCAGCCGTTGTAAAATAAATATATTTATGAAAAAGTTTTTTTATAAGAAATACCAACGTATACTCTCTACCAATCACCCGTGGATAGGAATTTTCAGCCTCCCCAAAAGTAAAAAAAATAGGTCGATTTCGGAATTTTCGGTACTCAACTAAATCTAAAAAGTGGGGTCTGTAGACCTTGTAAAAGGTAAGAGAACACAAAAATCATGAACGCAAAATATTTTGTTTGGGCTCAGATATAGGGTGGGTGATTATTATTAGAGAGTAGGTAATTATCGGAGACCAAGTAATTCAAAGTAAATTGGCGCTACTTGGATATACCCCCCCCCAAATCAACTTTTTTCAAAGTGTTTCCAAACACCCTATATCGACCTAAAATGGCCTCAGGAGTTCGAAAAAGGCATTATTTTTGAGTTCTGGTCAATAAAAAATTGAGTTTTGGGACCACCCAAAATCACCCATTTTGACCATTTTTAAAGGGATTTAGGTCTGTATTTGGGTGAAATGGACCAATAAGGTGCACGTTTCTAACAAAAAGGAAGATGTTGAACATAGTTTTGTCGACTGGGCCTACCGCATAAATAAACTCTGGTATGCATACAATTTTATGCATCCAGAGTCACTTTCGAGTGATTTGCGTCTCAGATATGTGGGTGTGCGCATCTCTAACCAACCAAGCCCCCTGCGCCCCCGAAGGGGCACTCACTTACCTTAGACATAATTCCGAGTTAACTCTTGAACAAAAATGCATTTAGAAACTATTTTCGCCCAGCTCCAGTGACCAAAACATAATAAAACAGGTAAAAAGTCAAAATTCAAAAGTGTCCAAAACTCAATTTTTTATTGACCAGAACTTAAAAATAATGTCTTTTTTGAACTTCTGAGGCCATTTTAGGTCGATATAGGGTGTTGGGTAAATATAGGGTAAAAACACTTCTGGGTATAGGGTAAAAACACTTAAAAAATTTGATTTGGGGGGGGGGGGCGGGTATATCCAAGTAGGTCGAAAATTTGCTGCAAATAGTTCTACAAAATTTAATTAGTAAAAATCATCTAAAATAGGCAAACAAGAGTATTATCCAACCTTGTTGTTGCAAGGAATAGCAATATCGATGTACTTCATGGGCGAGTCGGTGTTGCAGAAACTGATGACTGGGATGTTGACGTAAGATGCCTCAGTGACAGCTTGGTGGTCCACTCGAGGTCGGAGATGACTAGGAGACGGGCTCCTTGAAGTTTTCTGGATCTGATTGGTCAGAGATCCGGGAGTGAATCGACCGAAGATTGGCTAAACATAACTCAATTATTGGTCTATTCCAAACCAACTTTAAAATAATTTATTACAGTAGTGCCAGTGTGGGCAGCAAACTTAAGCAGAGCTCGCTGGGCATATGGTCTAGCCGAGACAACTGAACACCAAAAAGTTTAATCATTTTCAAAATTAGCCAAATATTGTGACACTGACCACACACATCAGCTGGGTTCTCAATAGCAGCGATGGCTCGAGCAGCCAGAGACAGCTTGTCCCAGATCTTCTTGATGTTGATTATGTGAACACCTTGAAATTTGATAATAAAAATTGTTTAGATACCTAGAACAGTAGAATTGCTGGTGGTTTTTTCATAGAAAATTTTAGGTCTTTGGTAGCGAAATACCTGAAGCTTTCAAAAGATCCCAAAATGTTCATTTTTCTATTCTGTAATTTATTCTGTTATTCTGTCTAAAAGTTTTACAATCGTAACACTTTTAGAGATCTACAGGCACGTTCACAATGAGTGTCGGCCTAAGTGTGAGATTCGGCGTTTTTTTTAACGCGGGAAAAGCTGTACTTTTTTCTTCTCTGAAAAATCTTTTCTGTTGGTACCATTTTGTAGCTACGATTCAGGGCTTTAAAAAGAGACATTGACAAGCAACTTCTGATTAAAAAAATGGGGTAAAAATGCTTAGGTCCGCACTCGGGACCACACCCGGCCGAGTGCGGGCCTGGGTGGGTCCTGAGTGTAGACCTAAGCATTTTTACCGCAAATTTTTTCCTACTAAATCTTGCTTATCAATGTCTTTTTTTGTAGCCCTGAATCTTAGCTACAAAATGGTACCAACAGAAAGATTTTTCAGAGAAGAAAAAAGTACAGCTTTTCCCGCGTTAAAAAAAACGCCAAATGTCACACTCAGGTCGACACTCATTGTTAACGTGCCTTTAAAGACGTAACGATAATTAAATTTAAGAGCCAGGGTAACTTCTATAGTTTTCAAAAAGAATTGTACATTTTTCGGGACCCTTAATCTTTTAATCAAATCATTCACTTCAAAATGGCAAAAAGCACGGGATAAAATGACCCTTTTGTTCACAAATAACAAAAAATACTTTTTCTGAACAAAAATTGGATATCACTCCTGTTTTTAGGTAAATTTAAACTCGACTGCAGTTTCAAAAACTGACCATCATTGCGGCGCTTCCAAACATAGGCCTCAGACTGGTGATCCATGTTGGGACTGCCAATGTGGGCTTCACACACCAACAATTTCATAGCATCCTCATCCTTCAGAGCGAAAGGGCTATTAGTCTCAGCAACAGCAGCCATGATTGCCTCTTATCCTGTTTGATAGGGATGAATTCAGAGGAGAAGAATAGAAATAGGAGAACTTGCTCTGAAAATCAAGTAATCAAGTAAGTTTTACGTAACAAATGTCTTGTCCTACAGCTTAATTTATTTATATTTGTGAGAGTATAGAATATAGTTTTTGGGAAATTTAGTGGTACAGTGAGCTAGCAAGCAATATATCTTGATTCAAATGGCTTCGTGCTAAGACAAACCTTATTTGAATGCACATAATGTGTAATATTTGAAAAAAATACATATTTTTTATCATTCGATTATTTCAATGAGGCATTTTTTTTATAAACCAGTGCCTTACAGTGGAAAAAAAATTGGAGACCAACAATTTTTTCGAATCGAATCTGTTTTTAGTGGCTTTGCATCATATGTAACAGGGCTGGGACGGAAGACAAAAAAAGTCGGAACAAAAATCGGAACCGGAAGTAGAAAATTTTCAAAACCGGAAGTCGGAAATCGGAAGAAATTAAAAAAATTCCAAATTTTTTTCGGCACTTGTATCGTTCACTCCACCACCCCAAATTTTCGAAAAGTGGACCAAACACGTCCTTCACGTCCTTTCTCTTCTCTCTCTAATACGATAGAAGAAACATTTTGAACATTTTCTGGTGTGAAAATTCTAATTTTCTCATAAAATTTAGACTTTAAGTCTTTAAAGGAAGGGGGGGGGAATCTTCTTATACGCATCGCCTTAGGTCATAGGTTTGACTACCACTGGCTGTAAACCATATTTTTTCTGTTTTTATTTACAAGTTTAGTGTCAAAATGATCCTCACCTTCTTGACTATCCAATAAAACCAGCAGCACAGTCTTTTACGCCTACCAGAGCTTGTAACCAGGCTAAAATAGGCCAAATTTCCGAAAATCGGTGGTTTTCGGGGTTTTTCTTTGACTGGTTTTTTTCTACAAGTCACAAGTTTCATACACCAGAATGTAGCCAAGACTCTAGACTTTATTTGAGCTATCAAACAGAGTAAAGGTTAGTATAAAGTTGGAGCTATAATTCTAAAAACATCCAACGATGTTCAACTCCATGACATTCTACACAGGACTATCTCAGAACTTTTTAATTTACATACTAATTTGCAACCTTACACTCAAAATGTAGCTCTGCTTCTTGGCGTCATTTTCAGTATATAGTTGTAAATGGCTAAACAGAACCTTTGCCCTTCCACTCGCCAGAACACTGGCCCTCCCACTCCCAAAAAGCAAAAATATCTCACAGTATAAACATTTTTATCAAAATTTAGTCAAGATCTTTATTTTTGACTCTCAAAACTCAATAAGCACCGGATAGAACGACACTTCTTGACGAAAAATGACCAAATTGTACTTTATTTTAAAATTTGTTTTAGAAGGTAAACAATTTGGTCATTTTTCGTCAAAAAGGGTCATTTTATCCAGTGCTTATTAAGTTTTGAGAGTCAAAAATAAAGGTCTTGACTAAATTTTGACAAAAATGTTTATACTGCGGAGATATTTTTTTTTTGGCAATGGGAGGGCCAGGGTTCTGGCGAGTGGGAGAGCAAAGGCTCCGTTGTGCCGTTGTAAATGAATATCTGAATTAAAATCGCAAAAAACGTCAGTGCCAAAATAATAAAAGCGATGCGTATAGGAATTCCCCCCCCCTTAAAGGTTATATGGTCTTTCCAGGGTATTTGAGGGTCCTTTTCGGTTATTTATTACATTTTTAGGCTTAGACTTTGGCAAGGGTAGGTCAGCATACCGTATTTGTTCTGATTATGCTTCAGTCTCTATTATTCCCCCAGCTTCTAATAAAGCCTCACCCCCGACCGGGAAAAGATACTATGGATGCCTTTTTCAACCTCGAAGATAGGTTGAATGATAAGGGGTTAATCCTTATTAGAATAAACCCCATTAATCCTTATTAGAATTAATACGGTAAGTTAAAACAGACTCAAACATGTTTTTCCAATTACAAAAAAATAAATAAAAAATTTATTAAAATTTGTTTGAGTCTGTCCTAAAATGCGTGTTTGAAAATGTTTCTTTTATAGTACAAAAGAGAAAAAATAGCTAAGGACTTGTTTTTGGGTCACTTTTCAAAAATTTGGGGTTCGGTGAGCAAACAAAATAAGTATCAAAAAAATTCTACGTTAACTATTTTCTTCCGATATTTCCGAAATTTGCCCTATTATTTCGGAGATCGGAAAACGGAAGCAAAAAAGTGCCGGAAATCGGAAATCGGAGGACGGAAATCGGAATTCCGTCCCAGCCCTGATATGTAATATTGATAATTTCAAAGTACACAGTGTTTCAAGAAATTCGCAGGATTTTAAATGGCTGTTACTTTTTTCTAGATCGAATTTCTGTAAACGCTAATCGTTTTGTCTTGACGTGCAATTTTTTTAGTGTATAATGTCAAAAAGACGATTTTCGATTGGTCTTCCCTGTAGTTCGGGTTTTAGACATCTAGAGATTACCCCCAGACCAGGACGAGAAGCACAGGGGGACCAAGCAAAAATCGTATTTTTGACATTATACATTTAACAAAATTACCTGTCAAGACAAAACGATTAGCGTTTACAGAAATTCGATCCAGAAAAAAGTAACAGCCATTTCAAATCCTATGGATTTCTCGAAACACCCTGTACGGAAAACCTAGAGGCTTTTCAAGGATTTTAAAAGGCTAAAAAATGTTTCCGATTCCCGTTTTTTCGGTGTGCCTGTTTAACTATTTGTCAGACTTATAGTTTTAAAACTTACCTTTAGAATACAGTCAAACCTCTCTACTATGGCACCCCCAAAAGTTCGTTCCCGCCTTGGGTCCGACACTTTTTTAGCTCGATTTTCAAAGCTTTTTTCAAATTCTGTTTTTACAGTCTGGTCCCAAATATCGTAAGGATTCCGATTTTGCCGATCGTTTTTCAGAATTATAAAGAAAATTTTTCTAAAAAAGCAAAAACTTAGTTTAAAAACAGAAATTTTTGAATTTTCCTGTTTTTAAACTGAGTTTTTGCTTTTTTAGAAAAATATTTTTATAATTCTGAAAAACGATCGGCAAAATCGGAATCCTTACGATATTTGGGACCAGACTGTCAAAACAGAATGGATAAAAGACTTTGAAAATTCGGTTGAAAAAAGTGTCGGACCCAAGGCGGGAACGAACTTTTGGGGGTGCCATAGTAGAGAGGTTTGACTGTATTTAAAAAATGAAGTCACTTTATGGTTAACAGAAGAAACTATTGACAAATAATAAATTAAATAAATTAAAATGAAAAATAGTTTTCTTGCAGAAATGGCACGGAAAAATAATTTTCTGTTTTAAAAGTTTTGAACAACCTGATATGTTATTGTTGTGTTTAGCCATGCGTATCACCCCTAGATTACCTTTGACATATCTGCGTCACTTTTCCACTACTCCTTGTTCAATGTCTTCATCAGAAGAAGTACTTGTTTCTAATGTCAACCACAAAAAAGTGATTACTTTAAATCGCCCAAAAGCTCTCAATGCTCTTAGTTTGCCTATGATCAGACAGTTGACCCAAGAGCTACAGGTAGAGAAAATTATTTTTACAAATGCCGTATTCTCTCTAATAGACAGGCCCTCCCCATAAGACCAAAAACTATGTTTTATTGCATTTTTATATTAAGTCAAAAAAATTGTTCCGGGTTGAAAAATAGACGGGCTGGCCAGTCTATTAGAAAGAATACGGAATCTGGAAATATATCATTTTAGAAAGTTTTAGGGCATCCACAATGGCACAGACCCAACCCAAATGGTGATTGTGAGGGGCAGCGGAGGCAAAGCCTTTTGCGCGGGTGGAGATGTGCTAGGTACAGTGTCTAACATTAAATATTCCTTGACAAGCATAATCCCATGCCTAATTTAGCTGTGACCAAATCCTATAAAGAAGGGACCAGTGTGTGCAAAGACTTTTTCCGAGAAGAGTACCAACTAAACTACATGCTAGGCACACTCCAAGTACCTTATATTGCACTTATGGATGGAATCACTATGGTGGGGTTAGCTCACACTCAATTGTCATTAGTAATAATACAGTTCAAAATATATACTCCAGGTTGTGGCATGTCCATCAATGGGCGCTTTAGAGTGGCAACAGAGCGCACAATGTTGGCTATGCCAGAGACGGCTTTAGGACTGTTCCCTGATGTTGTAAGCTTTTTTTATTTAGGCTTATTTAGCAATTTAAAAATATATTTCAAAGGGAGCCACCCATTTCTTGTCTCGCCTGCAGGACAGCTTAGGCATGTTTTGGCGCTAACTGGCTATAGACTCAAAGGATCCGATGTGGTGCATTCTGGCATGGCTACAAACTATGTGATTGGTTTTTACAACTGAGAACTATATTTGAATAGATATTTTAAGACAAGTTCTCAAAACATGGAAAAACTGGTGACAGCATTGCTTGAATTGCCAAAAGAGAAATGCACTGAGCAAGCAGTCCAAGCTGAACTAGAAGGTTTTGAGCTACAAAATGAAATTCAAAAAATGCCTGACTTCACACTGGAGCCTCACTTGGAAATTATTCACAGATGTTTCAGCGCAAGTAGCGTGGAAGAAGTGCTAGGGAAATTAAAGAAGCAAAACACCGACTTTGCAAATGCTCAATTGAAAGAGCTCCACAAAATGGTATATATCAATACAAAAGAAAACTTTCTAGCATCAAAATTCTAAAAACTTTTCACAATCAATTTTATTTCTTAGAATTGCTCTCTGTCTGAAGCGTTGCTCAAAAAACAGCCCTATTTTTGAAAAATATTAGTTCAAATTTTTGAACTGAAATTTGTGCTCGCGTATTATTTTGCTGCTATTTTTTGTAAAGAGGGGTTGTCGGAACTAGTGGAGCATCGGTTCTCATTTTTTACTTGGTTCCCCTGTTTTTTATAGATATACCTTGGTATATTGGGTGCCAAAATATTCCTTAGTCACCCCTTTTTTCTCGCAAAAAACAGCTTGGTCCCCCTAATGTATTTAAGGTAGTCATTATTTAAGATCACCATTGTGATCACCATAATCACAGTGTTACAATAACCATAAGTAAGAGGGGGGACCAAGCGGTTTTTCGCGAGAAAAAAAGAGGGAAACCAGGGCATATTTTGGCACCCAGTAGAGCCGTGGCTGTGTTTTTAATCAAATATTTTGTATCTATCCCAGGTAGCTTGATTACTGTCGTCGATTTTCGTAAAAATATCGAACAGGCATAGAGCTACCTAAGCAAATTTTCGAATCATTAGCCAGCTTTTACTTTAAAGACTTTAGTTTTTTTAGATATAGTTTTAGCTACAAACAAATTTTAGAGCCCTACATCTTTAAAAGTAACCTTCAAACAAATAAAAGAAGGACCTTCTTTAAACTTCGCTGATGTATTTCCCATAGAATACCGACTGACTCAAAGATTTCTAAAGGAGCACGATTTTCACGAGGTTGTCGACCTTTTTTTTATCATCATCACACACCAACTATTCTTTAAGGATGCCGAGCAATTTTGGTGGACAAAGACCGAAATCCCAAATGGAAACCGAGGTTTTTCATATTTTTAATTATCAATAATAGAATATTGGTTTTTTCAGCACACTCGCTGAAGTGACCCAAGAAAAAGTAGATTGGTACTTTTCAAAGTTGATAACAAGGAAGAGGAACTTAGTGTTGAGAAAAATAGCAGAAGTCACTTGTAGAATAAAATATATCTATCTATTTGTATTCATTTATTGTTAAAATTGAAATAAATTTCTAATGGATTTTATTGGTACTTCTCTATACTTATGCGTGGTTTTCGCTTGCACGTTTTTGACCCGCAATTTTCGAAATGTTAAAATCTTTCTGAAAAATTCAACTTTCACTTTAAGTTTTTTTATTTTTGGACTATTTTTAATTGTAAACGTGTTTATCGGTGTCTGTTAAGCAAATAAAAACGAGAAATATTTTCGACTCCAAAAAAGGAGCTCTGAAAAAGTTGGCGCTAGCCACTTGTAAAAAAGACATAGTTGCGGATATGCAAACAGATAAAACAATTCATTTATTTTCACTTTTCTCTGTAATACAATTATCACAGTAAAAACCTTTTTACATTCAAAAAATGGACTGGTTCAATACACACAGTTAAAACAATAATTTCGGTAGTGGGCAAACAGAGTAGCAGCAACATTACAATATAATATAAAACTCTTTTTCTATACTTCAACAAAATGGACAAAACAATAGTTGTCATAAATGTCTATTTTCGAAAAAACATCTAAAATTCAATACAGTCCATCGATAATATTAGTAACTTTATTCTATAGTCACTCAATAAGCCTAGATTATAAAAATTAATAAAGAATATGTGTGATGGTTAGGGCTGTTGAGTATTGATAGGGGGTAAGAGGGGTAGGAAGTGAGTTGCCAGCAGTGACCACACAATTTTAGATTTTACGAATTTTCGGACAAATTTGGCTAAAAGTTCAAAATGTCTGGCCACTGGTGCAAACATACCTAGAATATTTAGCTGGAACTGTTCAACCTGTGACTCCTGTAGTTGTCTACAGTTAACTATATTACATATAGGAAGCTAACAGTGTCAGGGCTGCATGTGATTACTTATATAGACCTTGGATTTTTCTCAAATTTTGGCCTCGAGACCTACAAAGTCTCAGGTTAAATAGATTCCTTAATTTGTTATTACTGCTAATAACAACAAAAAAATTAATATAAAGTGTTTGCCTTTGACCAATAATACATGCAAACATATTTAGGAAGTAGATTTTTTAGGATCACTATTAGTGTCAGTGGGACATGGCTGCATGGTCTCCGCTGTGGAATCTTCGCAAGTAGACTTTTCCGCTAAAGGCACATGAAAGTGGCTTGGGGGTTGCTCGTCGTCTGCTGTAAACAAGTTTTATTGGGGGGGGGGGGGGGTATAGCGTAGGGCAGACTTACAGCAAGGCTCTTGAGCAGAATTGTGTCCATTGGGAGACTGACTAGGTGTGGTAAATTGTTCATCAGAATGGTCAGTGTCTATTAAAGGCACATCCACTACCAGTTCACTGGCTGGTTTGAGACCTAGCTCGGCCATCTGTTCTTCTACAACTTTGTTGGCTGCTTGCTGATGTCCTCTGTTAGCTGTTTCGTTCCTGTCTTTGGAATTTGCTGCAGCAACTCTTAGGCGCTCAAGATATTTCTCCTGAGTGTCGTTTTGCATGAGGCAAACTAAAATAAGAAGGAAATCACTAGTCTGTCTTAAAATGATATTTTAGATTACGCTACTACAGTCGAGTCTCAATTTAGTGCACACCCCTCAAGTCCGTTTCCACCTACAGTCCGACCCTTTTTCACCATGGTTTTTAGGTCTTTTGCTGAACCTGATTCGTCAATTTAGTCCGAAATGTGGTAAGGACTCTAATTTTCAGTCGTTTCTGAAAAATTCTAAATTCCAAAAAAGGTGTACAGTCAACCTTGTCCATAACCTACACCCTCTATAAGCTACACCTCTGTATAAGCTATACATGGGTTCGGTCCAAAGGGGACTATGTTTCGTATAATGTACTCTCTATATAAGCTACACCCTCCATAAGCTACAGCTGGGTTTGGTCCCGAGGGTGTAGCTTATATAGATATATTTTCTATATGTTGTTCTCATACCAGCCTGGCAACGCTGCATTTACGCCTTTAAAGAGAACTGATCGAGCGATAACTTCTCCTTTTCCAGCCAAATTTGATTTTTCGGCATTGCCACCAGTCTATATGTGTGAAGTTTTCACTGTATAATTTAAAAAACTAGTATGATATTCTCAATATCGCATATATTGCAAAAATTTCCCTTAAAGGGCCATGCTCACCTGTTTAATTTTTTTTTGCAATTTTTTTTCTGAATCATTGAACTTCTGTACGGATTTTTAACTTGGTTTCTAACAAAACTACGTATAAAATTAAATTCTAGACCTTGTCTTGTTAGAAACCAAGTTGAAAAATCAGTACACAAGTTCAATGCTTAGGAAAAAGATTGAATTGGACAAATTCAAACAGGTGAAAATGGAACAAGGGACAACTGCCGACGAAACTAACTGCCGACGCCCAACTGCCGACGAATCAATGAATTTTGATCAAAATTTAACTTTTAATTGAGTTTCGGGCGTTGCGAAATTTTGACTTACTGTCTGTTTTTACCATGTTTTTAAACATGGGACTGGGCAAAAAGAACCTCTAAATGCATGTATGATTAAGAATCTTGCTCGGAATTATGTCTAAGGTAAGTGAGTGCGTGCATCTCTAACCAACCAAGACCCCTGCGCCCCCTTTGGGGGCGCAGGGGGCTTGGTTGGTTGGGGTTGAGATGTGCGCACCCAGAAACCTTAGACGTAAATCGTTCGAAAGAGACTCTGGATGCTTGAAAAATGTATGCATACCAGAGTTTATTTATGCGATAATCCCAGTATTCGAAACTATGATCAACATCTTCTTTTTTAAACAAAACTGCCCTTTTTGGTCCTTTCCCACCCCAAAATATCCCTAAATCTCTTTAAAAATGTTTGAAAAGGGTACTTTTAGGGAGCCTCGAAACTCAAATTTTTATAGACCAGAATCTTATTCTGTATCAAAATATTTGTTGTTGGTCCGGTTAATGACCAAAAATTTTTTATTTCTATCATAATTTATTGATTCGTCGGCAGTTGGGAGTCGGCAGTTGGCCTCGGCCTCATAAAGTTAATGATAGGAATATATTATGTTAACTGTTTCCTACCAATAATTGCCGTCATGTTGTCGCAACCTAGACCACTCATCTCACAGTCTGGAGACAAGCATTTGTCCAACAATTCCTCACACACTTTTTCCGGCAGTTTGCCCGTGGCCAGTCGCTCTCTACAGAAGTCAACCACTTCCTGGTTGGACATCACATCCCAATACCATCGCAAGCTGAAATATTTTGATCGATCCGAGCTTTCATTAAAAATAAAAATTAATTTTACCTAATACTAGAAACTCAAACTGTGGCGTAATGTCAAACTGAAAAACAGATAACGTTTTTCAGACCTTAAAAACCTTTGAAATAAAATATTTACGAGACATTCAATCTATTTACAATAACTGATTAAAAGGATGTCTGACCTTGAGTACTTCTGGATAAGCCGTTACCACTTGCTTAACAATTGGTTAAGAATATGCTTATAAAATGCTAATTTTGCTGCACTTACCTCTTGAGCGGATTTATGCTCATTGCGCTTAAAGCCGAAGTCGCCCAGGGCTCTAGACAAAGCTAGATTTCCATTTACCTAAATTAAAAACATATATGAAAAGGCTTAGAAATTTTTTTTTGCATATGGACGTTGCACAAATTTTTTAAAGGGGCATACCAGCGCGTTACGCTGCGAATTTAGGTGGGGACCAGCGATTTTTATTAAATTTCGTTCTTGTTTTCACTCGTCTCATGTCAAATCTGATATTTATGACCTTATTTTACTTTTAAAAATTCCCGAGGAGCTGTTTTGGGGGGAGATTAAAACCGAGTAGAATCAAAAATTCATATGTAAACTCTGCGCTCAGGGCAGTGCCCTTCTTCTGCCTTGCAACTTTCAAAAAAATATGGTGTTGTGTTATTAATATTTTATTACCCTGTTAAATTCCACCCATCCACCTGCAGCAATGATCCTCTGGGACTCCTCTTCGTTGCACGGCTTTAAATCAGCAATACAGAAAAGACTTTGAATATATATAAATACCTTGTGGTCGTAGCTCAGAGGTAAAGCCTGGCCAGTAACACTAAAATAGAATTTTGAAAATGAATTAAATTTAACTTCTTTGTAAGTTGTTGATTTTAAAACCAATAATTTCATAAATTTAAATCAGCCCACCTAGCAACTGCTCTGGAATCACCCACATTTGCTGAAAATATATTATTCTTCAAACTGGTATAATACTTAAAAGCATCTTTGACAAAACCCACCGCAATATATGGTAGAGTCTTTGATGAGCACAGTTATGGCTGTAGTGCCTGACATCTCCTCTTTGGTCTCCTCATCCTCTAGCATTTGCTCGTCTAGTTGGAGGAAACCCTGTTTCATGGCTTCCACATAATCACCTTTTGCTAAAATTGAATTTATTAAAAATTATTGCAAAATTCTGTTTTGCTCCTACCATAAAGATCACTGTTGACTACTCTCTTGTGCAGGTGTAAACTGACGTATTGGGAGACTCTGAAATTGATGTGAAGTTTTTTTAAGCTGTTGGCTATGAATTTTGTTCACCTAGCACCTCCGTGACCATCATAAACTGCGAAAAAGGCTGCATTGTGGTCGTCAGGTAGTGTTAGGAGGTGGGTATGACTGTCTTCCATGTCTTAAAATTGTATTTAACTATGTGTGCATGATTGAATGCAAAGTAGCTTACTGATTCTCCATCCTTGCATACATGAACTCCCTACTTTGTAGCGATTGTCAGCACAGGAAGCTAAAAAAATATTTTTTTGTATTCGGCGATCAGGATATGTTTTATCGAGGTTTGACTGTACTTATTATTTGTTTTATGATTATTTCCCAAATTTTTTAAAAATATCAAGAAGAGAAGATATCTAATGCCAAAGCCTCAGGATGACAGCAAAGGGAAAGAGAAGGGGCCAGAATTTTTAAGCAAGGACTTTAGCAATCTATGTCTAAGCCAGCGTAATTTAGAACCGATTGACAAGGGAGGGACCCTGACTGTGACCTGGGGGAACTTCGATGACAATTTTTTTCTGCGTATTCTTGTAGAGCGTTCCCAAGTTCCTAAAAAATCTGGCTCCGCAGCTCTGAAGGTCCACAAAGTGGTACAAGAATCACTCAAAGCTCAAAAAACACGTGGATCCCCTATCATGAACCCCTGTCAAAACACCCCTATCATGGTTTTTCATAGCTGACCCTTGGGCCATTCGTCATTCCTAAAAAATTTTATTGAGTTTCAGAAGTGGAGAGCCAAATTCACATAGGATTTGGGCACGCTCTAGAATAATACGTGCATAAAAAAATTTTCGAAAAAACCGCAGGTCACAGTCAGGGTCCCTCCCTTGTGAAACATACGAGGGACCTATAAAAAGTTCGAATTTGACCTGCGCCTCAAGTACGTCCTAAGCAACCCTAAGCAACTAAGCCAGGGCTCGTATGTGTCTTTTTGAAAAAGATTTGTCCTTTTTTAGAAACCCAAATCTTTTTTATTTTTGAAATTTTAGTCGAAATCTTTCTTTTTCGCTTCAAAATGGGAATAAGCACTGGAAAAAATAGCACTTTTGACGAAAAATGGGCAAAATGTCCTTTTTTCACCAAATGTCCTTTTTCGAAATTTTGAGTTACGAGCCCTGAACGGGCAAACTTTTTATTGTCGCCGAATGACTTTTTCTTGTCGCTGAAAATCTTTTTCTTGGCGATTAAGCCCATCGGACCCGAAATCTGATCCGCTCAATCGATTTTTCTCAAAAAGTTTACCCCTCCTTTTAGTGAACCCCAAAAAGCAATAATTTTGGCCTTTTGGCCATTCCGGAGTGGGTCCTGAGCCATCTGGTCTTTCCCCACCCCTCAATTTCACACAAAAAATTCAAAAATTGCTGATTTCGTTCGAGAACAACTTTCGGCGACAAGAAAAAGATTTTCGGCGACAATAAAAAGTCTTTCGGCGACAAGTTTTTTTCGCGACAAGAAAAAGTATTTCGGCTACAGAAAAAAGTCATTCGGCGACAATAAAAAGTTTTGCTCGCCCTGAACTAAGCTAAAAACAACAGGGGACAAAGGCTTTTTTTCTTCGACTTGCGCTTAGCCTCAGGGTAGGTTTGCATACTTCAGAACGGACTCAAACACGTTTGCCTGCTTAGAAAAAAGCAAGGAAAACAAATTTCTCAATTATCTACAACAGAAGTTTCCAAACAATTCACCCAGTCGAGTTTTTAGACAGTCCTAAATTGTACCCAGTCATCGGTCGTTCGTTGAAAACATGTCTTTCTTTGCACAAATTTAATTATTTTTATAACCTGAAAACTTTTGTTCAAATGTATACCTGTCTCTTTGGTTGTTATCGGCTCACCCAGTGTTTGACCCATTTTGTTTGATTAACCAAATACAAAACAAATTAGATTAGATCTAAATTTAGTTTATAGTTATAGCTAAGACAGTTACAAAAAACTTTTAGTAATATCGATAATTAAATGGAGTAGTGATGGTGTTAGTTGCATAAACGAAGAAAAAAAGATGGTCACTGAAACTCTCTCTACTGTCTTTTGTCGAAAGGCAAAAAAGAACAGATACTAAGGAACAAGAAGGAGAACATGAGGTGGGGCACAGGCAAAAGGCATGAGAAAGGCCCCTACAAGTGGGCCAGTCATTTGCCAGAAATATATTTTGAAAGCCCTAGCCGTTTGGCGTTTATTTGAAGAGAATTTTTATAGTCAGTAACGGGACTGGAGGAGCAATACAAGAATGAGAACTAAAATTTAAAAGAACAAGACATTTCTGGCTAACGTCATTAGTTGAGGTGGGAGCCACTTTTGACGATACCCAACTGTCAGCCATGAATGAATTTTTTTTCGATTTTTGATTAAAAATCATCGAATTTCTAAGCAAAAGTTTTTGGAAAGTCACCCCTTGTAGTAAAATTTCTTTCTAAATCCGAATCAGTTGAGATCGGATCAAAATAATTCTTGTGCGCTGAGATATTCGTTAAAGTAGCTAAGTGGTGCGAAATTTCTGTCTGATATACTCAAAATAGCAATATCTCAGCGCACAAAATTTATTTTTATCTGATCTCAACGGATTCGGATTCAGGAAGAGATTTTAGTATAAGGGTGAATTTCCAAAAACTTTTGCTAAGAAAATCGATGATTTTTAATCAAAATCGAAAAAAAATTCATTCATGGCTGACAGTTGGGATTTTACCGCCACTTTGACCATATCGATTTTTTCTAATAATACCTGGTTTACAAATACTGCATTATATTAGTAGTCTTGTTCTAAGATTTTATCTTGGAAAGCTATTTGGTCGTTTGTGCACATATATTTGAACAAAAACTCAAAGTCCCCTGAAATGCTTAAATGTTGCTGCAAGAGTTTGGTCTCGAAAATTGGTTTAATTTTGCAGAAGTTTCCAAACCAATGCAACACTGATGAACAACAACTCGGCGCTAATGTCATATACCATATTTCTTCTAATTGCCAACCCTCCCCCTTGACTTTGAGCTATCGTATCTCGGAGCAAAATTTTTTTCGAACATGTTTTTCTGCGTTTTCTTAGTTCCCGCAAGCTCTACTAATTTTGAATTTTAGATTTTGGATTTTCACCCGAAAATTTCAAAATGACTCTAATAAGCGCCCCATAAAGGTCGATCGAAAAATAAGCGCCCCGGGGCGGCAATTAGAGGAAATACGGTAACCCCCTACCACAATCATAGTAAACTTTAACTAGATAGCCGCTGTTCTTTGATTTTAATTTAACTCTCATGTCAAAAAATTTAATTGAATTAGTTCTATACTACAGTCAAACTTCGATATAACGTAAATCCTGGGAACCGGCCTAATCATAACTATTTTTTACAAAATTTGAAATTTGTACGCTATATCGAAGGTCATTTCATTGCTCGGGACTGACCTAGGTGTACGTTAGATCGAGTGTATGTTATATCGAGGGTCCTTTTATTGGTCGGGGCTGACCAAGGTGTACGTTATAACGAATGTACATTATATCGAGTGTACGTTATATTTTGATTTGACCAACCAAGTGCAGGCGAGGTGTAAGTTATATTGGGGTTGTACGTTATATCGAAGTTTGACTGTACCGTGTTTCCTCTATTATAGCCCCTCCTAAGCTTGTTAAATGTAACTATGATGTTGTTTTAGGACTATATTTTGTTCACAGCGCGGTTTTGTGATGTCAGACAACCTTCTATAGAATACAAATTAGGATTGGGAACACCGATATTAGGACCTCAAAGTTTCTTCGAAAATTCTCTAAAATTGAAGTGCAATAAAAACTATGTCGGTGGTCTTGTTTTGGCAGGAGTACAGTATATGTACTTCCATCTTTTTGGGGTATCCAGGTACCCTTATCTAGTGGTTCGCCTTAGTCCTCCAAGACAAAAACTCAAATTGTGGTCGAAATTTCTTTTTTCGAAAGTCGTCTTCCCCCACCTAAAAACATCTTTTCTACACGTTTCAGGTGCTAAACACTCGAAAGGTGGTCGGAAGCCTTTTTCGAGGACTACATGTACTGAACTTTAGCCCTAGTTTTCCTTTATTGTTTGGTCCCTTTTCGAACAATATACATTTTGGAAATAGGTTCTGATATAGTTTTTTCTTCTGGCTTTAAATTTTGCACAAATTTGCATGACATCTCCAAGTTGTCTATTCCAAAACTCCAAGTTGTCCACAAATAGGGTTCAAAACGACATTAAAAATTTCACCACTTTTTAAAAGGCTGTAAATTAGAGGAAATACGGTTTATATAAAGAACCAAATTTGATATTGACAGATCTAAGCGATTTTCATTTCAGCCTTTAACGCCCTCAAACATGTTTTAAAGGTAGCGCCACTCAGCAATAAATTCAAAAAAATATTGCAACATGTCCAAAAATATTTGACGTTTTCATTTTTCTCCCACTTGATAAGTAAGCAATGTTGCTGTAGGAATTTGTATGAGTGTCTACACTTTTAATCTCTTTTACTTGTTTTGTTTTTTTAATTACAACAAAAAATTGGGAGACTGAATAATTTTTTGTTTAGTTTAAAATTTTTCCAATCTAACACTTATTAATTCTAATTATATTTGTATTATATCTGTGAGTGTAAATAGCTATTGTGGTGGAAACACTTTTGGTTTCAAATAGTTAAAGTGGACAAACATGGAGGGTGATCTCAAAGAGGTCCCCAACCACATGCGACTTTTGCACCTTTACAGCCACTTCCTTTGGCTGGACTGCCTTCAGATGTAGATTTAGGGCTTGGCCTGACAACTACATTAGCTACTATTACTGGGGTATAATTTCAGTTACTTGTTACATTAAGTCTTGTTAAAATTTTTATCAACTTTAGACAGATATTGGATTTTATCATGCCTTCTTAGCCAGCCTCTCTGTAATTGTCGTCTCAGAACTGGGCGACAAAACGTGAGTCATTATTATAATAATAGTCAATGAAAAAATTGTGGTTTCACGTCAAATTTTAGTGTCTTTAGGATATTCATATTTGACTTGTAATCAAATATATAACTTGTTTTTGCAAAAACGAGCTGCATCATAGTGTGCGCATTGAAGGCATAAACAAGAAATTACACTATGTGATCAAAAAATTAACTGTGAGCAAAAAAATCGAGTCATAAAAAAGTTTAGTGTGAACAAAAGTACTTTAAAAATATGGGCTTTTTAAATTAAACTATATTTAAGATGGTTTATTGCAACCATTATGGCAATGAGGCATTCTCGAATTACTGTTTTTTGTAAGTTATAACTTAGGAAATTTTTAATTTAGTTAAAAAGGGGATTTTCAGGTGGTGCAATGTCAGCTTTAGGTCAGTTTGCTAACTTGTTGGTAAACAGTAATCTTTTTGCTGATTTTTAATACCATTTCTTCAGCTCTGATGACGGTTTTATCGGCTACTTTGGGATGGGTAACCCACTTAATTCCTCACAAGCTGGTTTTTTACGTATCCACAGCTCTTTTTGCCTTCTTCGGACTAAAAATGTTGCATGAAGGCTAGTTTTTCATTGATATATTTAAATTTACAATTGCTTTACAGGCTACCACATGTCCCCTAATGAAGGTCAGGAAGAATATGAGGAAGCTCAAGCAGAGGTGCAGAAAAATGAACTAGACATGGAGTCTAGTAAATTCAGTGAAATGGAAAGCGGTAGCAAAACTTCTTCAAAGTAGTCTAATTTAATGGCTTTAAAAATTAATTTGAGCCTTTGGTTTTAAGCTCTTCAACCTGGAGGATAATTTCTTTCGTTTCAACTATATTCCTCAAGGTAACAAAAGTAGACAAATATTCGGTTTTTCAAAATGCGATTCTTCTGTAATTATAAAAATTCACATCTTGAAAAATATAAAAAAATTATAAATATGAAGTGTTTAGATTAAAATATTGCACAGACCACTTTAGATTTGAGAAATCTTGATATAAATACAGAAGTTCGTTCCTGCCGACGGTCCAACATTTTTTACCTCAAACTTCGAAAATTTTTGGCCACTTCTATTTTACTGGTTCCAACTAGAAAGGATTCTGATTTCGTCTACCATTTTTCGTAAATCGAATTTTGCTTTTATTGAGGGGAAAGTATTGGAATTATGAAAGATGATTAACAAAAATCGGAGTCCTTGCGATATTTGAAACCAGAATAATAGAAATAGAAGTAAAAAAAGGTGTCTAACCTGATCACCATCCCTTGAATGTCCTTAAATCAAAAATGGACCGTCAAATTTTTACAATTATTTTAATCTAATTGAATTGTAGAGTTTTTCGCTGACTTTTGTGGCTGAATGGGGAGATAGGTCCCAGCTGACCACTATCCTCCTTGGAGCCAGAGAGAGTGTGGCAGGCGTTATTCTAGGAGGCATTCTAGGTTAGTGAAAGTCTCTATAAGATGTCCTAATTCTTGTTTAAATTTCAGGCCATGCGATTTGCACAGGAATTGCAGTTATAGGTGGCCGATTACTGGCTCAGAGAATATCGGTCAGGACAGGTTAGTCGCTTAAGCTGAAATTTTGAATTAAATTTATTGTTTTAGTAACACTGATTGGTGGTGTAGTGTTTTTACTGTTTGCTTTATCTGCCCTCTTTATTGAAGATACATCAGCTGCAGCAGTTGTAACAGAACCTATAACAGCCAATTAAGGTTAGTTTTATTGGTTTTTTAGTTTCGGTTCATTTTAATGTTTTTGAATAAATTTAAATTTTGTTCACTCTATTGGCTAATCAAAATTACTGCAGAATTTTTCGAATTCTTTGTCTGCTTCAATCGTGTTTTGATCAATATTTTGCAAATGGAAGAAGCGTAAATGTGCCCATTTTTGGCGAAATTTTTTTGTGAAATGTGCCCCTTTTTTGTTTCAGTCACAAAGCCGAAAAAGTGGCCCCTTTTGTGCAAAAAAGCACACTTTTAGTGAAAAAGTGCGTTTTTTCGTGAAAATGTGCATCGTTTTGTTAAAAGTTGTCCTGCTTTATATACACACACATTGTATTTCTAAAAAACACAACGTGACACATTTTCACGAAAAGCGGGCACTTTTTCGCCAAAGGAGGCATTTTTTTGTTTTATCCTTTTGCAAATGCCATGTTATACAGTCAAACCTTTTCAACCCGACACCCTCGATAATCCGACACCCCGAAACCGGTCCCCTGGGATGTCGGGTTAAAGACGTTTGACTGTATACCGTATGTATTCTGATAGACGGTCTCCCTTGATGTAAAATCGTGTTTTTGGAATTGTGTTTGCGACGCATTTTTTGAAAACTTCTTGTGAGCAAGTTACCCATCATTTCTTAGATTATCTTACTACATAAATTACCAAATGAATGGTAAATGGCTGAGAGAAGTTCTTAAGCTCCAGTCATACTCCCGCGGGTCACGGGTCAAGGGTCAATTACCCGTGTGACACGGGTCACACACATTTTTTTAATTTTTTAATTCTGGCAACACATCTAAAAGTAAATCGACCCTGCTCTACACGATAGAGGTAAAATAAGAACTTTATAGATAGTGAAAAATAAATTTTCGGCTGACTCGCAGGTCCTGACCCGCTCCCAAATTCGCCAATTTGACCCGCGGGTCACTGACTTGCGGGTCACGCAGAAACTGGGTTTCAACGTTATTATAGCAATCTGTTATTGTAGATTATATTATAGATCTGTTAAAATCGGTGAGAAGTGATTGCTCGGAGCCGAGATAGAAACCAAAAGCGTTTAAAAATTGACCCGTGACCCGCGGGAGTATGACTGGAGCTTTAAAAAGTGGACGAAAAGGCAATGCCACAACACGATTTTTAAACAATCATTTAGAATAAATACGGTACCAAGTTGGTACCGAATATTGATTAACATACAGACATAATTTTTTCAGACATTTTCAACAGCTGCTGACATTTATTTGCTGACGGTTTCTTTTTTGTTGTTAATTGTGGTTGATCATGCTTTAGAGTAAATGGCTTAGATTTATATACGTACATTTTTTTACGCAAATATATGGTTGTTGTTATTATTTTTGTTGCTCTTTAATATGTTCAATGATGTTTGTTGAAAATTATAACTTTGATACCTGTGATATTATAATTATAAATTAATCAATTTTTGTGCGTAATAACAACAAATAAAACAGGAAAAATCGAATAATTGCGCTATACAGTTCATAGAGGATATAGATTGCAGTTAAACCTTGGTTATCCACCACTTTAGGACTAGGGCCTCCGACCATAACCATAAGCCTGACGTAGCCTGAGGTGGCGAATAACAGAGACTGCGGGTTAACTGTACGGCGGATAGCCAGGTTCGACCGCATTAGAGCAGATGGAGAGTTGACTAAAAGATCTCATTTGGTGTATCATTGAGTAATTTGGACCTAGCATCATGTTTTGTGTTGCTGGAGCTTCATGCTGCTTTAAAGGAAGGGGGAAAGCTGCTCAGATTTTAAAATTAAACCTTAGTGGCGCAGCGGATAAGCGTTTGTGTTTTATGGCCCGAAAATGGTGCGCAGGTTCGATCCCACCTGGTGGCACGCTAGTGATTTTGGCTTGTTTGACTAATATATATGCGTGACTAAGCTTTTTTAGCGCCAGATTTTGAATCAGCGACCTCAATTACCTCTAGACATTGTTCAAACAAGCAAAATAAATAGTGTGAGTAAATAGCACCATTTTGGTCCATAAAACACAAACGCTTATCCACTGCGCCACCAAAGCCAAATTTTTAAACAGCTTTTCCCCTCTTTTTAGAAGTCTAAAAAATTCCATCCAAATATATTTTTAAAAAGATCAATCAACCTTGCACTAAATTCTTCATGGGTTGTTGTTGCTGAGTTTGTTAGAACTGCTGTTGACGGTTGTAATGTAGTTGGATTATTACTACAACTACAGAAATATACTCTAAACACCTTGAGCTTGTTGGTATTTCATCTGGTTTACTTGATAGGGGTACGACTTCTGAGGTTGTATAATTTTCTTGTCTTGCTCGCTTGCTCGTACTCGTACTCTACTACCCAACACTCAAACAAAAATCGACTAAAAATAAATGGTCATTATCCAAGGTTACAATCTCAAAATTTTGAAAACAAGGACATATTAGAGCATTTTAGCAAACATATGCTTATTTATACAGTGCTTATTGCTCTTTGGCTGCTAAAAAATAAGATTCGGCTTAAAATTGCAAAAAGAATATTTGGAATCCCGAAACAAGAACCAATCTTATTAATAATTACAAATCCCATGCCTGTTCTTATCATTTATACTGAATCTCAGATTTTTGTAATAATAATAACTGATGTAACTAAGTTGAGATACATAATCTGTGTAAATCTACACCCAATTTATTTTTGCAGCCCTTTTTCGAATTTTAGTTTAGACGAATCAGACGAATCCCAGATTATTCATCTCAATGCAGGTACATCCATATTATTATTACTAAAAAAAAATATATATTCGGTATAAAAAACAAAAACCAGTAAAAAAGTTTGGAATTAAAGAGCCATGCTCGCCGCCGATAGGAATTTTTTCGAAAGGCGAGTGCCAAGTAAACTCAAAAAAGAATTATGTTGAAATACAAATTTATCGAGTACTCTCCGGACCATAAGTAATGAAAAACTTTTTCACTACCTAACAGTATAGATGGCTCAGTGGTAAAAACTCCTTGAAAAACCGTAATCGGTTCGATTCCGATTAGGAGTATTATTTTTCCTGGACTTTCAATTAAATGCGAAATTTTAACTCTCCTTCGAATTAACTGGTAGCCGCCTTTTAAAATATTCCCATCGGCGACGAGTAGGCCATTTTAACAAGTATTTGCTATGCTTTATTTTTCGCGACAATGTTTTATCGAAAAGGCAGTGTAAAAATTTTTTCTGACTTTATAAAGAAATATTTTACTGGCAGGAGAACACTATTTGGGGTAGCCAAAAGTGCGTTTTTTCAAGATCTAAGTATTTTTAGGCCGTTTGAACGATAGAACGGCCAAAAAAAGTGTGGGGAGGACATTTGTAGGAAAAAAATTTTTCGACTGCCTTGGTCCGCCTATGGTTTTCGGTCATTTTTCGTATTTTACCTCGTTTTGGTCACTAGAGCTTTGCAAAAAGAGCTTCTTGATGCATTTTCGATCATGAGTCTTGCTAGGAATCATGTCTAAGGTAAGTGAGTTCACGCATCTCTAACTCTCAAGCCTTAGACACAAATCACTCGAAAGTGACTCTGGAAGCATGAAAAAACATGCATACCGAAGTTTCTTTATGCGGTAGGCCCCAGTTAACAAAACTATAATCAAATTTTCTCTTTTCAGTTTCAATAGTGGTAATTAAGTCAAAAAAATGACCAAAAACCATAGGGTGGACCAAGGCAAAAATAGACCAAAACCACAGGGGAGACCAAGGCAGTCGAATTTTTTTTTCGAAAAATGTCCTTTCACACTTTTTTTGGCCATTTCTATTGTTTAAACGGCCTGAAAAATACTAAGACATTGAAAAAACGCACTTTTGGGCTACCCCAAATAGTGTACTTTAGCCATTTTACCTTGCATTTTTTTTCAAACTTTACGAAAAAGGGTGCGGCAGTGTGAGTAACCATTAATATTCCACCTGTGTTTCACTTCTTTTAGCGCTTTATATGTCCGTTTGGACTGCAAAAGCGAGGGAAGTAATACATACACCACAAAATAGAGCATTTCAAGCAAAGAGCTGTAAATTGCCTAGAATAAATAATTGTTTCCTGCTTATCATGCAAAGGCATGTGCATTTGCCAAAACAATGGTAAAATATTGACTTTGATAATGATGATGGTGAGTCAATTCTCCGTATTCGTCATTTAGTGAGGTTGCTGCTCAAAAATATCGATTTTGTGCAGAAGCAAGAATTTTTTGAGCACTCTTTATTGTGGCGTTTCTTTTTTACTGGTGTATATTTTACTTTTGATCAATTTTAAGAGCGGATTATTGGTATAAAAGTCAAAATGAGCACTAATACACCTTTTTTCACAGTAATTAGCTCTCAATACCATATAATCTCCGATAACTGCTGGTGGGTATTCATTTTTAACCCTTTAACTGTAATAAGTATTTTTTGCAACAGCAAAAACTTTCTGTTTTTTTCTGAAGCTTAGCTCAAAGTTTTGCCAGTAAGATCCACAACGTTCTCTATAAGATACACCTTTTTAAGATTTAGGTGTATCTTAGACAGGGTCTTACTGGCAAAACTTTTGTCGATTGTAAAAACGATCGTCAAAATCGAAATCCTTGCGATATTTCCGACTAGACTGACGAATCACATTTAACAAAGTATCTCAGAAATGAGGTTAAAAAAAGTGTTGCCTAGGTGGGTACGAACTTTCGGGGGCATCTCACATTGAGCGTCGACTGTATACTGTTTTTGCCTTAAAACTTATGTATTTGTATGTCAAAACAAGCTTTTTTCAATCTAAAACTATCAGCACTGCCCTTTTAAAATAGTTACTTTAGGATAATTATGTTTTTATCATGCTTTTTGCTATACTAATCTTTAGTTTGCTTGCTGTTTAAGTAAAAAGAGCAGCTAAGCAGTGCTGTTCAATAAAGTCTATGAATAGAATCACTGAATCGAATAAAAATATGTAATTTCACTGGTAGGTAAGAGAGCAGCTTACCGCAGTTATGGTTGTTTTTTATCTGTTCTTTCTACCCTTAAACGCTATTAGTTATAAATATAATTTCTGCCACTAGTTGCAATGGAAATGGCTAGTAAACCAAAAAGATTGTCTAGCAGTTCTAAAATCAAATCTCAACTTTTGCCCAGCTTCTCACTAAACCTGGCACTATTGGACCGAGGTTTGGTTTATGCAACTGAAATAGACTAACTAAATCAAATAATAACTTAGTTATGAAGACATTTTTGATGTTGGTGTAAAAAGATAGTCACAGAAAGTAGAAGGAACAGAATACTTGCGTGAGTAGCTGAGAAACGCAAAAAGCAGCGTATAAAGCAGGGCTCCCAAACGTACTTTATTAAAAGATTTGTTTTTTATTTGAGACCCTAAATCTTTAGAATTTTCGAGATTTTAAGTCAAAACCTTTTTTTGGTATCCAAAACCCAAAAAGCACTGGATAAATGACACTTTTCGACCAAATGTCTTTTATTTTATAAAAATGTCCTTTATTTGCAAATTTTGAGTTGAGAGCTCTGGCATTAAATATTTGCTCTGAGCTGAGTTATATCTCAACAAGCCGAAGAGGCGCCATTTGGCGCCTAAAACAATGATTGTTGACAAACAAATAGCGTGACAGAGAACCGATAAAAATACTATATCTAGATATAGGTACTCAAAGTAGATGGTGCAGGTTTATTGGAAGGTGTCGGCCTATCAGAGTAAATACCGTAACCTCAGACACGTTCACTATAATGCTCTCTGATTTAAAAGAGACTTGGATTTCACACTTGCGGATGCGGAGCCATTGTGAACGTAGGGTTAGTCCGGTAGTTCCCGGCGGTCCCCGTAGACATTTTTTTCTTTTGAGAAAATTGTTGTTAGGAAAGGAGGAAATAGAAAAGCAGGAAAAAATAGCGCCGCTTTGCGAATTTCCCGCGATAGACCAGAAATCCCTCGCGAATTCCCCCGTGATTTCTTAGCAAACCCCGTCCCCCGTAAAATTTTTTTGAATTCCCGCCCGTAGTCCCATCTCGTAATTTTTTTTTCAGAATCCTACCCCGTGGGCGAATCCCCGTATTTTCGCGAACCCTAGTTACACCCTAAAAGTTTCTTCCTGCACAATTTTATTATTATTCACAATAATTTTATTACAATTTTTTTAAATTTATTCGCATAGTCTGGTCCCAAGAATTCCTATTTTGCCAACCATTTTTTCAGAAATCTAAAAAAATCTTTCGTAAAAAACAAAATTTGCATATAGTGTGCACCATCTCTATATAGTATTTGGGTCGGGTGGGTGGGTGGGTCACACTTTTTATGAATTATCAAAAATGAGGTCATAGAGAGCTCAAAATTTTTGTTGCAGGTTTTTTTAGATCCGCCTCGATGTCAGCTTTCGTTTAAAAAAAAGAGCGGCGAGAAATTCGCATTTTTAAGAGGGGCGTTAACAAAAGTATGGAGGCCATTGTCGAGTTTTCCAATGAAAGTTATGCTTTTTTGGCATTTTTCCATTTTAAAGGTCAAAAATAAGGTCATAGAGAGCTCAAAAATTTTTGTTGCAGGTTTTTTAGGTCCGCCTTGATGTCAGCTTTCGTTTAAAAAAAAGAGCGGTGAGAAATTCGCGTTTTTAAGAGAGGCGTTAACAAAAGTATGCAGGCCAAATTTTGAGTTTTCCAATAAAATTAATGTTTTTTCGGTGTTTTTCGATTTTGAAGGTCGAAAATAGGGTTATAGAGGGCTTAAAATTTTTTGTTGCAGATTTCATTAGATCCGCCTTGATGTCAACTTTCGTTTAAAAAAAAAGAGCGGCGAAAAATTCGCATTTTTAAGAGGGGCGTTGACAAAAGTATGCAGGCTATTTTTGAGAAAAATCTCATAGTTTTCAAAAATTTTGTTCTCAAATTAAAATTTTGAATGAATTCAGAAACACATTTGTAGGCGAGGATAGGCGAGAGTAGGCGAGGATATGCGAGGATATGCGAAAAGAGGCAAATGTTAGGCGATGTTCGGCGAGGACAGGCGAGGATAGGCGAGGGTAGGCGAGGATATGCGAGGATAGGCGAAGATAGGCAAGGGAAGGCGAGGATAGGCCTGGATAGGCCAGGATATGCTAGGATAGGCGAGGATAGGCAAGGTAGAGTAGGTGAGTTCACAGGTAGGGTGGATGCTCTACCCTAACCCTTGATGTACTCGAACGATTCATCTGCCCGAACTACTAATGTACATGAACCACTAATGTTCCCGAACCACAGGAACAGTGCTTCATGTACTCGAACGATTTATCTACCCGAACTACTAATGTACATGAACCACTAATGTTCCCGAACCACAGGAACAGTGCTTCATGTACTCGAACGATTTATCTACCCGAACTACTAATGTACATGAACCACTAATGTTCCCGAACCACAGGAGCAGTGCCCGAACAACTAATGTTCCCGAACGGCATAGGCGCCGATAGGCGCCTGCAGACCCTAGTATTGAAAATAATGTGGTAGTATTTGCTACTACGGTCCATTTAGCTTTTCCTGCAAGGCGAAAAGTCAAGTTTTGATCAAATTGAGAGTCGGTTTCTGTGCCAAGTGTCTCAAATCTCTCTCAAAGGGAGCGCAGAGGGTTACACTTTCACCGTGTTCATGAATGTCTAATGTTTTATCACCTTTCACCGTGTAAATGATAAATTTGAGCAAGACTCATAATCCACATTTCTAGTTCAGAAATAGTTTACACTTTTTATAGTATTATGCAAAAAAAAATTCAAGATCTGATTTTGGGTTACGCGGGACTAAAAAAGTTCCAAACAATTTTAAAATTTTCAGCAATGGAAATATTCCGGATCGAGCTTGACTCAGCTTCCGGGGTGTTTTATCCTGGGCAAGTTGTATTTGGCAGAGTACTTATTCAAGTCAAAAGCAAGTCAAAGCTAGAGCTATAATATTTAGTGTAACAGGGAAAGCGAAAACCAGCTGGACAGTATACGAGAGTAGGACGTAAGTCAAATTGTAAAAATGTGACCATAATTAATAATTCTCAGGCAGTCAAGTCAATCTACTGGAGCTCGCACTCACAGCGAATCTATCCCTTATTCTGCGGAAATTGTCTACTTAGATCTGCAGATGTGCGTGTGGCAATGTTAGTTAAAAAAATGTGTTTCTAATTTGTTTCCGATTACTCTGTTCGTAGTAGGCTTATACAGAGCATAGTGGGACAAATCTCTAAAAATAGGACGGCCATCCCGTCTCCGTCTCATTAATTTTTTTGACCGTCTTCCGCCCCGTCCAAATTTTTGCCGTCTAGGCCTCCGTCCTAAATTTTTTTTGGGCCGTCTTCCGCCCCTTCTAAATTTTGACGTCTCAAAGGCCGTCTCAATAAAATTTTGGCCGTCTTCCGCACCGTCCGAATTAAAGAATTATCCAATTTTGCTCTTCAAAATTGTACAAATTTGCAGATGTTTTAGAGTATATGTTTATTAGACAACAGTGGTGTACGATTCGTATTTCAATCCAACATTGAAGTTCATTTTTCGGTTTCATTCGACTGATTTAGTTCTTTCTTTATCTTGTTTTTTGATCTTCTTCTTAAGTTCTTGAATTTTTTCAAAATTTTCATATTTTCACCCGAAAGCCAGGATATCTCAAAATTTTCATATGTTCGCCCAAAAGTCAAAATTTTTCATCATTCTGTCCAACAGCCGAATTCTTCGAAATTCGTTATTAAAAACACCAATTAGTGTCCTTATTTTTACAACATATTACTAAATTCCACCGTTTTTAGCTGAAAACGGTTAGAGGAAATAGGCCGGCCGTCTGCCGTCTTAAGAAATTGGCAGGCCGTCCTCCGTCTTGGCGTTTTCTTTTCCCCGACCGTCGCCGTCCCGTCCAAAATCGGGTCGTCTTAGGACGGGACGGCGACGGGATGACCCGGCAGGATGGCGATCTCACTATGATACAGAGTGGCCCATTATAAACTCCCGAGTTTATTTTGCCATAGCTTATTTTTATTTTTGACGTCTCGGCCAGATCTTTTTATTAAAAGACAGAGGAGATATTTAGCAAATCAAATGGTACCAAACATTCATTGTTGTCTTTCTGCCCTTTGAACTGGTTCATGCAATTCAACGGCTGATCGAAGAGGGGAAGAGCGTCGAAGCTTCCAAAAAAGATATCGCTGACAGTACAAAGCTATCAATCGCTATTCTAAAGCGCCAGATAAAAAATCCATCAAAGAATGTTATAGAAATATCAAGCCGGGCACTGCACTTTTTGTTGTGGTGTATAAGGCTTAGGACAGCCAAGACAGCCCAAACAGCCAAAATTATTAAAAAGGTCAGAAAGATAACAATGAATGTTTGGTACCATTCGATTTGCTAATATCTCCTCTGTCTTCTAATAAAAAAAGATATAGCCAAGACGTGGAAAAATAAAAGAGTTATGGCAAAAATGAACTCGGGAGTTTATAATCGGCCACCCTGTATTTTTTGAGAAAATTTAAAAATTTTAGCTTAGAAAATATGTAGAAATGTTTTTAGTTTAGCAGAAAAATTATTTTAGTATGTGATTCTGGGTCAGTGGGAAGGGAGGGAATGGAAGAAGGGTACTTATATAGAAAATGCCCCACCACCATAATTTGATCGTTTGTTTTTTTAGTTTTTTTTTTCAAAATGATGTATAGGTATAAATATGGTATATTTACCATGTATATAACTATGATCTATATAAGTACCATAGTGGGAAGATTCTGGGTCAGTGGGAAGGGAGGGAATGGAAGAAGTACCCACAATAGAGAGTTGTCTGTAAAACCTAACTACTACTCGAGAGAAATGCTAATTAATGCATGTTTTAGCACCTCAATCTACAAATCAAATACTGCCAGCTGGTCTGCATGACTTCCCTTTCACATTCACCCTACCTGCTCATTGTCCACCTAGTTTTGAAGGTTTACTTTTTTTGAAAAACAAAAGTTGTGAAATTTACTAGTAAAAATCTTTTTTCTTGTAAATTTGCTGCTAAATTATTGATCGAACAGTAAAATTTCCCAAGTGTCAAAACGATAATTCAATTACTTTTATTTAGTAAAATGACGTATCTCGTTAGCAGAGCACTAAAAAAGAGGCCCAGAAATTAGAAGCGATATCATTAAGGAAAAATTAACGAGAGAGCAAGTAACTGAACTTTCGAAAATGCAAATTTCAATTTTCAAAGTCATCAGAATTTTTCGATATTTTCAAAACTTTCGTAAATTACCGGTGATCAAACAGGTAAATACCTTTTCATAATTCTCAAAGGGAATTAATTAATATACTAATAAATCATTTGAAGGCACCGTTGGCTTCATCCGCTACTGTTGCAAAGCCAAAATAGACAGACCTTGGAAATTCGACGATACTACAAGATGTAGCTTTACAGTAATGCCTATGTTTGACCTGAACACCATTCATTATGCTAGTTTGCCTGTCCAAAAAGAGGTCACTAAAAATATTGGAGTGTTGTGTTTCAAACACGGTAGGATTACGGCGCGTATAAGTCTGGCTAAAAGTGGTTATGTGCCTGGAGAAAGTGTCATTTTGTCGGTCGACATCACCAATAGCAGCAGTAAAGATGTGCATAAGGTGGAAACATCACTTATTGAGACGGTAATTCTTTGAGCTTGTATAGCCTTGACCCTAGTTTTGAATTAATTGAAATTTATACAGGCAACATACACTGCTGAGAGGCATGGACGTGAGTTGTTTGTATATATATTCAATTAAAATAATTATATTGACATACCGTATTCTCTCTAATAGAGCGGCAGTCTCTATTTGAACACCACTCTCTAATTGAACACCATACCATAAACTTGCGCAGAACTAAAAGGAAAATTAGCAAAACGATTTTAAAATTGCTAATTTTTTTTTGAAAAATGCGAAATTCCAACTTTCATGTACACGGTTCACAGATCGAAAATGGCAAAAGCAGGATTTTCTTTCCAAAAAGCAGGAATTCAAACCAAAAAATCTACAAAAAATAATGCCGTGAGATGTGCGAAAATTCCTGCTTTTTCACGGACAAAAAGCAGATTTTGAAATAAAAAAGCAGGAAATTATTGCTAAAGCAGACATCTGCGAACCCTGTTCATGGAGCAATATTTTGAATTTTTCAAAAGAACTGAAAAATTGTAAAATTAATATATTACCAAAATTTAACCAGGAGTCCGGCTCCGAATAATGTGCAAAGGAGACACCTAAACCTTTAATGCTTACAAATTCATCTTTTGCAGGGCTGTTAGACATGCGTGCAGGTGTTGGACACCGACATTCTTCAACCGAGAAAACAAGAGCCCCGGACAGTGGTGCAATATATTGAAGAGTTTAAAGGTTCAATATTTTACGAACAATAATAAGTCCAATTCTAAAATTTACATTCAGTTGGTGCTCAAAGTTCTGCCATTTATCAAAGGATGCTTGTGAGTAGCAAAAGTAAATTTTAACGAAACTAAAACTAATAGATCTTTTTTCAAGGCGATTCCCCGGTTGTGCCCAGCTTCAATGTTTGCCCAATAATCACTGTCGATTATACCTTTAAGGTCAGTAAATAAAATTATAAACTGTAGGAAAGTCGTTGAAAACTAGTAAACGATGTCTTAAATAAGTTTATTTCAAACAGTACATGTTTTTGGATTTCGGTTAAGAATCCAAACATCTCGAAATCGACCTAAAATTATTCTGATTTTCTTTAACTAAAAAAATGAGCCCACACGTGGGCTTATTAGAGCAAATACGGTATTAATACAAAAAAATTATTAAAAAAAATACCTTAATTGCTAACCAGCTTAACCAGTGTCTGAAGAAAACGAGGATAGCTTAACTAGCCTGATTTTTTAGGTAAAAATAGTGGCGAAAGGTACACTTAGCAACACAATGTCTGGACAGTTGCCTGTTCTTATAGGTAATATCCGACAAGTTTATGTTCTACTTTTCTACGCATTATCGATTACTATAGGCACAATTCCTGTGCGCCAAATTTCCTTGCTTGATAATCATCAAGTGCCCTCTCAAGATTATTTAGCACCTCCTCAACCTAGCGCACCTCGTAAATAAAAAAACCTTTTTTTTCAAGATTAATAACATATTTTTCAGAAGGCTCTCCTGATGGACCTCCTCCAACTTATGCAGATTCAGTATTTGGCGGCGGTACGATGTCTGAAGAAAACGATGAAAAAGGAGCTGGTTTTACACCTAAATATCCTTTTTATAAAAATATTTGAGTCTAATAAATTCTAATTTGAAAACCGGCAAACAAAATAAATCTACAAATAAAATTTTTTTAATACGGGAAGTGCACGACCTAACCGTGCCCTAATGAAAGATCTCGTGTACCAAAAGATAGCTCTCATAATGCTGATCACGGAAAGAGAAGAATCTGCTATGGGGAGATTGACGTCGAGATATGGGTCTTTTAAAACTGTGAAATTTAGTAGCCAGAACGTATCGCTAACTAACATTAAAACATGTGAGTGTGGCATGATGGAGCCATAATTGGCCCACTTTTTCATGTCGGAGGTTCAACTACCGTCAGCCGCATTTTTTTAATTTTTTATTTATTTATTTTTTTGACCCTCTTTTGCCGACGTCGCGTAGATTCTTCTTTTTTAATAAATTTTTGCATTTTCATAAGACAACCAGGAAAGAAAATCACAATGGCCGTAAAAAATTCCAGAAAAGTTGAATTCTGAACTGGCCAAATTTTGGTCAACCGGCTCGAAGCGGTAAAAATAGTTATGGCGCCAATTTGAAAACTGACGCTATTTCGAAGACAATTGTTTGAATTTTTTTAGAATTTCGCAATCACTCCCATACAAACCATCAAATGACTCGAAAAACTAGATGTGAAGCGGTATTTCACACCTTTTGCACGTCACTGAGCAGTGATTTCTACATTCCGAGCATCTAACGCGCAAAACGCTTGATTTTACAAAATTTGTCTTCTAACTCGTTTCCTACTATGGCTAACTTAATTTTTGCATTCATTTCTCTTTAAAAAAATAACTATGTGGTGAACAGAACGAAAATTCACCACAAAGAGTAATGAAAAAGCGATAAATGGATAAATAAATCAATGGCTTACATAGTTTTTTTTAAATACCGCTTTGGGCCGGTTGGCCAAAACATGGCCGCGATTATAATTGCTTCAAAAATCTAACTTTTATATTTCTGTACTTGCAATTAAAAAATGCATTGTTATCTGCAGGAATAGTGCCTTTATATTGCATAAGTAAAAGGCATGGTGAAAATGATATTTGTGGTTTACTAAACCAAATAAAGTTATAAAATCATGTAGTAGAAAATGACCGAAAATACAACTTTTGATTAGAATTTTCTTAGTCTTCTGTTCAGTTTTTTCACCACTAAAATGTTTCCCAACTTTTTCTCTATCTTTTTTCAAAAAAATTACGTCTGAATGTGAGAAATTAGTCCTATTTTATATGAATTTTCGAACTGGCCAAAATATGGCGAACCGGCAAAAGAGGGTTAAAAGACTCATATCTCGATTTAAATCGCTCCATAGCAGATTCTGCGAGCGATTTTGTATTTATCATTACGAGAGCTATCTTTTGGTATATGAGGCTCTTCAATAGGCCACGGTTAGGTCGTGCGCTTCTCTTGTAAGATAAATTTTAAAAAATATTAAAGTGTAAAAATGCGAATACTATTCGGAAAAAATTTAATAAAACTCTAAACTGGACATCCTATCAAAACAACAGAACTTTTGCCGTACACCACGACCTACTCATTGCTAATTACGATGATGAAAGTGATTATATGTATAGGTTGACGATCTCGACTCTCCTTTGTGGACTTTTTGAACTGTCTGTGTGATTTGTAACATTGAGATAGCTTAAGGAGGATTCTTTGGTGTTACATGAACTGCTGTTAACTTACATTTCAAGCAAAAGACACATGAAATAAGCGAAGGTTTTATCCGTACGCACACATAATAAATAGACACACAAAGAAAGCTTTTATGCCCGAAATTCCAACACTGGATTTCACCCTGCCCCAGCACTCGATTGTACTTTTTTCGGAACGATGTTAAAAGATTGTTTATTTACTTTTAAAATAGTTTTCATGCAAACAAAGTTGTGTAATTTTCATTAAATTGCCTTGATTCCCAAGCTAAATTGGCTGCTGGGAACAGGGTATAATCAATGCTGGGGGTGGGGTATAATTTAACCAGACAAAACGAATAGACGCTACGTTTTTTTAAAACCATATTTTTTTCTTTCGTAAAACATATCTGTTTTTGCACTTCCTAGATTTACCTGCGAAAAAACACAATTGAGTGTTATAAAAGTAAGAAGTGCAGAAAATTAGCTTACGATTTTAGGACAGCCATCCCTGTCCTTTTCCATGATGGTACACTCCTTGCAGTAGTAAGCATCTGAAAATGATAATAAAAGAAAATAGTAATTCGAGGTTTCTCGAACGTTACTCGAACGATTCATCTGCCCGAACTACTAATGTACATGAACCACTAATGTTCCCGAACCACAGGAACAGTGCTTCATGTACTCGAACGATTTATCTACCCGAACTACTAATGTACATGAACCACTAATGTTCCCGAACCACAGGAGCAGTGCCCGAACAACTAATGTTCCCGAACGGCATAGGCGCCGATAGGCGCCTGCAGACCCTAGTATTGAAAATAATGTGGTAGTATTTGCTACTACGGTCCATTTAGCTTTTCCTGCAAGGCGAAAAGTCAAGTTTTGATCAAATTGAGAGTCGGTTTCTGTGCCAAGTGTCTCAAATCTCTCTCAAAGGGAGCGCAGAGGGTTACACTTTCACCGTGTTCATGAATGTCTAATGTTTTATCACCTTTCACCGTGTAAATGATAAATTTGAGCAAGACTCATAATCCACATTTCTAGTTCAGAAATAGTTTACACTTTTTATAGTATTATGCAAAAAAAAATTCAAGATCTGATTTGGGTTACGCGGGACTAAAAAAGTTCCAAACAATTTTAAAATTTTCAGCAATGGAAATATTCCGGATCGAGCTTGACTCAGCTTCCGGGTGTTTTATCCTGGGCAAGTTGTATTTGGCAGAGTACTTATTCAAGTCAAAGAGCAAGTCAAAGCTAGAGCTATAATATTTAGTGTAACAGGGAAAGCGAAAACCAGCTGGACAGTATACGAGAGTAGGACGTAAGTCAAATTGTAAAAATGTGACCATAATTAATAATTCTCAGGCAGTCAAGTCAATCTACTGGAGCTCGCACTCACAGCGAATCTATCCCTTATTCTGCGGAAATTGTCTACTTAGATCTGCAGATGTGCGTGTGGCAATGTTAGTTAAAAAAATGTGTTTCTAATTTGTTTCCGATTACTCTGTTCGTAGTAGGCTTATACAGAGCATAGTGGGACAAATCTCTAAAAATAGGACGGCCATCCCCGTCTCCGTCTCATTAATTTTTTGACCGTCTTCCGCCCCGTCCAAATTTTTGCCGTCTAGGCCTCCGTCCTAAATTTTTTTGGGCCGTCTTCCGCCCCTTCTAAATTTTGACGTCTCAAAGGCCGTCTCAATAAAATTTTGGCCGTCTTCCGCACCGTCCGAATTAAAGAATTATCCAATTTTGCTCTTCAAAATTGTACAAATTTGCAGATGTTTTAGAGTATATGTTTATTAGACAACAGTGGTGTACGATTCGTATTTCAATCCAACATTGAAGTTCATTTTTCGGTTTCATTCGACTGATTTAGTTCTTTCTTTATCTTGTTTTGTTTTTTGATCTTCTTCTTAAGTTCTTGAATTTTTTCAAAATTTTTCATATTTTCACCCGAAAGCCAGGATATCTCAAAATTTTCATATGTTCGCCCAAAAGTCAAAATTTTTCATCATTCTGTCCAACAGCCGAATTCTTCGAAATTCGTTATTAAAAACACCAATTAGTGTCCTTATTTTTACAACATATTACTAAATTCCACCGTTTTTAGCTGAAAACGGTTAGAGGAAATAGGCCGGCCGTCTGCCGTCTTAAGAAATTGGCAGGCCGTCCTCCGTCTTGGCGTTTTCTTTTCCCCGACCGTCGCCGTCCCGTCCAAAATCGGGTCGTCTTAGGACGGGACGGCGACGGGATGACCCGGCAGGATGGCGATCTCACTATGATACAGAGTGGCCCATTATAAACTCCCGAGTTTATTTTTGCCATAGCTTATTTTATTTTTTGACGTCTCGGCCAGATCTTTTTATTAAAAGACAGAGGAGATATTTAGCAAATCAAATGGTACCAAACATTCATTGTTGTCTTTCTGCCCTTTGAACTGGTTCATGCAATTCAACGGCTGATCGAAGAGGGAAGAGCGTCGAAGCTTCCAAAAAAGATATCGCTGACAGTACAAAGCTATCAATCGCTATTCTAAAGCGCCAGATAAAAAATCCATCAAAGAATGTTATAGAAATATCAAGCCGGGCACTGCACTTTTTGTTGTGGTGTATAAGGCTTAGGACAGCCAAGACAGCCCAAACAGCCAAAATTATTAAAAAGGTCAGAAAGATAACAATGAATGTTTGGTACCATTCGATTTGCTAATATCTCCTCTGTCTTCTAATAAAAAAGATATAGCCAAGACGTGGAAAAATAAAAGAGTTATGGCAAAAATGAACTCGGGAGTTTATAATCGGCCACCCTGTATTTTTTGAGAAAATTTAAAAATTTTAGCTTAGAAAATATGTAGAAATGTTTTTAGTTTAGCAGAAAAATTATTTTAGTATGTGATTCTGGGTCAGTGGGAAGGGAGGGAATGGAAGAAGGGTACTTATATAGAAAATGCCCACCACCATAATTTGATCGTTTGTTTTTTTAGTTTTTTTTTTCAAAATGATGTATAGGTATAAATATGGTATATTTACCATGTATATAACTATGATCTATATAAGTACCATAGTGGGAAGATTCTGGGTCAGTGGGAAGGGAGGAATGGAAGAAGTACCACAATAGAGAGTTGTCTGTAAAACCTAACTACTACTCGAGAGAAATGCTAATTAATGCATGTTTTAGCACCTCAATCTACAAATCAAATACTGCCAGCTGGTCTGCATGACTTCCCTTTCACATTCACCCTACCTGCTCATTGTCCACCTAGTTTTGAAGGTTTACTTTTTTGAAAAACAAAAGTTGTGAAATTTACTAGTAAAAATCTTTTTTCTTGTAAATTTGCTGCTAAATTATTGATCGAACAGTAAAATTTCCCAAGTGTCAAAACGATAATTCAATTACTTTTATTTAGTAAAATGACGTATCTCGTTAGCAGAGCACTAAAAAAGAGGCCCAGAAATTAGAAGCGATATCATTAAGGAAAAATTAACGAGAGAGCAAGTAACTGAACTTTCGAAAATGCAAATTTCAATTTTCAAAGTCATCAGAATTTTTCGATATTTTCAAAACTTTCGTAAATTACCGGTGATCAAACAGGTAAATACCTTTTCATAATTCTCAAAGGGAATTAATTAATATACTAATAAATCATTTGAAGGCACCGTTGGCTTCATCCGCTACTGTTGCAAAGCCAAAATAGACAGACCTTGGAAATTCGACGATACTACAAGATGTAGCTTTACAGTAATGCCTATGTTTGACCTGAACACCATTCATTATGCTAGTTTGCCTGTCCAAAAAGAGGTCACTAAAAATATTGGAGTGTTGTGTTTCAAACACGGTAGGATTACGGCGCGTATAAGTCTGGCTAAAAGTGGTTATGTGCCTGGAGAAAGTGTCATTTTGTCGGTCGACATCACCAATAGCAGCAGTAAAGATGTGCATAAGGTGGAAACATCACTTATTGAGACGGTAATTCTTTGAGCTTGTATAGCCTTGACCCTAGTTTTGAATTAATTGAAATTTATACAGGCAACATACACTGCTGAGAGGCATGGACGTGAGTTGTTTGTATATATATTCAATTAAAATAATTATATTGACATACCGTATTCTCTCTAATAGAGCGGCAGTCTCTATTTGAACACCACTCTCTAATTGAACACCATACCATAAACTTGCGCAGAACTAAAAGGAAAATTAGCAAAACGATTTTAAAATTGCTAATTTTTTTTTGAAAAATGCGAAATTCCAACTTTCATGTACACGGTTCACAGATCGAAAATGGCAAAAGCAGGATTTTCTTTCCAAAAAGCAGGAATTCAAACCAAAAAATCTACAAAAAATAATGCCGTGAGATGTGCGAAAATTCCTGCTTTTTCACGGACAAAAAGCAGATTTTGAAATAAAAAAAGCAGGAAATTATTGCTAAAGCAGACATCTGCGAACCCTGTTCATGGAGCAATATTTTGAATTTTTCAAAAGAACTGAAAAATTGTAAAATTAATATATTACCAAAATTTAACCAGGAGTCCGGCTCCGAATAATGTGCAAAGGAGACACCTAAACCTTTAATGCTTACAAATTCATCTTTTGCAGGGCTGTTAGACATGCGTGCAGGTGTTGGACACCGACATTCTTCAACCGAGAAAAAACAAGAGCCCCGGACAGTGGTGCAATATATTGAAGAGTTTAAAGGTTCAATATTTTACGAACAATAATAAGTCCAATTCTAAAATTTACATTCAGTTGGTGCTCAAAGTTCTGCCATTTATCAAAGGATGCTTGTGAGTAGCAAAAGTAAATTTTAACGAAACTAAAACTAATAGATCTTTTTTCAAGGCGATTCCCCGGTTGTGCCCAGCTTCAATGTTTGCCCAATAATCACTGTCGATTATACCTTTAAGGTCAGTAAATAAAATTATAAACTGTAGGAAAGTCGTTGAAAACTAGTAAACGATGTCTTAAATAAGTTTATTTCAAACAGTACATGTTTTTGGATTTCGGTTAAGAATCCAAACATCTCGAAATCGACCTAAAATTATTCTGATTTTCTTTAACTAAAAAAATGAGCCCACACGTGGGCTTATTAGAGCAAATACGGTATTAATACAAAAAAATTATTAATAAAAAAAATACCTTAATTGCTAACCAGCTTAACCAGTGTCTGAAGAAAACGAGGATAGCTTAACTAGCCTGATTTTTTAGGTAAAAATAGTGGCGAAAGGTACACTTAGCAACACAATGTCTGGACAGTTGCCTGTTCTTATAGGTAATATCCGACAAGTTTATGTTCTACTTTTCTACGCATTATCGATTACTATAGGCACAATTCCTGTGCGCCAAATTTCCTTGCTTGATAATCATCAAGTGCCCTCTCAAGATTATTTAGCACCTCCTCAACCTAGCGCACCTCGTAAATAAAAAAACCTTTTTTTTCAAGATTAATAACATATTTTTCAGAAGGCTCTCCTGATGGACCTCCTCCAACTTATGCAGATTCAGTATTTGGCGGCGGTACGATGTCTGAAGAAAACGATGAAAAAGGAGCTGGTTTTACACCTAAATATCCTTTTTATAAAAATATTTGAGTCTAATAAATTCTAATTTGAAAACCGGCAAACAAAATAAATCTACAAATAAAATTTTTTTAATACGGGAAGTGCACGACCTAACCGTGCCCTAATGAAAGATCTCGTGTACCAAAAGATAGCTCTCATAATGCTGATCACGGAAAGAGAAGAATCTGCTATGGGAGATTGACGTCGAGATATGGGTCTTTTAAAACTGTGAAATTTAGTAGCCAGAACGTATCGCTAACTAACATTAAACATGTGAGTGTGGCATGATGGAGCCATAATTGGCCCACTTTTTCATGTCGGAGGTTCAACTACCGTCAGCCGCATTTTTTAATTTTTATTTTATTTATTTTTTTGACCCTCTTTTGCCGACGTCGCGTAGATTCTTCTTTTTTAATAAATTTTTGCATTTTCATAAGACAACCAGGAAAGAAAATCACAATGGCCGTAAAAAAATTCCAGAAAAGTTGAATTCTGAACTGGCCAAATTTTGGTCAACCGGCTCGAAGCGGTAAAAATAGTTATGGCGCCAATTTGAAAACTGACGCTATTTCGAAGACAATTGTTTGAATTTTTTTAGAATTTCGCAATCACTCCCATACAAACCATCAAATGACTCGAAAAACTAGATGTGAAGCGGTATTTCACACCTTTTGCACGTCACTGAGCAGTGATTTCTACATTCCGAGCATCTAACGCGCAAAACGCTTGATTTTACAAAATTTGTCTTCTAACTCGTTTCCTACTATGGCTAACTTAATTTTTGCATTCATTTCTCTTTAAAAAAATAACTATGTGGTGAACAGAACGAAAATTCACCACAAAGAGTAATGAAAAAGCGATAAATGGATAAATAAATCAATGGCTTACATAGTTTTTTTTAAATACCGCTTTGGGCCGGTTGGCCAAAACATGGCCGCGATTATAATTGCTTCAAAAATCTAACTTTTATATTTCTGTACTTGCAATTAAAAAATGCATTGTTATCTGCAGGAATAGTGCCTTTATATTGCATAAGTAAAAGGCATGGTGAAAATGATATTTGTGGTTTACTAAACCAAATAAAGTTATAAAATCATGTAGTAGAAAATGACCGAAAATACAACTTTTGATTAGAATTTTCTTAGTCTTCTGTTCAGTTTTTTCACCACTAAAATGTTTCCCAACTTTTTCTCTATCTTTTTTCAAAAAAAATTACGTCTGAATGTGAGAAATTAGTCCTATTTTATATGAATTTTCGAACTGGCCAAAATATGGCGAACCGGCAAAAGAGGGTTAAAAGACTCATATCTCGATTTAAATCGCTCCATAGCAGATTCTGCGAGCGATTTTGTATTTATCATTACGAGAGCTATCTTTTGGTATATGAGGCTCTTCAATAGGCCACGGTTAGGTCGTGCGCTTCTCTTGTAAGATAAATTTTAAAAAATATTAAAGTGTAAAAATGCGAATACTATTCGGAAAAAATTTAATAAAACTCTAAACTGGACATCCTATCAAAACAACAGAACTTTTGCCGTACACCACGACCTACTCATTGCTAATTACGATGATGAAAGTGATTATATGTATAGGTTGACGATCTCGACTCTCCTTTGTGGACTTTTTGAACTGTCTGTGTGATTTGTAACATTGAGATAGCTTAAGGAGGATTCTTTGGTGTTACATGAACTGCTGTTAACTTACATTTCAAGCAAAAGACACATGAAATAAGCGAAGGTTTTATCCGTACGCACACATAATAAATAGACACACAAAGAAAGCTTTTATGCCCGAAATTCCAACACTGGATTTCACCCTGCCCCAGCACTCGATTGTACTTTTTTCGGAACGATGTTAAAAGATTGTTTATTTACTTTTAAAATAGTTTTCATGCAAACAAAGTTGTGTAATTTTCATTAAATTGCCTTGATTCCCCAAGCTAAATTGGCTGCTGGGAACAGGGTATAATCAATGCTGGGGGTGGGGTATAATTTAACCAGACAAAACGAATAGACGCTACGTTTTTTTAAAACCATATTTTTTTCTTTCGTAAAACATATCTGTTTTTGCACTTCCTAGATTTACCTGCGAAAAAACACAATTGAGTGTTATAAAAGTAAGAAGTGCAGAAAATTAGCTTACGATTTTAGGACAGCCATCCCTGTCCTTTTCCATGATGGTACACTCCTTGCAGTAGTAAGCATCTGAAAATGATAATAAAAGAAAATAGTAATTCGAGGTTTCTTAAAAGTTCAACTAGATCATAATCAAACAGCTTTTGCTGAGTTTTTCATGTTTCTGTCAAAAGTACAGAGGTCAGGTCACTGACGAAACTTTTCTTCATTTCAAAAATTTTGTTTGCACAATTTTTAGCAGCTTGTCCGGTTTGTAATATTCAAAAAACATTTTAGAGCTGCAGAAAAATTAGCTATGAGCAGAGCTCAAAAAATTCTTGATTGGCCGATTCGAAATAAAAAGATGCAACTGACCGCTGCTTCCTGGTCCGCCACATATGACACATCGACCCTACAAATTTAAAAGTTCAGTGAAAGTCTATTGCTATGTGCTTGATAAGTAGATACTGACAAGGGAAGCTTCAGGAGTGACCTTTTTCAAAAAGTTCGTTGAGATATTTTTTTTTGCAATTCATGTTAAACACTCGAGAGTACTATAATGAAGTGCCGCCCTTTTTTCGAGATTATCCTAAGAATCAGGGAGACAGAGCCTCTCGAAGTTCGCCAAAAATCATGATATCATGGTTTTTAGGTATCATGGTTTTTAGCATACTTTTGAATTGTTCTTGATTTGTATATTTTTTGAGTTTACAGCTTGCACGGGCATTTTTGAGCTTACTATACTTATTGTGATTAGTAATTTGAAAATTTAGTCACAGTTTTCCAAAATGTCCGAAAGAGGCTGATACAGGAATGTTGCGGGAATTCAAATAGTCGCTGCTTTTTTTATTTTCAAATTACTAATCACAATAAGTATAGTAAACTCAAAAATGACCATGCAAGTTGAAAACTCAAAAAATATACAAATCAAGAACAATTCAAAAGTATGCTAAAAACCATGGTAACCATATCATGGTTTTCGGCGAACTTCAGGCTGTTCTGCGTTCCTGATTTTCAGAGTGATCTCGAAAAAAGGGCGGCACTTCATTATAGTATTTTAGGGTGCTCTACATGAATCTGCAAAAAAAAAGATTTCAATGAACTCTTTAAAAAAGTCATTTTTGATGGTTCCCTTGTGTATTTGGTAGGCAACTAACTTGGTATGAGCCGTAGTTGCACTCTTCGCATATCCTGACCAATGTGCATGGCCTCACGTAAGAGTCGCTAAATTAAAGAATTGTAACTTGCGCAAGAGAGACAACTTCTTGGCGAGGAAACGAAAAAAAAATACATAACATACCATACAACACATCGTCCATCACACTTGTCACACAGACGACCAATGGCCACACCTATAAGCATATTCGGTGATCAGAGCTCTTAAAACATCAACACTTAGGTTAGGCTAAATTACCTGGTTGTTTACGGCAGAAAATTAAATCCGGATGATGCTTGGCCATGCCTTTGAATTTGCCTCAACATAAAACAATTTATTGAAAAAAAATTGTTTAAAGAAAGCTACACACAATTTTTAACTAAAAGAAACTGAAGACAGAATAACTAGATTTTGAAGACCCACCCAACGGGGTGCAGTATGAGATCTCGATAACAAAAACAGAATTCAAGTCAGTTCAATTAAAGCTGGGGTGTGGCAAATTTATGAATTATTTCTTACATATTTAAGGGAAAACAGCTTTTAGAATAGCTTTCGCTTTTTTACACTAAAAACTTTTGTATTGCCGGCTAACTGTATGATTACTGAAATTCCTCATTTTGCTGTCTGGAATGGAGGACAAATTTCCCGAGCGTTATTTTTTTTATAAATCCGGCCATTTGCTCTTATTTTTTGACCAATGTCCAGGCAATGTCCGGGCAACTTTACACATTCTGCCCGGATTTCGGAAAAAAAATCCGGCAAAAATAGGGCAAATCCGGGAAATGGCCGGAAAACCGGGACAGTTGGTCACCTCTGAGAAAATCGGGGTTTCTCAAATAAACTTTGGGGGTTCTGGGCGGGATTAGAGGACGATTGCCGTTGCCGACAACGAGAATTTCAAATCTTTGATTAAATCATTGAAAAATCAGAGCCGGCATACGCGCCAATTTGGTACTTGGTCGTTTTGGTACGCGGTCGTTTTGGTACGAAATTTTTTAGTGAAAATTGTTTCGCTAAGAGATTTTCAGTAAGAAATTTTTCGGTGACAGCACGAAAAACGGTATTTTGATGAAAAAAAAATTCAATACGCGGTTATTTCGGTAAGTAATTTTTTGGTAACAGCACGAAAAATTTCGTACCAAAACGACCAAGTACCAAATTGAAGCGTATATTTCGGTGTACAGCCCGCTTTACCTTAGTATTTTGGATTCATATAACTATTTTAGGCTAACTGATTTCATTTCTAAAGCAATAACATATTCGAAAACATTGTGCCAAAGATTTTTGCAATATAAAATGTACCGCACGCATTCAAACATTCGAAATTCTCGTTGTCAGTAACGGCAATGGTCCTTTAAAGGAGCATGCCCGTGCGTTTCAAAAAGTTAAGGCGGAAAAAACAAAATTTACGTCTCACAACTCACTCGGCGCCAACTCAAAATTGTTTCTTGTAACATTATATTACACACAAATTTTTCAAGCCCCATGTAGAATTAATTATTTCGCTTTTTAATATAATTCACAGAATGCAGCATTTCTAAGCCGATAGACCACAAAATTGCCAATGGTTCATGGAGATGAGAATTGTAGTTTGCTAGATGACACTGAATCACAGGATGGAGATGCAAATGAAATACCGTTTGGCAGCTCCCAATCAGATCCATATTTCAATGGTTCAGAACGCACTAGAAACACCATGGAGCATTGCCATTCTCGGTTGTTACTTCAAAGAGATGTTAGTTACTCTTTCATAAAAACAGTTTTTGTTTATCGAAAATAGTTTTTAAATTTAGGACAAAAGTGCGGAAAAAGTGCTCATATTAGTTGCTTTCCTAAGTGCAATTTTCATAATCCTAGAATTTACTGGTGGTCTTCTAGCTAATAGTCTTTCTATTATGACTGATGCGGGCCATATGCTTAGTGACTTTTTATCTTTTGTTGTATCTATTGTAATGATCAGGGTCTCCAAAAGACCAGGTAGATTTGCAAATACACTATAATATTAGTTATAACTATAGTATAAATTTCCAGCCACGCGACGATTTTCTTTTGGATTTGTGCGTGCTGAAATGATCGGTAAGATATTTTTGTAAGAATTTTACAACACAGGCTCGTGATATTGCGCCTGAAAATCTCTGATATTCACATTTCATAAATTACTTTTTTATTTTGGTAAATGTCCTAAATGTAAGAATGGCGTAACCTTTTTTTTACCAGGAATTAACACCTTTAAAACTATGCAAATATTTGTTTTTAGGTGCTTTAATTAGTGTTTTCATCATCTGGACATTGACTATTGTGCTGGTCATCTTCGCAACCCAAAGAATATGGAATGGCCATTATGATGTGGATGCAGACACCATGATTGTGACAGCCTGTTTGGGAGTAGTCTTCAACATTATCATGGGTCTCATCCTCAAGTTCTGCAATACTGGTGGTGGTGGTCATGCTCACTGCCAGAGTTCAACGTAACTTTTTCATTCTAATCCCATTTTATAGAGGAAAACTATGTTAAGGAATGTGAATGTGCGAGCAGCCTTTATCCACGTCCTAGGCGACTTTGTGCAAAGTGTGGGTGTGCTAGTAGCAGCTGTGTTGATCAAAGTGTTCAAGTGGAGTTGGCTGACCCTCTGTCTACATATATATTTTCAGTGCTGGTGTTGTGCACTAGTATACCCGTGTTCAGGATATTGTCTATGTGCTCATGGAATGTAAGTTCACTTGAGACGCAACCGACTCGCCAACAGTGTTGAATCGATGTTTTGCGTTTTTTTCACCGGCAGCGATTTAATTTACTTGAAATCGTTCACAGATATGGATGATACTCATTTCGTAGAGAAATTTCTCCGCTATAGAATAGTGCTGATATATTTTGCATATGAGCATATTTAAGGGTATTTTGGGTCATTTTATAGATGAAGTGCGCACGCCCGGTGCCGCACTCGTGCCGATGCTTTTTTCGGCACCGGGCGCCATACGCTGCGCCAGTTACGTTACGAAGGTTTCTTATATACCATTTTGTAGAAGAACAGTTAGTCTACAAAGCTCATAAAGTTTCTGTAATATAATTGTTTTATGAGTTACTGAGCTCCGGTGCCGAATTCTAGTTACAGTAAAAATTTCCGGCACCGGAGCCAGTAACCCATCCAGAAACTTTTTATGAGCTTTGTAGACTAACTGTTCTTATACAAATGTATATAAGAAACTTCTTAACGTAACTGGGCGCAGCGTATGGCGCCCGTGCCCATCGGCACGAGTGCGGCACCGGGCGTGCGGACCGCAGTTCATCTATAAAACGACCCTAAATACCCTTAAATATGCTTATATGCAAAATATATCAGCACTGTTCTGTAGCGGAGAAATTCTCTACGAAATGATGTATCACCATATCTGTTAACGATTCAAGTAAATTAAATCGCTGCGGTGCCAACGCAAAAACATCGATTTACAACACTGCTCGCCAACGCCATAACTAGGGCGTGCAGGGATCGGATCCCTCGATCTGGATCCCGGTTCCAAAGATTTTGGTGCTGATCCGACCCGAATCCCTCTCGATCGATTTTGAAAATCTCGATCCCGAAAATTGCCAAATTCCGATGAGCATTTCAAAAGCATTTTTGGCCAAAAATATTTTCATTTTTGCATGATTTTGCAGTTTTTTTAATTTATTTTTCTCTTTTTTAGACAGATTTTGAATCTGGCAGGTCATGCCAATTATTTTATCAGGTTTAATTATTCTTCGCTCTGTATTACAGCGATTCATGCAAAAAGGATGTTTCAAAATAATCCACCGATTTTAAACGTTTATAACTTTTCGTCGTTAAGTAAATTCAATATATTGTAAACAAAGCTTACGGTGAAAATTTTCTAGCAAATTTTCTGTAAATATTCTTTTATAAAATAAAAACAACACTACTTGTGCTTGATACCCCTCTAATAGTTTATGTCCTGTTTTGCAGACAGCCTTTGGAAAGGTAAGGTCTAAGCCTCAGGGAAGCCACTCGTATTCTTGATTTTACACTTCAAAAATTTTTGACCGGAAGCTTAATCTTTATGCATCTGCAAAACTTTGAAATAGCATACAGAAAAACAGTTGTGAACGTTTTAAATCAGTGGAATTTCTTGGGACACCCTGTATTTTGCCTGATTATTCATGGACTCGACAGATCGGCAAATCCTGGAATTTTGATCGGGATCCCGATCCTGATCCCAAATTTTTTAAGCCAATCCCGACCCCGAAATCCCTCACGAGGCCGAATGCACACCTCTAACCATAGCTCGCCAGCGCTAAAACAAACTCGCCAACAACGAAACTCACCAACGTTAAGTCTCGCCAATAGCAAAACTCGCCAAAAACTAAACTCACCAACGAAAAATTCGATTTAACTGTCCCCCTTGGTACCGGCCATAAAAGGGCTGTTTTCGTTGGCGAGTTTTTTGTTGACGAGTTTCCGCGATGGCTAGATTAGCCGTTGGCAAAATTTGACATTGGCGAGTCTTTTACGTTGTTGAGTTTTCCCGCTGGTGACATTTGACGTGGGCGATTCGGTTGCGTCCCGTTTACTTCAGTGTATCCTCCCCGATTGTTGTACTAGAATGGCTGCTTGGCTTTGTCAGATTTCTTTGACTCTGTGATATATCGATTCAGCTCGAAATGAACACGATTCTCTCTCGGTATCCCTGGCGTGTGGCCTAGAACATGTGGACCTCCAAGTACGCAAGAACTCGAACCACAGGAGGAACAAACATTATTTAGCAAACAAGTTTTTATTACAGGGTTTTCGAAAAACGGTCTAGGAAAAAGTCATGACTAAAAGAAAACTTCTAAAATCGTTGAGATAGCCTATATTGTAACTTATTTTGTTTGATTGCAGCCACGCCTAGCTCAGTCAACTATGGAGATGTATATCGAGATTTGCTAGACATAGATGGAGTGGTTCAAGTGCATAGCCTTAACATTTGGTCACTGAGCACTGAAAAAACAGCTATGTGTGTGCATTTAGTAGTAGTTGGTAAGTTAAAATCTCTTTTGAGACTACGTAATTTCTAACCATAACCATGACCTTTTTAGAAAATGATTCTGGAGCAATATCAATCACCAAAGCAGCTGACTTGATGCTAAAAAGCAAGCACAAACTATTGTTCACAACTATACAATTAGAAAGTCTAGAAGATGTGAATGTGGACTGTGAATATTGCAAACCTCTGCCTTAATTGCCTTTTTAAAAAGCCTTAGTTTTAAATCGGTTTATTTGTTGATGTTACTCGCATAATGTAAGAAAATCAGGAATAATAATTTATTTGACTACTTGGGGCCTAGCTGGGCAACTTGAGTACTGCCTGAAAATCTCGCGACAAAAAACCGTTATTAAGTAACGTACTCAGGACACCATTTTAAGCAAAATAGAATTCTAAGAACCAACGACCAAGACCGTGCTGGGCACCACTAAGCATTTTTTCTCGTTTTATCACATGGCGGCCCCCGAGTCATCCAAGAAGACAATGGCCAAACAGCTGTGGACTGCAACATCGAAGCCTGAAGGGATCAGGCGAATCTCGATCAAAGTGCTGAAGAACAATGGGACGCCGTGGATTACGACTGTGGTGGTGCCGGCTTTGGCAATCGATCATGCTGCCCTACAAGTGCCTGCAGCTGGTGGCGTCCCCGTGCATACGCTAGCCGATTCGGGAGAGTCACGCCTCGCCTTCAAGGTCAAGTCGACGAAAAACGACTACTACGGCTGCAAGCCCGTCTTTGGATTCGTAAAGCCTGGTCAGACTGCTACTATCGAAGTGACTCTCGTGGTAAGTTATTGTTTTGTGATGACTCTATCACGTACCTCGGGTTCAAGCTGAAGTTGTGTTCGAGCAATTACAAACTACAATGAAAAAATTGATGGTTTCCATGATAGAGCTTCAAAGGGGCGAGAGATTTGGAAGGGCTTAGAGAAATCGGCCTATCAACAATATAAAAAAATTGTTGACGGGTTGCAAAAATGAATTATATATAAGGTTTCAATATTATTTTTTAATAGGTTTCACCAAACGACATAACTTTTGCGATTCCAGTTGAACTTTTTCCTAAATTTGTTCAGCTCTTCAGGAATTCTTATCCAGAGAATGTTTATAATAAGTGCATGTGGACTGAGATTAGTATGCACAATCTTAAACAACCGGCCTCTCACTCACAAAACCACCAATTTCTAAACGTTCGAATTTTCGATTATTTTCACTTAAGAGCGTGTCATAGCTGTGTATAACTGCTCAATGATTGGTCAATACTTGTGCAGAAGTTCACGAGCTACAAGATAGGAAAAAAAGCTACACAAATTTTTGCAAAACTCACTCAGAAATTACAGTAAAAGAGACAAGACCTGCAATTTCCCAATTCCCCCATTTTTTTCTTATCTTGTAGCTCGTGAACTTTTGCACAAGTATTGACCAATCATTGAGCAGTTATACACAGCTATGACACGCTCTTAAGTGAAAATAATCGAAAATTCGAACGTTTAGAGATTGGTGGTTTTGTGAGTGAGAGGCCGGTTGTTTAAGATTGTGCATACTAATCTCAGTCCACATGCACTTATTATAAACATTCTCTGGATAAGAATTCCTGAAGAGCTGAACAAATTTAGGAAAAAGTTCAACTGGAATTGCAAAAGTTATGTCGTTTGGTGAAAAAAAAAAAAATAATATTGAAGTCTTATATATAGAATATTTTAGCGAACCGTCAATAATTTAACACTGTGGTGGCCGTTGAGCACAAGCTAGAAGGAGAAGAAAGAGTCAACAATATAATCTCATTGCTGTTTGTGTTGTGATTGTTGTGTGTTTCGTGAGAATAAACTGACGACGAAGGCTTGTGTGAACGGTGCCCAAAGGACAGAAGGTAGACTGCCGAAGGTAGATTATACTCATGCTCTTTGTGTTTAGCATTAATTAGTTAAGGCAGAACCGGACACTTCCAAACCTCTTAATGATAACTGTGAGTTTCGTGCAATGTTTCTTTCGGAAGTTCGCTCTACAAACAGCACTATTCGTATACTTTACAAAGGCGAGATCGACTGTTTTGATGTTGGTTTGTTTTTTCAAAACTTTTATTTTTTTATTTAAGCAAAAATATCAAGTTTCTTGTAAAAAAGCAATTCTTTTGATTTATTACTACAATATTTAACCCTCGTAAAATGCCCGAATCAATATTCATATATCACAAATGTATACTTTGTTTTTGCCAAATTTTAAAGCTCAGCTTTTGAAAAATAGCATTTTTGCAAAAAATCTTGACGCTATTTCCATGAACCCCTCACCCCACAATAATTTTGGACAGTGTCTCAAGTCACCACTTTTTTACAAAAAAATTGACGAATACACTTTTAAGTATCGACCAAGGCTCTGAAGCTAAGCCGAAGTTAAAATTATTATAGTAGGGGTATATGACACTAGCGCCGAGATCTTAAACGTCCATGGGCGTTTAATTTTCGAACCGTGGCATTGTGTCATCTCGGCATTGTGTTTTTTACTCTTTTTGAGAAACTTGTCTAACGAGAAAACCGCCCGAACTGTGAAATGTGAACCCGTAAAAAATTATTACTCGCTTTTGGCATTTTCATGCGTATGTCCCTGGGTCGACCACGAAACTTTCAATTTTCGTATGCCTCGGTCCCCCAAACTGATTTTTCAGATTTCAAATAACAGGGCCAAAGCATTTGAAAATTGAAATTTTCGTAGTCCATACTAGCGATGACTATACGCATAATTTGCGTAATCAGAGCGTTTGATAGTGATTAATTGTTAATCTTTACCTATTTTGACCATTTTTGAAGGGATTTAGGGCCATATTAGGGTGGGGAAGGACCAAAAACAGACCAATTTAGTGTAAAAAGGAAGATGTTGAACATAGTTTTGTTAGCTGGGCCTACCGCATAAAGAAACTCTGGTATGCGTATTGTTTTTATGCATCCAGAGTCACTAACGACTGATTTGCGTCTAAGGTATGTGGGTGTGCGCATCTCAACCCCAAGCAACCTTCGGGGGCGCAGGGTGCTTGGAGTTGAGATGCGCACACCCACATACCTTAGACACAAATCACTCGAAAGTGACTCTAGATGCATAAAAACATCAGGTTGAAGTGTGAATTCACACGTGAATCCCCTTTTTGGTCAGCTATGAATAGTGTTTAGACGTCTTTTAAAGGGGCATGCCCACGCTAATAAGAGGTGGTGCCCGGGAATTCAAATTTTTTTCCGAATCATTGAACTTCAGTACGAATTTTTCAACTTGGTTTCTAACGAAACAGGGCCTAGAATTTAATTTTATGTGTGGTTTTGTTAAAAACCATGTTAAAAAAAACCCGTACAGAAGTCCAATGATTAGGGAAATTTTTTGAATTCCCGGGCACCACCTCTTATTAGCGTGAGTATACCCTTTAAGTAATTTTTATACGCTAAAAACGATAAAAAAAATGATGTAAAAAATAAAAATATAAAAAGATAGAAAAAAGAGATGCGCGCACTCACTTACCTTAGACATAATTCCGAGCAAGACTCTTGAACAAAAATACATATAGAGAGCTTTTTGCCTAGCTCCAGTGACCGAAACATGGTGGGATACCCGAAACATGGTGGGATACACAATACATGTTATTTTACCTTGGGGGACCAAGGCATTTGGTCAACTTATGGTAAGCAAAATTTTTTTAAAACCTTTTTTTAGTACGGAAATTTTTTGGAAACTACTTTTTTATCGGTTTCAGCGTATATAAATTACTTAGGAAACGTTCAAACCATATTATGAGTTGACCAAAAAAAGGGCACCATTTTTATAAAATTTTAACTTTATTACTCAAAAGAGCATAATTTTTAAAAATTTTTAACTTTATTACTCAACTCAGATCAGTAAAATTTTTTAAAAAACCAAGAATCCCTCAAGAATCCCCGGGCTTCTCTTTGAAAGTGCCCCATAGGTATTGGGCACAAAGGCGGCATCCTTTGAAGATGAAAAACTTGGTGCAGGTACTACTACTAGAAAGGCAGACTGTTAGAACTGCAAGGCCGATTGTAGACTTTACAGAGCCCTTTCATAAGCAAATCTAGCATGCTGAATATGAATCGGGTGTCAGAATGTAAAGTTTGCAAGTGTTTTACGTCTAACGTCTTTTGAAGATGATTTTTGTGCTCTTTTTCACTTTTGTTAAACCGTCCAAAAGCCTTTTCCATTCAACTTTATATCACTATCAGGTGCCATTTTTATGCTGATTCTGAATCTGGAGTGTGATTTACGGCAACATTCCTAATACTTTTCATGAAATTGTAAATTTAAAAAAAGGCATTTTTTAGTTATTTTGAGTTTTTATCAGTAACAGTTTTTTTTTGGATGTTAGCAAAAGACACACCATTAGCAAACTCAGACAAAGGCTTTTCTCATTAGCATAAGAATGATGCTGCACTGAGTAAATTCACTGCTCAGCAGCTCAAAGCTAAAACTATACCTGACTTTGATGAGTCGTCGCTAAAATTGGGCTTTTTGAAGGTATTGCAATTACCGTGAACAAGCTGAAGAGGCGCCATTTGGTGCCTAAACAATGATTTTGAACAATTTTTGGGTCTCGGGTTCGAATACAGTCCTGAACATGCCTCTGTTGAGCAACTTATGTGGAAAAACTTTTGATTTCATAGGTTAAATGTCATTTTTGAAGCATTTTTCGAACTCTACGCCATCTATTTACCCTTAGAAACATAAAATAAACAATTTTGAAAACAAAATTTTTTTTGGCGATAAGTATGCCTTGGTCCCCAAGGCACATGGGTGGCAATTTTGTAAAATGTCATTTTTAGGGTCGATCCTGAAATAATTAGGGGCTAGTTTTTTCGTTAGCTTTCTCAGCACGAAAAACTGGATAGGAAGTGACAAAAATAACCCGAGTGATCATCTATAAGTGGATTGAAAAACGTCACGGACAAACAAATAGCGTGACAGAGAACTGATAAAAAATACTATATGTAGATGCTCTTTTAATCCTCCAGTGGATTATTAATCTTAAAATTGTAAATCAAAAGTGGGCCTTACTCTAAAATTCTAGTAAAAAAATGGAGGAGGATTATTAGAGAGTGGTGGATTATTATATACGGTATGTTCGGAGGTCCGTTTTTTGTACAATTTTTTTCAGTGTGCGCTTAATTTACGGACGCGCCGTATGCTAAAAAAATTTTTTTAATTAATTTGCAAAAATTTCTGAAAAAATTGAATCATTTGATTAATTTTTTGAAAATCAGACAAAAATTTAGATTTTTCGACTTCTAAATTAAATTGTCATTCTAACATTGGCTAACTCTTGCTAGATTTTAGAAATACATGCAATTTTGTTAAAGGATAAAACGGAAATATGCTACGTTCTGGAGAAAAAGTGCCACGTTTTTGTGAAAATCTGCCACGTTTTGTATAAAGGGCCATGTTTCAGTGAAAAAGTGCCACGTTTTTGTGAACATCTGCCACCTTTGTCTGACTATTAGGTTTTTTAGACTAATCAATGATTTACACCTGAAATTTTGAAGATTAACATTAGCTTGATATTGATATGTTCTTGGAAACAAAGCGACCAATAAAACCAGGCATATCTGTGCAAAACTAGGCAAATTTGAAAAAAACGTGGCACTTTTTCTCCAAAACGTGGCATTTTTACGTATCGTCCTTTTGTTAAACAAACGAAATATTATTTTTATGTAATTTATTTTTGTTTCATCAATAGTATTCCAATAAAATTAATTTAGTCACCATATTTTTATTTTTTATCAGAACAATTCGCATATTCTTTTTCGAAAATTACCATGAATTGTTTTTAATAATTAATGACTATTGTATTTTCTCTAATTAATGCCCATGCTTATGTTTCAAATTATCAGAAACTGTGGGTTTTCTGGAAGTTTTCGAAGCTCCATAAAAAGTGTCTAAAATATTTAACGAAAAATTACTAAGTGATTTGTTTAAACCATTTAAACCTATAGAAAAACAAAAGTTTGAAACTTGGAGTCACAAAAAATTTAATCAATAACCAGGGCGTTAATTAGTAAAAACACGATATTATTTCTGAATAAAATAGTCCTAAAGCAAGACATTGTTTAATTCTGATGTATTTGGTAGCTGAAATCTTTGGGCTGGTCTCCAAAATCAGTTGGCCTCATGCTATGGTCGTGTCCACCTGCGCGTTTAGACAGCGAAAACTTTTTGGCTAGTGTCAGCAACAGAGATTTAGAGTCTGCAAATAACACATGATATTAGCTTAGATGTTGGACCATATTCTTTCATGATGATGTTCTTTCTAATGTATTTATGAATTGCGCAAAAAGTGAGAATTTTTACCCGCAAAATGCTGTTTCCAAAAAAAATTGGCTGAGGCAAGACTTTTGTCCGCTACCGTATTTGGTTTAGGTCTAGATATAGATTCTCAAAATCCGTGGTAAAGAGCAGACTTTTCTATAAAAATAGAATATGGATAAGCCCACTTTTACTCATGTTTTGGAGACGTCCTGTCAAATGTTCATCACCGCCAATATAATTCTCTGAGGAAGGTGGTTCTTCTGCATACATTTCTGTAAAAGCTTTAATAAAACATCATATACAACAATCTTGACTTCTTCAACTTACCAGCCACAGTCGGTTGAGGCCCAGTGGTTTGGTTCTAGAAGAGGACTTGTTGACCAGTGGCAAGTGAGATTTGAGCTTTTGAGACCAATTAGCCGTCGATTTACGACAATCTAAAATGCTCCTCAGCACACTTGATGAAAAAGTAGAAAGACTAAAAATCACTGACCAACCATTGGACCGTTTGGAATGGAGCCTTTCGAGAAATCCACAATTGGACCATTGGGAACAGCTGGCGGTGGAATGTGGTCCGCCTGGTCTATATTTTGATAGCTTGGCTCATATTGTTGATTGTAGCAGCGATTGTGAGGTGAGTCAAAGGGTCGGGAAGCAGCCAGGAGCCTAGCTGAAGCAGAAGATCTGTGATGACTATGCTGAGATATTCTGTGCCGGCGAGAATGGCTCGGAAGTTCTACATAAAAAATTTGTTTAGACGTAGACTGGTCAGCAACTACCTGAATTTATCTCTCGCATGAACTGAGGATCCTGCTGCAGATACTTCAGAAACTCTCGATTTTGGATCAACAAGGCTATTTTCTCGTCGTCCGCACAGCTAAAAACTGATTTGAGCGAGCTATAGATTATTTTTTTAGAAGATGTTCATTTTTTGAAAGATATTTTTTTCAATTTATAAAGGTTTTTTCAGCCAAAAGCTAAGTTTAGATACAGAAGTTTGATCTGAAGCAAATTTAGTGACGTGGGATGAAATTTGTTATTTGGAATACTTTTCTGTAAATTTCTCAAGATAATACTCCGGCCACAGAAAAATCGAACAGGATCAAAGTCAACAATAATTTATAAGAACATCGTCAGTAACATTCTTCTAAAAAGACCCTTATATCTTACTGGCTGTCAGCTCAATACGCACTTACACAACAGCGAATACTTTTTGTCGCTCAAAAATTGGTTTTTTAAGATTTTCTAGAAGTAAATAACCGGGTAACTCCGAAGGCAATACTCAAAAAATATGACTTATTCCTAAAAAGATCATAAAAAAGACCATGTCAAAAACTTACTTAGGTGCTGTCTTCTGTGACTCTTTGTCAGGTATGGCTGGCACATTAACTGTCTGGCAATTGGCATTGGAGGGAGAAGGGGCGAAATTACTGGTCTGTGATGAACAAGAGGGCAAATTTGACGAGCAATTCTTCGAAGTCATTGACAACAGATCATCGATGGTTAGGGACACATCACCTACAACAAATACAGGTGTTAGACACTGCCTATCGTCCCAATCTAAGTCCTATTACCATTGCGCTTCCTTAAAACTGACTCAATGACCACTGGCGACAAGTCCGGAAACATATTTTGAAACTGCGACATTGCCTGAAAATGAAAAAAGTTTATTGAAAATCTGGAAAAATATCCAGGTAAATTCAGAAGCAGTCAGTCATGTGCACCTATAACATTCTCTGCAATTATTCGGCCGAAAAGTGTTATTGTTTACTTAGTAGCCCTGCTGTGCATTAGTAGGAGGTGAGTGAGCAAACACAACACAGGTTGTTTTCCCCTTTGCTATCACTAGCACCCTATTGTAATGGCAGCTTGTAAGCAGTTTTTTTCGAAACTAAGTTTACATGTACGGATTTTCAAAACGCCCGAAAGGTATTTTTTAACTCTTCGACCTGTACTTGCATAGCGCAGTATTGAAGCTTTTCATCACCCGATTTTTACGTAGGAAAAGGCAATTTTTCTCCAGATCACGAGTTCAAGCTTCAGTTCGTGTTCGAGATGTTACAAGCTACGACAAAAAAAATATCGATGGGTTTGTAACAAAGATCTAAAATTCTCGTTACAACAAAAAAAGACATTAAAGGGGCATGCCCATGCGTTTTGAAAAGTTAAGGCGGGGACCAGCAAATTTTTTTGAATCGTTCAATTTTTCACTCGTTTTGCATCAAATCTAATATAGATGACCTTATACTGCTTTTAAAAGTTAGGCAGAAAACTTAAAAAATCTAGATGAGAAAGCAAGTAAAAACGTTTCGAGAAAGAAAACATTTGCTGGTCCCCGCCTTTTCTCCGTGTCGCGCAGGGCATGCTCCTTTAAGCTTTTTTATTATAATTTGTAATGGATCGAACACGAGCACGGATATTGATTAGCGACCCTAAATGAATTTTTTTTCAAATTTTCAGCAAAAATCGTCCAGTTTTAAGACAAAAGTTTTCGAAAAGTCTTCCCTAATACCGAAATCTTGTCCTGAATTCGAATCCATTGAGATCAGATCGAAAAAATGTTGTGAGCTGAGATATAGATTCAGATACCGTATTTTCTCTAATTAGCCGACATGTCGGTTTATTTTCAACCCTTCAAAAATCGTGAAAATTTTGGGTCGATCTCGACATTTTCGGGAGAAGATCCAAAATCGAAAAAGCGGAATCGATAGAGCTCGTGGGAGCTAAGAAAACGCAATAAACAGCGATGTAAATTTTTTTTTTTGGACTTAGAGGGGATAAGTAGGGGGTGTCGGTTTATTAGAGGGTGTCGGCTAATTAGAGAAAATACGGTAACTGGTGAGAAATTTCTGGCTTATGCACTCAAAATAGCTCTATCTCAGCTCAGAAACATTATTTTAATCTGATCTCGACGGATTCGGATTTGGGACAAGATTTTGGTATAGAGCTATGATTCGTTCCTGATTCTATGATATTTGTCTTATATTTAGGCTAGACCGCCGAAGGAAGGCAAGATGGTCATTCAATTTCTGGTTTTTGTTGCCGGTGTCACTGATGCTACCAAGCTGTTCAAGAGTCATGCTCTTCAAGAAATCATCTTGCCGTTGTCGGCTCTCCGACAAAGAGTCTGACAGAACACATTTGATTGTTCTTCTATGATGTTGTCGATGAATTGTCAATAAAAAAAATGTGGAAATATGTCGTCTTTTTGTTCTTATCGCTGTGTGCTGCTTTGTTGCCAACCTGAAATCGGCATGTCTTTGGGAGACATGAAAAAGGCAATGACTACTACCGTACATATAAAAATTTCGTCAGATCGTTATTTCGTCTACCTTTAAATTTGTTGCAGCAAACTTTCGTCGTGCTTACCACCGAAGAATCCGCTGAGAAAAATATGATAAAGCACTGTTAAGGTAAGCAGATCCTGCTAGCGTTGAGATAAACCACCGATTTCAGACAACATAAATCTTCTTTCTTATCGAAAAGTACGAAATTTGCATCCTCAGTGACAAATAATATACCATAATGCACTGGATCTTGTATAAAAAGTTCTTCTGAAAGGGGGTTTCTAAAAATTGCAAGTTTTTTTTTCAAAAGTAGTAATATACATTTTAGGGCGTTTTGGAAAGATGTCACATACGCGGAAGATTTTTGGCAGCTTTACGATAAGGATTTCGGGCGCTGGTAGCGAATACTCCCCCCCCCCAAGAATCCGAACTTTTAAAATTGCTGTAACTACCCTTGCAAACAACAATTTTAGGGCTTAGCCCTTAGGCTCGAGGGTGGGCCAGCGTACGGAATTCGCCACGGATTCGCTACTAAGGTTTCGGATAATTAATCAATTTAAAAAATTTCGATATGAAAGTCCTTAAAATACTATTTTCATTTCAACACACCTAAACTATTCTGATTTTCTAAATGTCTCATAACAATCCTAAATTAACAAACAATTATTACATGCAAATAATTCATGATATTGTGCTCCATTTGCTATCCCAGCAAAAACCACCAAAAAAATTAAAATATGACTCACAGGTCCAAAGTCAAGAGTACATTCAGTGGAGTTGGCGCTTGCCATTACACTTGGTGCTACTAGATGCTGGTTGTCTGCACACTAATATTGATTTCAACCACCTAGAATGACTTTTAAAATTATTGATTGAAAAAGCAACAAGTATGAATTTTTCATGACTAATCACACACAGAAACGGAAACCAGAGATGAGGTAAATTCTGCTCAATTGCTGCAGCTTTTGACAAATAACACCTTTGTGTGCGTATAATAAAAACGCTAGAAAAAGAGAAATGACGAGGAACTAGACAAAGAAGGGAAAAAAGAGAAAAAGGACAAGAGACACACACACCAATCAATTGCACTACTTCAGGCAATTTTATTGGAACAAGCAGTCCAGTGCCTCTAGTTTGAGGATGCGAACAAAAGATCTGTTTTAGTTTTTACTGGGGTATGTACCCAAATTTTTTTGATATTTTTAATCTGTAGGTGGATTTTTTGTAGGCAATATGTAATTTACGCACATCAGTGTTGTCACAAGTCACATCTCACACTTGGGGTCACACTAACTTCACTGACCTTTTTATCTGAAATACCGTTTTCGGGTTTCAGATGTTTTCGTACCGTTTTGTAGCTGATATTTTTCGTTAATCAATTTGTGTGTTCACACTTGATGTGATTTTATCAAAAAATTATTTTAAAGTGGGACGTTAGACCACTTAATCGATAGAGACAAATCTCGGCTACAAACGGCACAAAAACATCTGAAACCCGAAAACATAATTTCAGATAAAAAGGTTAGTGAAATTAGTATGACCCTGAGTGTGAGGTGTGACTTTTGAATTTTTTTTGAAAATGACCCTAACTCTGAAATCCTAGTCAAAAAAAGAGCGGTAAGGAGTTTCAAGTTTTAAAGCTCTAAGTACTTGGGGAGTTAAAGGACCATGAAACTTGATAAGCACAGCAATCTGCGGAATTTAAATTCGCGCGGGACCACCCTAATTTTGTCGCAATTAATTTGGCATTTTGAATTAATTTTTTTTGTGCGTTTTTCATTCCTAAGCGTTTCATACGTGGATTTTCTTCTGTCTCTCCATTTTTCGTCCGCTTCTATGTTTCGATCTCATGAAATCTTTTTAGGCTTCTGCTGTGCCATATGCTGATGATCTCTCAAACGGGGATTGGTCCTATCGACATATCAAACGGCCGGAATTGCTGGTTTTTCGGATTAGATAAGTCTTTTTATTTAGTTTTCGCCGTCGGTGTCTTTGTGGTCCCTTTTAGGTGCTTGTTTTGCTTTTACTCGTCTCCCAAGTTCTGGATTTCTTATCTTTGGTTCATGAAGATGCAGAATCCTGAAGGAATTTCAGCTAGTAACAACCCTATTGAGGTTCAATGGAGCAACAGAACCTTTGGGCCCCACTCGCCTGAACCAAAGGGGTCCCAGTCATTTTAAGTCTAATCTATGCGAAAAATAAGTAAGGCGCGAATTCAAATTGAACATTTTTTTGCATAGATTAGACTTAAAATGACTGGGACTCCTTTGGTTCTGGCGAGTGGGGCCCCAAAAGTTCTGGATAGCCGGTTCAATTATTTTTCCTGTGATATTCCGTTTGTTTATTTGTCAATAAAACTTCTTTCTGTTTTCGGTCTCTCGTTTATCTTTGTAGCGGATTTTCTCAGGTTTATGTACGGAGTTTTGGACCGTGTGGACGTATAGATTTTTACAGCTCAGCAAAAAAATTCATATCCCGAAAATATGGTTTGCATCGTATGCGGTAAAAAAGTTGGAAGTGAAAGCGGAACAAAGATGTCGTTGACTGATCGTCGCAGAAAGAGGACATTGTTCGAAACGAACTGAACGTTGCCATAGGAATTATACCAAATGCTTTGATACGTCGCCTGGATGGGACAATTGAACCAATTGTTACGTTTGAGGATGTCGAAGTAGTACCCTTTCCCTTCAATAATATATTATTTTTATCAATTCAACAGTTAGCAATTGGCCTTAGCAATCCTGTTTACACCCTCATCGCTCGTTCTTTTGCCTGGCCAGTAGTTGTCGACATTTACAAACAGCAGGAGACAGAAATTTTTGAACAAGCGTTGATAAATCCAGTTAAATATAATAAAGAATAGTTATATAGACTTATTCATCCTCTTTAGGTAGGCTTAGACATTTCGATGGATGGACAATATGACAGTCCTGGCTACTGCGCGCAACTATGTTGCTTTGCTTGTCTAGACAATAGGACCAAAAAAGTGATAACATTTTGCTGTCTGAACAAGCGTGACACCGGTAAAAGAGATGAAAGTCAGTTTGGAAAAAGTGGGAAAATTTTAGAAGGCGTTTCGAACAGAATGGAGCTACAGGGGGTAAAGCAATATATACAATGCTTAGAACAGTCTGGTATAAAGATTAGGTCGCTAACAACAAATCGGAGCAAACAAGTTCTTCAGTCTTACATGTCAAAAGAGAGAAAAGATATAGTTCATAATTTGCCGCGTTGCACTTCAATCATCTTAGACAAGACGAAATTAGTGGTGAAAGAAGAGTTTCAGGAACAAGAACAAAATTTTTCAAAGCAGTGGGTGGCAACGTCCAGAAAAAGATAAAGTCTCACCTCGACAACGACTGGAAGGTGGAAATCGTCGATAAGGTTATCCAAAAGTGCGAAACCTTGAGATCTACAGTCACCATAACACGAGAAGACACTAGTGATGGCGCTGACGTATTTGAAAGCGATGAAGCGGAATATTTGAATGACTATGACACCGACTCAACTGAAAATGATCATTGTTACATGTGAGAAAGAGAATAAAAAATGCAAGTCTTACGCATTGTGTTTAGTCTTGGCTTATAGGAAATCCAGAACTTGGGAGACGAGTAAAAGCAAAACAAGCACCTAAAAGGGACCACAAAGACACCGACGGCGAAAACTAAATAAAAAGACTTATCTAATCCGAAAAACCAGCAATTCCGGCCGTTCGATATGTCGATAGGACCAATCCCCGTTTGAGAGATCATCAGCATATGGCACAGCAGAAGCCTAAAAAGATTTCATGAGATCGAAACATAGAAGCGGACGAAAAATGGAGAGACAGAAGAAAATCCACGTATGAAACGCTTAGGAATGAAAAACGCACAAAAAAAAATTAATTCAAAATGCCAAATTAATAGAGACGGAAAAATGCCTGTCGTCGGGGTTTCGGGGAGGGGTTTTTCCGTTCCAGAATTTCGGTCGGGGTTTCGGGGTTATGCAAAAAAAAATTCGGGGCCCCGCGGGCCCCGTCCTAAATTTCGGGGTTTTGTGAAATGCGTTTTCCAAATAGCACTCATCTGAATATTATTTCACAGAGTAAACAATACTGAAAGCCGCAAATTAAACAGGAGTATATAATGGAGGAAGGATAAAGTAGCGACTTTGACAAAAGTACGACAATGAGAAAAATGAAAAAGCAATTTCCCGTATTTCGGGGCGGGTTTTCGGGGTTTTCGAATTGTTTGGGCGGGGTTTCGGGGCGGGGTTTTCGCCAAAATTCGGCCCGGTCGGGCCCGAACGGGCCCCGTTTCCGTCTCTACAAATTAATTGCGACAAAATTTAGGGTGGTCCCGCGCGAATTCAAATTCCGCAGATTGCTGTGCTTATCAAGTTTCATGGTCCTTTAATAGAGGAAATACGGTAATCACGAGTTTTTTTGATTTCGATTTTTAGACTTTAGTTGAGCACTCGAAAATCTCAAAATTGACCTCTAAATATTTCGATTAGAAAACAATTGAAAATAAATAATTAAGTTTGAAAAATAAACCCCAGGGCGGATTAATATGGTATTTGAAGTGTCTTTCATGAATAAATTTGATTTTCAAGAAATTGCCTAAAGTCTGTCCAAGGATCTTTTGGACACCAGTTACCGTATTTCCTCTAATTGCCGCCCCCCCCCTCCAATTGCCGCCCTCCCCCTGAAGGTCGATCGAAAAATAAGTTAGAGCTAAATTTAAAAAAACATTGAACCATGTCCAATTCGATGAAATCCTCAATAGGACTATCAATCAATTAATCAATCGTATTTCCTCTAATAAGCGCGCACCCCCTACTTTGAGGTCCTATATCTCAGCTCAGAGAAATTGTTCTGCAATGCTTTTTTTTGATGCATTTTCTTAACTCCCACGAGCTCTACCGATTGCACTTTTTAGATTTTGGTTGAGCACCTGAAATTTTTAAAATTGACCCGCAATTTTTCAGATTTTTAAGGTGTTTGAAAAATAAGCGCGCCGGCACCCTTATTAGAGGAAATATGGCATGAAACGTGTAACTTGTCGCAAAAATTCAGAAAATACCAATCAAAGCAGTCAAAGAAAATCCTCAAAACCATTGAGGGTTCTTTTCGGTTATTGGCACCCCACTATTTTTTGTTATTAAAATCTTTCAAATTCTCTCCATGATTCGTTCATTCATTTATGGTGGGGTGCCGATAACCGAAAAGAAACCCATCGATTATCGGAGCTCTTTATTTAGCCTACGAATAAGCTACACTAGGTGTGAAACCTGCATTGATAGTCTTGTCGGGTAGTCAAGAGCCCGAGTATGATTTTTACACGAAATTGTTAATAAAATAATATATATGGTGTGCAGCCGGCGGTAGTCGAACCTGTGACCTAGGCGATGCGTATATAAAGTTCCCCTTCCTTTAATTTGGCTTCCCTGGACAAACAATTGGCCTGAAAATTATACCCAAAACCATAAAAAATTTGAAAGTAGGATAAAAACTTTCATTGCTGGAGTGGTAAATTACTTCGAATTTGTGATCGAAAAATAAGCGCCACCTTCTAATTGCCGCCCCCTCTAATTGCCGCCCCCTAGAGGTTGATCGAAAAATAAGCGTTCCGGTGCGGCATGTAGAGGAAATACGGTATACCTATTTTATTTAGAAGCTGGACAAGGCTTTCATAAACAACTTGTGGCTAATTTATTGAACTACCGGATGGGTAACCTTTTTTTGACGAGTTTATTTTCGCCCTAAGTTTTCAAATATGCAGCTTTTTGTCGAGATCTTTTTGTTTTGTACCTAAGGCTATGCAAGTCCTTCTTTTTATGTTCGGCAAACCTTTTTTGAAAACTAGTAACTCTTTTGCCTTCTCGGATAAACCATTGCACGCATTTAGCGAAAATTTTCTCCGAAAAAACAACCAATTAAAAAAGCGAATTTCATCAATAAAAACAAATGCACGATTGGTGTTATTTGATTTTCTATAAAGCTACAAACAAAAAATATCTTGGAAAAGGGGTGCAAATTGAAAAAATTTATATGGCATTATTAAATTTTATTTGAGCATTATAAGAATTTTGGGGTTTACAAAGAACACTATTTATTTTCAAATACCTAAATAAAAAGATAAAACATAAATTGCTGCTGACCACAAACTCTGCTGATTGAAAATAAACTTTATTCAGTAAGCCTTACAAATAAAAGTTACAAATATTTCCAAATCAAATGAGAGTAGTGCTTTGAGAGTAAATACTACTAAATATATTTATGAAATTATTATTAGCACAGCGAAAACATCAACATTTCTAGCCATTTCTATGGAATATTGAGCCATACAGCTGGCAGTGAAACACAAACACACAATATTTTTTATAGTTCAGAAGTGGGTACAGTTGAGTCGCCCTCAAGTTCGACTCCCCCAAATTTCGACCACAAAAGCTCCCCTGCCTCTTTCCCTCAAAAATCGTGGCCCTAGATGCTACCATGTTCTGGTCCAAATGGCTAAATTATTGAGTTTTTGGAAGAAAAAAATGGCAACGTTGGAATGCTTGTGGTGTTTCGGACTAGACTAGCCAAAGACAACTGGCAGAAGCCTTCAAGATTTGAGTTAAAAAAAGTGTCGGATCCTAGGTGGGAACGAACTTGAATGTGGGGTCCACTAGATAAAAATTTGACTGCATACACTACAAATTTTTATTATCAAACACACAAGATATATAAGCTCAATAGTTAGGGGTTTTTCGTAGAACAGAATATAAAAGTAACAAGTGCAAGTACTAATTTGATAATATTTGTGAATGAAGTTTAAAAGAATGCATAAAATACTAAATTAGCATGAGAAATGCATACAAGATGACTAAAACTAAAATTATAAAAGAATATCAACAACAAACAAAATGGATATCAGGTAAACTTAAAACTTACTGAAAATTTTCAGTATTACTTTAATATTAGACCACTTTTTAATTTTACAATTTGAAAAAAAAAAACTTAAATTTAAAATGATGATAAAAAAAATTTTTTGCAAAATTTGATAATTTGTAAAAAATGGTCGTATTCTTAACTCACACAGGGTTTTCCAAGGAATTATGCCAGTTTTCCATGTTTGTTATTTTTTACTGAGTTTTGGAAAATTACTAACTCATGAAGAATGGATCATTTTGAAACACTAAAAATTAGACTTTAAAAAAACTAGCGTAAATTCTCGTGACACCCAGTACAGAAACAAAGTAGAAAGAGCATGGCATAATATATAATTACACTTTTACATAGAGAGAGAGATTAGCAGACAAGGGAATGATAGCTGATGAGACTATCCTAAACACAAGACCAACAAAAAAAACATAAATATTTACCTAGGGGGCTATAACATGTCAAAAGACTTTATTGGGAATAGAGACAGTCGATCACACCCATCTATACATACCTAGCTGCACAACTGCAATACACTAATCTTAGCTATGGAATTCCTAAAGCTTAAAGACAGAGAATCTATCGAACTAACAGAGCCAGACCTATAAGCAGCAAGATCGGCGAGAATAGAGCACTGTTGCCTGAATTCAGATCGTTGCCGTCAGCTGGAGATGCCTGTCCTGGTTGAGCTGCTCCCTCTTCCTGTTCTTCCAGATGGTTGTTGTTTTGATGGACATGGTGGTTGTTGGCGTCCGTTATCGCAGGCCTCAGACAGTCGAAATGACAGTTGTGCAACTTGTCTGCATGTAAACCTTTGAACATATTGGTCAGTGATTTGCACATGATCTGAGACGCTTCTTCTTCGCAAAGACCTTCCATGGCACTGAAAGGATTCAGTTTGAGATGAATTTGTAGTGGAACAGGCTAGTCAAAAAATAAACCTCATATATTCTTTGAGTTTAGTGTTCACTTCTGAGCAAACATCTTCATCGGGATGCTCCAAGAACTTTTCGCTGAGGTAGGTTCCTGCCGACAATGTCATTTCCCCTATTCTTTCTCGTGATAAACCTGAACGTGGAAAACTTTTTATAATTGAATGCATCCAAAGTTTTTACTGCGCAATGTTAGTTTTTAAACTTTTGTGAAACCTATACTTTTGAAAACTTCCAAATAAATATAACACGAATTCTTTGCACCTTGTGATTCCACTGGATTTTCTCCAAACATATCGACGCCAATTAAATTTTCTGTAGTATTAAACAGTAAAAAAAACTAAATTGGTGTTCTGCTTTCTAGGAGTATGAAATCCGTTCGTTCCCCTTTGTTTCAAACTACAGTAAAACTATGGACTAAAGTACACTATTTGGCCAGAGCCAAAAGTGCGTTTTTCCAAGGTCTAAGTATGTTTTAGGCCGTAAAAACGATGAAAACAGAAAAAAAATGTGGGAGGGCCATTTTTCGAAAAAAAGAAAATTTTCGACTGCCTTTGTCCCCTCTGTGGTTTTGGTCATTTTTCGCCTTGGTCCCCCGGATGGTTTTTGGTCATTTTTTGACTTGGTTACCTCTGTTGGACCTAAAAAGACGGAATTTGAACATAGTTTTGTTGACTGGGGCCTACCGCATAAATAAACTCTGGTATGCATGCTTTTTCATGCATCCAGAGTCACTTTCGAGTGATTTGTGTCTAAGGTATGTGGGTGTGCGCATCTCAACCCCAAGCAACCAAGCCCCCTGCGCCCCGAAGGGGGCGCAGGGGGCTTGGTTGGTTAGAGATGCGCGCACTCACTTACCTTAGACATGATTCCGAATAAGACTCTCGATCAAAAATGTATATAGAGGGCCTTCCCACACTTTTTTTGCCGTTTTCATCGTTTTCACGGCCTAAAACATACTTAGACCTTGAAAAAACGCACTTTTGGCTCTGGCCAAATAGTGTACTCCTGCCAAACTATGTACAGAAATAAATGGGACAATACTTTTTTGGCGCAAATTTTGTTTTGCGTCATTAGATTTAAAAATTTTCCACTTCTTGAAAAGTTTTAACACCATCACGTAGCCCTGCGACTCTAGCTTCTAATGAAGTATCATTTGTTGCATCATCTCTGAAAAATGTAACACAAAAAGGTAAACGTATGACCCGAATCAGAGCGTTCATACTTTTTGTTCATACTTTTACCTTTTTGTATTGCATTTCTCAATGATAATTTATTAGGAACTAGAGTCGCAAAGCTACATGATTATGTCAAAACTTTATAAAAAAGTTTAAAATTTTTAATCTAATGACGCAAAACAGAAATTTGCGCCGAAAATAGTGGCCAAAAAAAGTATTGTCTTAATAAATGTGTGTTATTATCAAACTTCAATGAAACCCATTTGTTATTAAAGATACACAAATTTTTGGAAATTTTCGACCAAAATCTAACTAACACGTAAGGCAATTCTCTGCAGTCAGAAGCCGAAATCTGGTCAAAAGACATATACTTAGAGCGATTTTTTGTAATTTTAGACCAGGTGTAAGGAAATTTTGTCACCTCGACTTCTGACCCTGATTTTTATGCCTAACGTATGGAGAAGGTTGTTTTATGCAGGATTTTACGGATGAATAGTCAGTAAAAGTCCAACTTTGAGGGAGCACTGCCCACTTGTAAGGACAAATTGGCAAAATCCACTATCTGTTTGTTTTTGTTTATTTTACAACAATTTTCAATAGAATGTATATCATGTGATATTCCATTTGACGCGGGAAGATCAGCAGTATCATCCTGTGAAAATTGTTTTTTCAAATGGTCGAAAAAAATAGAGAACAATGCTTTTTTGTAAAAAAGTCATTTTTTCGGATTGAAAAATTTGGCATATTTCGTCGATTTTTTACAAGTCACTCACCCTTCCGAAAAATTGAAAACGTCAGATTCACTTAAATGAGTAGGAAAAAGGTGAGAATTGAGAAAATCTTTTTCCACAGGATGACAGTGCTGATCTTCTCGCGTCGAATGGCATATCACATTATAAACATTCTATTGAAAATTGTTGTAAAATAAACAAAAACAAACAGATAGTGGATTTGCCAGTTTGTCCTCACAAGTGGGCAGTGCTCCCTGAAAGTTTGACTTTTTCCGACTATTGATCTGTGAAACCCTGCCTAAAACAACTTCCTCTGCATGATATGCGTAAAAATTGGGGTCAGAAATCGAGGTAACAAAATGTGGTTCAAATTTAAAAAAAAACCACTGTTAACGATTTTACCTGACCCTCAAAAAAGTTATAAGTATGAATCTAAGAAATTTAAAAGAGTTTCATCAATCAGATCGAAGTTTTTATTGTAAAAAGTGAAACCCATCTGAAATTTACATCCTTTTTATTTGTATAAATATAATTTTTTAGGTGAGTGTCATACTGATGTGCGCCGTTCACTCCAAATATTCTCTTATTAAAATCAGCTGGCGATTTGTATGCTCAGAAATTTATTTGAAGCATGGTGAGTGGGTAGGCGTCCGCACAATAGAGTCCAGCATAAAATTGTCTTTACCAGTTTAGCATCGAGCTGGGCCCGACTCGTTTTTTTTGGTCGGTGCACTTCACAAAATGGCTAGGATACCGATTTTGCAGATCGTTTCTGTGAAAGTCCACATTTTCGTGCTTAAACCCTCCATTTGAACGGCACCTTATTAAGACCTAGATAAGCTGCTAAGCAAGCCTAAGCCGCTGTTTTGGTAAGCATATGCATTAAAGGCAAAAGCTGGCTGATTGGTAAAATCGGAATCTTAACGATTTTTCAAACCAGACTGCCTAAGACAATTGTTAAAAGGCTTCGAGAATCGAGATGAAAAAGTCGTCCCTAGCTGGGCATCGAGCTTGAGTGTTTTCCATTATATCAGCACTTGGCTGTAAAAATTAGCCATGCTACAAATAAATTTCAAGTCATTCAAGCTCGCTTGAAGTCAAACTTGATGTAGTTGTTCCGAAAATAAGTTATATCAAGGTGTATATTGTATAAGAACTCGCTGTGCTCTTGCGGAGCATATTTATTATATCAGCACTTGGCTGTAAACTGGGCTGTCTTTTGGGCTGCCACTTGGCTGTCTTTCGGAGCATATTTATCAATCCATTCAGTAAGTAATACTCACAAGATCTGTGCTCACTCAACAGCTCTTGGCCCTCCTGAGAACAGGCATAAGTGAGCAGGTAGTAGCTCTTCAGGAAACTGCCTGAGTTTTTCCTATGTGTCAGCAGATCACTAAAATGGTATTAATTAGTTTTTTGGCAAAACTATTTCGCGAAATTGCACTTTTACCTGACAGTGTTTGAGGCAGCTACGATTTCTAAAAATTAAATACTTTTTTGGATATAAAAGCAATCTGAAAGTAGTGATTACATTACCATTGTGATTGCATTCATGAGGTTCTGGACCATCATCCTAAACATTAACTAGAGTCTTCAAAAGTATTGGAAAAGCAAGAATTTAATTTATAAATGATCGTTTTGCCCCAAAACACATTTTTTGTATAGCTTTTGGCATAGAGCTTTTAAAAAGTACAGGGTGCCCATTAACACAAAGACTACCGAACTCAAAATCAGTGACCAACTTAAAATATTAACTTTTATTAAATAGACAATGACAACTTTACTAGGTCAAGATACTAATACAAAGACATCGTCATACGGCAATATCACAAATGCATAATTTTGTCAAAATGGATCAACTAGCTCTTATTCTTTTGTGCCTAGGAACTTAGATTTGCGCATCGCACCATGGAAGAGAATATCGATCTTTTGTTGGCCATCAGAATCTGCGGTGAATCGAACTCTCTAATCTGACCTTCTTCGAGCACTATGATCCTAGAAACCGACACGGATTGTGAGAGTTTCAATTTACCTTTTCTTTTTAATTTACCTTTTTACCTTTTCTTAAATAAAACATTTTTCGACAATTTTTTATTTTTTGAAAGCCTACAAAATAGGAAAGTAGTATACCGTATTTGCTCTAATAATCGGCCACTCTCTATTAAACGGCCACTCTCTAATAAACGGCCACCCCAGAGACCTATATCTCAGTCCAGAGTCAATATTTTTCAAATCTGTTTTATGCATTTTCTTAGTTACCATGAGCCCTCCTGGTTCCACTTTTCAGATTGTGGTTGAGCACCCAAAAATCTCAAAATCGAAATATTTTTTTTTTCGATTTTTTAGGGGTTGAAAAATAAACGGCCATGGCCGATTATTACAGCAAATACGGTAGATAGTAGTATAGAGCAACTCTCTACAAATCGCATCATCGACCTATGTACCACACAACAATTTTTTTCTTCTATACTCAGATAATTGTGGCTATATGTAAATAAGCCCGTCAAATTACGACTTACCACGTCAATTTTTTAATTTAGCGCGATACTCTTCAATAACTTTATAATTTAAATTATTTTTTAGCCCGAGTTTGAAGTCCAACTTTGACGAGATAATTAATTTGTTTGACGAGTTGGAACAATTTGTGCCGGTAATTCTGAATCCCTATTTTTGAGATTTGTATATATTTTTAGGTTCTTTTATGGATTTATGTAGTAGCACTATCAACAACTGTGTATTTTGGCTGAGCTAAGTCCCCAAAACATAGTAAACATTGTTGTAATCCCTCAAAACACTCTAGTTGTTCTCATATTTCCAAACTTCATAGTTTTGAGCTGTCTACTACTCAACTGTTTGGTAATCGATCATTTAGCCTTCACAACATACAATCAAATTAAACCATTGTCAGAGCTAATCGATCCCTTTCCTTAGCCCAACTTTTAGGTTTAAAAGTGATGACCAGCCGGCAGCAAAATGAAATGGACACTCTGCTAATTAGAGTCTGTTTCTATTTGCTAGCTTATTGGTCAGTGCAAGTCGGTGATGTTCCCTTCCTACACAACAACCGGAAACAATTAGACCAAATTTGCATATTAGCAGGCCCTAATTAACCCCTAAAAGACGGCCAAAACAGCGTAAAAAAATATTAGTCATGAATTTTTTTTGTTTGATTTTTTGAAACGCTCGAGCAGCTAACGCATCTTTGGAAATCTGCACTAGTAAACAGTAATTTCAAAAATCAGTTTTAAATTCAACCGAAAAGAGCATTTTAAACCAAGAAATTTTGGTGAGTAAGCTGTGTTACCTGAATGCACTTGTCGAGTGCCCTGAGATGGTCACACTGGTCTTGGTTGATGGTGACCACATTGTCTTTGAGTTCATAAAGTGTCCAGGTCCACTCGTCTAAGATGTTGATAAAGCACTTCACCTAAAAAAGATTGGACTAAGTCAGCTTTGGGAGCTAGTATGTTGTAAATTCCCTTACCAGTGTGACGTAGTTACAATTCTGAATAAAATTATTATTTAGTTTTTTAATACAATTTTACTCTTTTCTTTAGTTTTATGCCAACATTAAAGGACCATAGTCGTCGCCGACAACGAGAATTTTAAAAGTTTGAATTGGCGCGGGACAGTTCTCTTTCGTCTTTCATTGTACTCTTTTGAGTCATTCGAAGCAAGTCAAAAGAGTAAAATGAAAGACGAAAGAGAACTGTCCCGCGCAAAAAATTCTCGTTGAAATTCTCGTTGTCGGCGACGGCTATGGTTCTTTAACGAGAAATTTTGCCTGTTGGCCAAATTTTAGGCACGTTTTTGAAGGTCTTTAGGAACCCAAAATTACCACCATATAAACACTCTGCTTTCGCATAAAATAAAAACAATTTTTGTGCTACTAATATTACTTTATAGGTAGGGTTGTCGAGGCCTCGGATTTTTCGAGGCGAGGATTCGATTCCTCGAACCTCGATCCACAAAAATTTTTGAGGTTTCGAGGCGAATCCTTGAAATAGAGGCCTCGCGTCGACAACCCTATTATAGGTTAACAAAAAATACAGGTTTTCACTAAAGAGAATTTGAGGAACATGACACTCAAATCATGATGAAAAACCAAAAATTTCAAAAAATCCTCAATACGGGGTATTGTGGAACCAACAACAAAATCGTTCGACAAATCGAAAATGGTCGCATAAAATCTTTTTATATAGAAGAAGCCTGAGGCGCCGGCAAAAGAGGGTCAAAGAACTGTCTCTAACCTATCATGACAATTCTAATTGATCGAATGCGCAGGGGACCACATAAATTTTGTCAATGATTTTTTACAATTATGTTTGCATTTAATATCATGTCTGTTTAGAAAATAAATGTGTAAATTTCTTCAAAATTTCGAACTATTCGCTTGAATATGAAGGACTAGTGCTTTGCTTATCTAGCTGTGACCAGTGAAGATCGAAGGATTTGAGAGTCTCTATTTTGGTCAGTGTAACGTTCCGGACTGTGCGAAGTAAAAGGGCAAGTTCAGAGTTTGGCTAAGCAAAAATAACTAATCCAAGGTCCCATCCAGGAGTTTTGCTCAGCCTCTGACAATCATCTCTACTTTTTGGTGTGATTTCGTACGATTATTTTGAGCCAATTTTTTGCCAAAAGCAGAAAAGGAAGTCATGTGCTCTAACAATAGACAGTGACAAAGAATTTAGCCAATAGAATACACAAAAAGCAATGTGTGTTCTTGCTTCTTTGCCCGGTCCCTTTTCCAAGCTAACCCAATAAACCAAACAATGCTAATTTTGTTTTCGTCAGCTAAAAAATTCCTTTTTTATTTCACAAAAGATGCAAGCTATTCTGATTTCCCACACTTTATAGTTGTCCAACATTACTTTTTTTACTACAAAAAATGATTTATTTTTGACCGAAAGCTGCAAACCACGAAGGAATTAATTTTCGAGGCTTCTCATTTTCAATTTGGAAAGTTTGGTCAACGGCAATTATAATAATAATAACAGCACAAATCAATGCCCCACCAGCCAATTATTGGTTTGTGGCAAAGCAAGGAAACCAACAAAATTAATTACAAGCACATACTCACACCTCTGGGATTACTGCTGCGGTCATTTGAATAGTGTGCCACTTATAAACACTAACCTAACAAATTCTCGATTTCGCTTTGGAAGAAATTTTTGCGTGAATAGATTTTAGTTTGACTCCTGATGGGTCTCAAACCATTTAAATTCATGATATTAGGTCGTGCCAAAAGTTCTGTCCGTTTTTTCTTAAATTAAATTTTTGTAGCATTGTGTTTTTTCCATTAATTTTTTAGACAAGTTTTTTAGAATTGACCTTTCATTTTGTAGCCAAGATTGTCAGCTACAAAATGAGAGGTCAGTTCTAAAAAAGTTGTTTAAATTTTTATGGAAAAACCACAATGCCACAAAAATTTCATTTGAAAAAACGGACAAAACTGTTCGAGTGAATGGAGGCAGGAGCTCAGGTTTTAATGCTCCTAAAAAGTTTGGTATTTTCAGTATTCAATTTTAAAAAGAAGAATATATAATTTTGAACCCAAAAAATGATTTTTATACGATTAAACTAATACGATTTCGATTGTGGAACCCGTCAAAAAACTTTAGTAAAATTTGTCTTAATAGGAAATAAATATGAAACCCACATCGAAATGTCAAGCCAAAAATGCATTTAGCCAGGCTTTCGCGCGGTGAAGTGAGTGCTGCTGTGATTTTCCCGTTATAAAAACGCCAATTCATTCAAAACTCCTAGTATACCGTATTCCCTTTAATTAAGCGGCCCCCTAGACCTTGAGGACCTAAATCTTAACCCAAAGTTTTTTTTGCAAAGCTCTTTATTGCATTTTCTTAACTCCCACGGGCCCTACCGATTCCGCTTTTCAGATTTTGGATCTTTACCCAAAAATTTTGAGATCGACCTCAAATTTTTCCGATTTTCGGACATCCAAAAAATAGGGCGGCCGGCCGCCTTATTGAAGGAAATACGTATTTGCAAAGTTTTCGTACACAATTTCATGAGAATTTAGAATATCATAATGCTGCAAGACTGTCTGATTTAATTGTAATAAGTCTGATTTTTACTCCACAAAATAGCTAGCTTTAAATTTTGTTTAAAAAAGTTAGTTCTTGTCGGTTTTCAGGTCTACCTCTGATATGGGTGTAATAAATTTTAAATTTGTGCCACAGTATAGGAGATAGCACCGTCGTGGTAATTGATGGTCAATAATAATTTTGACCATAATCCCTTTGATTACACCCTGTCCTCAACCAGTTAATTTTTCCCTGCATAACCTAGTCGATTTCACCCTATCCCAGCCAGTCCATTAGGGCTTCAACCGTTAAAGGTTCATGCTCACGTTGGTCTGGTGGTCCCTCGCCAAATGAAATTTTTTCCTAGTCATTGATCTTCTGTTCGGATTTTTCAACTCGGTTTCCAACACAACAAGGCATTGAATTTAATTTAATTTTAGGTGAAGTTTTGTTAGAAACAAAGTCAAAAAATCCGTACAGAAATTTAACAATCAGAAAATTTTTGAATTGGCGGGGGACCACCAGACCACCGTGACCATAGTTCTTTAACACACATATATTAGAGGTAGTACCGATAAGCAACAAGAAACAAAAAGTTTGTATGAAAATTGAGGAAAGGTCCAACCTGTGCTTGAACAATTTTGATGAGTAGCAATAAGGTAAGCATGAAAGTCCTTGGGCATAAAACAACTACCATGTTTGATGTTTTGTAGTGATCAGCGAATAGGGTTTGGAAGGAATTAAACACAAAATAGTCGAGAAAATGTTCTGCTGGTTAATGCCGAATCAATAGGTTTGTTTATTGCTTGAAGATGGCTAAGTTCACCTAAATATTGTGCAAAATCAATTATTAGATTTGTAGAAATGCGAAAGAGCAATAAGAAAACAAACAATATGTAAAATAAATACAAAGCCAATTTGTTTTACATGCTTATAAGATCTTGACACTACTGGAATATACGCTCCCCAAAAAATTTTGGAGGGTACCCAAAACAACCATTTTGAAGAAAAAAGTTGTGCAAAAGCCCTTGTAAGTAATGGCCAGGCCCTGAGCCTAACCCTAAGCCTACGGGCCTAAGCCCAAGCCAAAGCCTAAATTATTGGATGGGGGTATATTCAAGTAGCATTTTGTGGGAGGGGTATATTCCAGTAGCGCCAATATCTTTAAGATTAAGCTATACTTGAAGGCTGCAAACACAAGTAAAAAACCATACAAATATAGTGGAAAGCTCCAAGTAAGGAACTGCATAAGTTGGGTCACCGTTACACGGAAAAAGCCAAATTTTTTTGTTAACTCACTTTTTAAAGACGCATCGAGCTGATTTTTTCATGACTAGTTGAAATAAGGAAGAGAAGGTAGTTTTGGAATGCGTTAAAAACAAAAATTATAAAAACCTCAGAGGATATTTGTGTTTTTTTAGTCTTGGATTGGATGCGTTGTCAAAAGTGGGGTAACAACACGTTTTAAAATTTGTTCGAAACGACTTTTAACCGTTTTTGTCCGGGGCTTCGAATTGTTCAAGAACAGAAGATTTCCCTTGTAAAAAACAAGCAAAAAGCATTTAAAAAACAAGATGCAAAACATTTTTTTAACAAACGTTATTTCAAAAAACATTTCTAGTTAAGTAGAGGTTTGGAAACGGAAAAATAACATATTTTTATTAAAAAAAATTGTCTGCTTCAAGATTATTGCCATTTTCGTATATCGACACTAATATCAAAAGTGGTAAGACCGGAGTAAACTATGTGTCACTCCATTGGGGTCAAGTAGAAACGGTGACCCAACTTATGCAGTTCGTTACTTGGAGCTGTCGACTATATATGTATGGCGTAAAAAGGGAACGTTTCAGTATTCGTCCAAATAATAAAGTAAAAAGTAAAAAAATTGCTTTACATGTGCACTAGAAAAAAAGGAAAAGTGATCTCCCAGAATGGCCACTTTCATTTTAGACCATCAATTTTGTCTCCTTTCTTGTTTTGTTTGCTTAGGTTTTCCCAGGCTGCAAATGTGGGGGACCAGCCTCTAGTAGTACAGCTAGCTCAGCTAACAAAATAAGTTATACAGCTAGAAAGTCTTGCAATTTAATATTGCAAGTTTTTTTTGTGAAAATTCCAAAAAAAAGATCTTGGAAGCAAAAGCAACAAACATAAAAGCAAACACCAAAAATTATCTTTCCTAATACTACTCACCTCCAACAACTCATCTTGTTGAATGCACTAATGAAAGGTTGCAAAGGCTCTCAGCTGGAGAGCTGTATATTTACTCAGAGGGCCAACTACTAAAACAACAACTATTCCTGCAACAATAATCATAAGGAAAAGCGCAGAAAAATTGGTATCATCTTGGTAAATGCGACATTTAAATAAGAGCACTGCATTTTTTATGGTGCTAGAATTCTGATATCACAGGCTCTCTCGGGCACAACTTTCAAATATTTTTCGTATTTTCTCATCTAGAGAAGGATCTGAGAAATACCGGATTTCCTTTAATTTTACGTCATGGCGAATAATTTTTCAACCTAGTGAAATTTGCAAACATAAATTTACTTAATTTTTCTCGCCTTTGAGGTTTTTATAATTTCTGTTTTTTACGTCTAAATACAACTCAATCTCATATCTTTCACGCACATTCTGAAATTTATAGTTTAGGGGATGGCTGATAATTAGAGCATTTTACGGTATGACTTCCAGGATTCCTCATTTCGCCGATTCCTAATCATATCGTGGTATAAAATAAATAAGGTTCCTAGACGGTGTTCACACTGTAACCGAAGATTAGACTATAATACATTTTTTATGTGATGAGCATGTGAAATAATGTTAGGTTTCATAAGTTGCATCATGAAACAACAACATTTAGATATGGTTTTTTTATAAATAAAACCCCACATAAATCAATCTGCGTCCCTGAACAAATAAAAAAAAACTACTGCTTACGCCACTAACATACAGCCAAAAGCATCATCCAAATCGATTATCCACCAGGACTTAAAAGGCAGCAAAACTACTACTGCCACTAGTAAATCTTTTTGGCCAAGCAGCCAGCCATTGGACCAGCTAACAGCTAGTAGGCAAGCAAGCAAAAAACTTTCTCTCACGTCTCTGACCTACTAAGACAGCAGCAACCACAACAACAACTCCTAATTCAAGAAAAAAAAACTAGCGCTCCAAATGCTATAAAAGCACACACTCAGCCAGCCACAAATTGAATGAAACCTATGAAAGTGCCTTTTTTGAAGGAGGAGGACGTTTATTTGTCGTTGGCACGAGGAACAAATATGAATATATAGGCGGCAGAGAATTGAATGTATTGGCAAAACACAGCCGCCAGCTGCGGCCTGCCTGATTACTGCCTCCCCTGCTCAAGGGGACTTTGCCTGCCAAAAGAGCTTAAAAGCTTTTACTAGCCCAAAACCAATTTTTTGGCTGGCATAATTTTTATAAATTATTGGATTGAGGCGACTTGAATAGTCTTTTAAGACTTTCGGCGGTTGGTTTGGAGCCACTAAAAGATTTTGGTGCAAGAATTTGGAGTTGCTGGTGCCGCTGCTGATGCAAAGAAAATAATTTATGCGTCTAGGGAAATTCAATTTGTGCAAAGATTTTGAAGGGCTTGGAATCAAACTTTTTCAAATTTTCGAAAAGTGACCAGAGAAAATTGAGACATGCCAATGGGGTACGTCAATAGTGTTAATTACTGTTTTAGTAAACCCTATAAACAAGCAATATACAAAGTATCAGCGGCCAATCAGAACTACATACATATTGCGTGCAGATACCGTATTTCCTCTAATAGAGCCGCCCTCTTTAATAGAGCCCTCCCCCTTGCTTTTTGACTAGAACTTCAGAGTTGCGGCCATTTTTGATTTATAATTTCAAGATGAAAATGAAATGATGAAGCCCGGGGGCTCTATTAGAGGAAATACGGTACATCACGGTATGATAGCGTACTTTTTAAAAAGATTCGTACTTTTCGGGAACCCCAACATCTTTTTTTATTTAACTAAAATAATAAAAAAGGTTTTAGTTTATAAGCACTTTTTTCATAGTTTTATTTATATTTTATTTATAAGGACTCGGTAAATGACATTTTTTTAGGAAAAATGACCACACTGTACTTTTTTTGGCCAAATGTACTTTTTTCAAAAACTTGAGTTAGGTACCCTGAGTCAGATGCATATAAATAGGACTTCTGATGCGTTTTTCTGAGTGGCTAGCCCGAAGAAGGTAATTTTTCTGCTAATCCAAGACATTGCGAAGCACTAGCCATCAAAAATGGTAGTCCATTTTCCATCACCGAGAGAGAAAAATTAGAATTGAACGATTATATTTTTCTACATGATCCGAGAATAATTTTTGTGTGGTCCGAGAAATTCCAGCAAAACCCGTCAATTTCCTGCTACCACATTCGATAAACACAATCCTATACATACTATGGAGATTTTTGGAGAGTTAATTAATAATAGCCATCATTCAATATCTTGGGTTGCAAAAAAATCTGAGTAATTGACGTAATTTTGCAGCAAAATTTTATAAATAACGCGCTGCGTGATTCAACGAACTATTTTTCATTAGGGACCCGACGAGTGAAGAACTACACGCCTTCTGTAAAATCGACATATTATCTTATGTGGCTGTGAAAGGTTGTGGGTCTTATACATGTTATTGATGTAGAAACCATTAGAAACTATCATATTACTTCACAAATATAGTCTTTTTCTCATAAATCAATAAAAAACCTAGTTATAAACTTTTAAAGACGCTTTTGTTCACTTTTAAATATCGCCACTTTGAAACTGCAACCAATTGTGGGTGCTACGGCCAAGTTGGCTCATAATATTTTTTCAGCAAGCAAAAGTAGCCTATAAACTACCCAAACTATAGCCGATTCACAAGCCCTGCATAAAATTAAAGTAAAAAGTAAAAAAAGAAAGCCTGTTGGCTGCTGCCGCCGCCAAAAAAACAAAAACAAACGTGAATGGACTGAACAGCAGCATCTATTCATCCCTCTCCCCTCCTTCTAGCAGCAGACCTAAGCCCAGCTAGTGTGCCGCCATTGCCATAAGTTAAGTTCTTGAAGAGCCACAAATTGGCAAAAAGCACACAACAACAACCAAAACAATTTACTACTACGTTTTTTCCACTAAAAATTCCATAAAGAGATATATATTGGGGCAAAGAAAAAACTTGCTCTTCTTATAAAATAATTTTAAGTGAAAAATAATAAATGGCTAGGAGATTTCTATCCACTTGTGAGATAGGTAAAAAGGCAGCGTAAGGCAGGTGCTATTCAAGGTACGGATTTCAGAGCTTGGTCGCCTAAGTTGTTTTTTAAGTCGGTTTAGAAGTGCTGCGAGTTGAGTTATCGCAACCGTCCGAAATCAAGTCTATCGAATTTGAATGCCGCCTGACGTCCAGCCCGGACTTTTTTGTACATGAATCCTAACCGTCGTGATTTTTTACAGGACTTCAGAAACATGCTCGACTGCCAGACGTCCATTGTGGATTGAGGCGTACCCAATGGGGCGGAAGGGGGGGGTTGTGCTGTCGCTAACTGGGCTATAGCCCCCCTCAGGATTTTTTGACCCAGAATAAATAAATATGGATGGCTGAACAGCATGGTTCGTCTCTACGCTGGCTCATAAATAAATACAAAAAATATACTGTGATTGATTTTTAAAATATTTTGAGAGATCTAATTTTCTGGAGTCCAGTATTTTTTGATTTCGTAATAATTAAAGCATGATTTGAGTGGCCAAGCTAAAAGAATAATTTATCATAATAGGGAGAATAGAAAATCAATGCATACGGTCCACTAGACTTACAACAAATAGACGATGTGTTGTTGGGCGAAGTGAATAGCAATGATATAACATGGATTGTATGTTTAGCTGAGCAAAATCTTCCAGCTACCTAGCCAGCTAACTAAATAATTGAGGGCTGGACATGACCACAACATTCTCTCATTTAGCCAAATATTGTTTGATAAAGGACAAAAAGAGACCCACTTGATTTTGGTAAAAAAAATTCAGCCAAATTAGGAAAGCAATACTTGCACAAAAAGATATTGTTCAAAATATTCTGGAAAAATAAATAAATTATGTGATGTTAAACAGAACTTTTTTGACTGATTTAATTTACTCATAGATCAAATTGAATCGCATCACCAAACTATTGCAAGCCAGCATGTAATTTATTTTTCTCAGCACTTTTTTTAAAATCTTTCAAGAAAACTGGCCCATAGAGATGAGAACCATTCAAATATTTTCGTTGTAAGTATTTTTTATTTTTGATAAGCTGGACACGAATAACAATTTCACCACCCACAACCCTATGTCGCTAGAATCGACCATGAAAATTTCGATTTGTGAATTCCTTGCTCTCCAAGCTGGTTTTCGTTAGATTCCAAATAGTCAAAAAATCAGCTTGGAGAACCAAGGCATCTAGAAATAAAATTTTTGTGGTCAAAACCAGGCATGGATATTGGGATTTTTCGCTATTGGGATTCGTCTAAAATAAAAAATAAATGGAATTCTGAATAATTTTCATTTTAAAGTTCGGAAGGTTTCCTTGTTTTAACAAATAATGTAATCCACCGCTTAATTCCCTATTTTTGCAAAAGTGTGAAAGCGAAAAGATTGTGGGTAAAATGATGCATTACTATCATCCGCTCCTTCTTAGCAGTTAATATGCTAATTTTGACTGCCAATCAATGAGCTAATCAATCACATCATGAAGTAAACAGACACCGAAAAAAAGGATTGTCACCACCACCCACAACCCCACAGTCTTCAAACAAAAAGACATTTGATGAAAAAGTAATAGTGTGGTGACAACTGTGTAGGCCTGGGGACACCACCCAACACTATTCTCTATTATAGCCAGGCAAAGACAGGGGCGGAGGGCACAGAAGTGAGCCCAGCAGGCATTGGCGGAGGGACAGAGACAATTGCTGGTGAAATGGCTTCCTGGCTGCGCAGAGGGCGTTGGCTAAGAAAACTCATTGAGGGAACTCCTACCAGGAATTACTGGAGTGGAATGGCTACTACTGCCCTTGTCCTCCCTCTCCTTGAGTTGACCTCTTTATGGGGTCGTCGATGAAGAAGGAATTATTGCACAATTGAGTGGAGGGTAAGGATAAGCAAAAGCTCTCATTAACATCTAATTACAAGTGTTCAGACGAAACATCAAGGTTAAATAAATTGAAAACGAAAATTTTACGGCAAAAAAGGGCACCACGAAAGAGCCAAATCTTGATATAACGCGCCGCATATAACGTTTTTTGAGACAGAGAGAATGGGGAAAAGTGGATAAAAGCAAAACTGGCCAGAAAAGTGACTTATCTTTGCTCTCCCGGCTAGAAAAGTGATTAACCTTTTTGCCAAGTTTGGTTTAGAGAGTACATACTGCTTGAGTAAAACTGGGAAGAAACGTAGAAAAAAAGTGAGTCAAGTTTCTGCCCTCTTTTGCCGTCTTCTCTCGGATCCCTCACTTTCAATGTCTCAAAAATCTGTTTTCGAAGCGCGCTGTATAAAGACCCTTTAAGACCTTCTAATAAATAGCCTCTAAAAAGTTCGACCCCAGAGGATACAGTATTTTGCATAATTAACTGTTAAAAATATACGCAAATAAAATCCAGTATGAATTCACTCATAAATCGACTTAATAATAGGTCACACTGAAGTAGCATCAGCAATATTAAAACGTATATGAAATGCACAGTGGCCAAAGCTGCAATTAATTCGAAGAGTTGCACAAACAAACAAAGCAATAAATGAGTAAAAGCAGCGACAAGTTCAGCCCACCCTGCTCCTCTACTTCAGGCTAATCGATTATGATGAGCTGAGTGATGAGTGGAGGGGGGATGTTCACTTGCCTCTCTAGCCTCATCCAAGAAGGGGAGGCGGAGAACGGAAGTATTTGCTAATGACTACTACTCAATTAAAGCCAGATGATTAGTCTTTTTGCTACCACCACTTTTGTTTTACTTATTCTTCTACTTCAACTGCTCAAATTAGATGGTATGGCTGGGTTGAGCAGCAGTAGTAGTGGTAGTATTTGACTTGACTCAGTTATATATGCATTGACTTTACCAACTGAATGCATAGCTCACACGTTTTTCACCTAATTAAAGCCCAATAAATTTGCGGTTTTTTTGACAAATGAGGTATAAGAAAGGTAAAATTTCCAGACATAAGTCCTTCTACTGGCGCTAGCATCATATGATGCAAAACACTGGTTTTGTTCAAACTTTAAATTTAAAGTCAGTCGTCGATAGAGGCACCCCACAAGTTTGTTATCGTATAAAATCCAATGCTTGCCAATTTTCGAAGTCATTTACCAATTGTATCTCGTCAGTCTTGGCCAAAAAATCGGGAGGATTTCGATTTTGCCGAAATTTTCTGAATCGTGGATCCCGATTCGAGGTAATTTTTTTTCGGAAAAATAGGTAGCATTATGTCCAGACCTTCGGGTCTATATGGCTAAATTTTTAAATTTAAATGAAAACAATCGGCAGAGTCCTTTCGGTTTTTCAACCAGGCCGTCAAATTGCAAAAAAAATAAAAATAAGTGGGTAAAAAGTGTAAGATTGTACGCAAAAACAAGCTTGAGGGAATATCCTTACATCAAGGAGTAGACTGTATCGAAAGTATCTGCGTCTGAGATAATACAGGTCCCACCACACACAGTTTGACTTAAAAACATCTGCACCATAAATAAATTCAACAAATTGAGGGTTTGGCATCAGCATTCACCAACAAGGTCATCTTCCTCCCATTCAACACCAAAAAAACTTTTCTGCACACACAAAAGAAGTAGTAATTACAGGATTACCAAATCCCTTGCAACAGATCAATTTACACCAAGACCTCACCTCCCCAAATTTATGAAATTCAACAAAAAGTCTACTGAAAAATACACTGGTATCCGCCAATTTAGTGGCCTTTGCACTTATGAAGAAGACAACGAACTAAAAAGCCAAAAAGCAATCATCCCAAATGAATTGATGGTAATGCAGTCAATTGCTGCTGCTGCAGTAGTCCACAATAGAATAAATTATGGCCTATCAGGAAGATGGGTAAAGAAGAGACCAGCCTCTTCAAAAACCACAAGAAACAAGAACGGCTGCTGCTGCCTCAGCCAATAAATCTCATTTGGAAGCTGGTAATGTTGTGTGTGGTAATGTTGTGTTCCTCTTTCTACATCTGCCCTGGTTGGGGAGGGGGGGGAGGCCAACAAACTAATAAGTGCCAATGTTGGAGGGTGATTGATTAGGTAGTGGGACAAGGGGAAATGGGGGGATAAAACGGGTGAAGGGATTATATTTAGATGTATGGGTACACCTATAGTTGGACAGGCGGTATTGTAACCTTGCATATTACACACACAATTGCAGGAGGGTAAGGCGGTGATGCTCTTTTAAGCCGATTGAACAATTGCTGTTTTGGGGTGTGGTGGATGTATATATATTTGGGATGAGTAGTGCATGAAGGCTGTTTGGGTTGATGAAAAATTGATGAAAAATCTATGGTAAAAACGCACGCCCCAAATATTGCCTTTGAAAAAACGGTGCGAACTTTTGACACGACCTAATAGATTCGCAACATTTCTCTAAAATGTCGAAAAAGGCAAAAATCACACCGTAAAAGTTAGGGTTTGGTTACCGACTGGTGACTTACCGGTAAGTCACCAGTCGGTGACTCACAATCACCTAACCCTAGTAAAAATGATCTTTTTGGAGTGTAATTTTTCACTTCATTTACGCTTTTTCTGTGATTTTAATCCAACATCTACTTCTGCACAAAGAAGGCTTGCGATTCTCAATTTAGATTTCTCAAAACCAAATTCATCAAGAAAATTTTAAGTCGACGCATTGTAATTCAGACCTATGTGTTTAATGTGAGTACCGTATTTCCTCTAATTAAAGCACCGGTGAAATACTGAAAATACTGTAGCCCAATATCCACAAAAGATCAAATGAAAAGTGGCAATTAATCATATATTGGTGAAAGAAAAACAAATTAAATTCTTTGTAATGCTCACTTGTCAACCTTGACTTATGGGTGAGCAGTGTGGTCAATACAATTAGATATTGGAAAGAAACCTGTAGAGAAGGCCAACATAATAGCCTCCTACCTCTAGACTGGCTGCCTCAATATTGTTTGCAAAAGCAGCTCGACACCAAACTAAAAGTGTTAGCCGAATGTGAAAACTATCAAATAACCATAGAGCAGTCAGGTAAATAGTGAACTCATACTGCTGTTCACATACACAGGTGACCACTGCATTTTTGGTGAATTCAGACTACCGTATTTTCTCTATTTATTACCCCCTCTCTATTAATTACCCCCCATAGGCCCCCTGTATCTCAGCTCAAAAAATTATTTTGCAAATATGTTTTTGCGTTTTCTTAATCACCACGAACTTAGTTGATTCCACTTTTCAGATTTGGTTGAGCACCCAAAAATCTCAAAATCGAAATATTTTTTTTTCGATTTTTCAGGGGTTGAAAAATAATTACCCCGGGTAATTAATAGAGAAAATACGGTATGCGATAAATCGAATAGTCCACTGGATGAGGCCAGTGATGTTCCGTGTACGCGATCCGATCGATTTAATCGATTATGATCGTTTACAAAAATGTAATCGATTAAAATTATTAATTTTTCGATTAATTTCATGTAATCGATTGTAAATTTTTGATCCTTCCGTGTAATCGAAAGACTAAGTCAGTAAAAAGGCCGTTTTGTGATGCACGTGACGTTGCAAGCAGAAGTTCGTCTTTATACAGATGTTTTTACTAAAAAAAAAACTGCTTGTTAACCTTTTTTGATGGTTTATTCTTTCGATTACACGCAAGAATCAGAAATTCAGAATAGATTAAGTGACACTGATCGAAAGAATTAGTAATTTACAATCAATTAATTCAAAAGCATAATAACTTTAAAAATAAACAAAACGCCAATAAATTCAAAAAAGATTTCTTGAAAATGTCGCCTTTTCACATGTTTTGAAACGAACCGAGGGAACGAAGGAAACGAACCGAACGAATCTGTCATTGACTTCTGTCATGTAATTTCATTGCAAAACTAAAAGAAATTTCAGTGAAACATTTTATTAGACATTCATAACAGTATCAAGATCAAAAACTACATTTCTAACATAACTTTCTTCGACTATTTTCTTCAATATATTCTCTATTCTTTCAAGGGGCGCAAACCTTCGCTCATCTCCGTTTATCATGCGATGAACCCACACTTTTTCTTTCGCAGACAAGGATGGTCGATCCTGAGTGAGATTCACGTATTTCAGGAAATTTTGCCGAATGGAATGCAACGTACGTCTTTGGTAAGCCTGAGTCAGTCGGAGAGATTCCTTGGCTGAGTTGCAGAGAACACATGGATGAGGGGAGCTGGAGCCAAGGTGACGTAAAACCCATTGAGAAACTTGACATCTCCAATCACATACCTAGAACCGTCTGTGTGGTGAAGATCACAGGAGTCATGAAACCAATAAATCTTACCAAACCACTTCACGGCCACAGTCAAGCATCAAATAATCAAATTTGCAAACCCCGCCAAGTTGAGATATTCTCGCAGATGCTAGTTGGAGTGCTTTTCTTGCATTCTTTCTTTTTTCATCCGCTGCGCCTTCGACGCAGCTTCTATTGCATTTGTTGTCTTTGGATTTGGCTTGATTCTGACTGTTTCTGCCTCAATTTGACGCTTTGTTCATACCATATTCATATACCTGAATACAAGTAAATTTTAGCCAAAATCTTTTCACGGACAAAAACTCAAAAACTACGGACTTTTGGCAGTACTTAATATACCAAAATATAGCCCAGGATCTCTACTACGAAATCACCAGACAGATTTTTGATAGAACACAAAATCTACAACTAGAACTACATAACAGCAAGAAACTCGTTTTTTCTGCAGGGTGTCCCAGAAAAAAAACCCCTACCCTTCAAGGGAACCGTAGGACCATTTTTCATTCTCAATTTTTTGTGCACGATATGTCATATTGTAGCCCTGGAAATTCTCTAGCGAATGATATATAAACATTCACTAAGTGACAAAGGTAAAGTGGATGAATAAACAGAACAAATAAAAAAACCGGATTTTCAAATTCCGGATGGTAACACTTTACTTGGCCCCCCCACGGCTGACCCACTTTCGAGGTGAATTTTTAAAAACCGATTGCATATTCGTGTTTCTCGACACGGATTTTCACGGGAAATGATCATCAGATTCTGTGAAAGTGAAAAAAAAATTTTTGGGATTTGCCTTGGTCCCCCAAGGTAAAATTTTAGAAAAATTTGAAAAAAAAATATTTTTTAAATTGGCGCCTTTTAAATTTTAAAGGGATTAAGGGCTGTATTGGGAGGGGAAGGGAATAGAAGGGGGCCACTTTTATGGCAGAACAATAGAAAAGTAAATATATGTATTCTTCGACTGCCTCACCATGTTTTTCAACTGGGCCGTGGCAAAAAGAGACTCTATACGCATTTTTTGATCAAGAGTACTTCTCGGAATTATGTCTAAGGTAAGTGAGTGCGCGCATCTCTAACTCTCAAACACCTGCGCCCCTTCGGGGGCGCAGAGGGTTTGGGGGCTTGGAGCTGAGATGCGCACACTCACATACCTTACACGCAAATCACTCGAAAGTGACTCTGGTTGCATGAAAAACATGCATACCAGAGTTTCTTTATGTCTTAGGCCCCAGTATTCAAAACTATGTTCAACATCTTCTTGTTAGGGCCTTGTGTGATAAGTGGCCCCTTTTATTCCCTTCCCCTCCCAATACAGCCCTTAATCTCTTTAAAATTCAAAAGGCGCCAATTTAAAAAATATTTTTTTTTCAAATTTTTCTAAAATTTTACCTTGGGGGACCAAGGCAAATCCCAAAAATTTTTTTTTCACTTTCACAGAATCTGATGATCATTTCCCGTAAAAATCCGGGTCGAGAAACACGAATTTGTAATCGGTTTTTTAAAAATTCACCTCGAAAGGGGGTCAGCCGTGGGGGGGCCAAGTAAAGTCTAGCCTTCCGGATTTTCTGTTTTGCCAGATCGACTCGTGGTCAGAAAAATTTGAAAAAGTTTAATGTGCTGTAATAAAATTATTGCATTATGTCGTAGCGCAGATCAAGCGCTACACATCCCAGTTTGCAGAACATTTTTCGAAAATATAAACGTTGAGTTATGGATTTTTTGAAAAAAAAAACACAAATTGCAAAAATCAATTTTTTCATTTTTTTCAAATTTCGGTCGTTTTTTATCCATTTGCTATTTTCATAAGACCACATCTCAACATTTAAATTTACAAAACAATTTCTGTAAAAAGGGTTTTGTAGCTCTTGATCTGCGCTACAACATAATGTGAAAAAAAAAATTGCAGCGCAAAACACTGAAGCGAAATTTTGACCAGTTAAGGTGACAAAAGTGCTTGTCAAATTTTTTGAAATGACTTTATTTGTGTTAAGAGCCGAATGCTGACTTTTTAAAAATAATCCGGGAAAGCTTTATATACTAATCGAAAGAAAAAAGAAAGGGCTACAAAATCATGTGTTTGGAATATTTTTGCAAGATAAATTTCGATATTAATAGTCGACCTGAAAACACGTCAATAATTTTTTAAGTCAACAAAAACAGAAAATCCGGGGATTGAAAATCTGGTTTTTTTGATTTGCTCGGTCTATTTGCCCACTTTTCAATTATCACTTAGTGAACGTTAATATATCATCCGCTAGAGAAATTCCAGGGCTACAAAATGACATATTGTTTAAAAAAAAGTGAAATAAAAATTTTTTGGGCGGTGCCCTTGAAGGGTAGGGGTTTTTTTTTTCTGGGACACCCTGTAGTCAAAAATGGGCGTTTTTTGGTAGTTTTTTTTATTCGCCCCGCATGAGATTGCGAAAATGCGCATTTTTTTTGACAAATTTTTTGACAGAGATGTAGCAAACTTTTTGATCTAAGGTTTTAACGAAAAAAAAACCGTTGAAAATATGTGACTAATGACCACACGATACCTGTTTTAGAGCGCTACCCAGGAAAAAAGTTGTCCCATTTTTCATAAAACATTTTGAAAATCAAAGTTTTCTCAACATATTGTAGCAAGTGATAGCTCATCTGAAAGTTCATTTATTAGGGAACCTGATAGGCATAAGAGTTTACAAAATGTTCAAACAATTCCACTAAAGAAAAGTAACAGAATGGTCAGAAACTACAATTTTCATGAATTTTTCATTTGGCGCGAAATTTCGAAAGTGATTATGATTTTGAATTTTGGGGGGCTGTGTGTGGCCGACACTTTTTCACTTAATTTTAGAAGTCTTACTAGTTTTTTTTAGCAGTCTAGTCCGAGGAATTGCAAGCATTTCGATTTTGTGATTTCTTTGTGCAAAAGATCATAGATTCGCACCATTTACGATAAACGAGTAACCTGAGTTAAATAGAAAATTAAAGCGGGGACCAATCGTTTCATTTTCCACTCTATTTCCATGAAAGTTTAAAAAGCTTGACAATAATGCATGAAAAATTGCGAAAAAGAATCAACTTTTGTCCCCGCTTTATTTTCGGTGCCTAGCACGTTCATGCTCATTTAAATAGCGTGAGGCATTACGGAGAAATGCAGGTTTACACGACGAAAATTTCGAGTTTTCAAAAAAGATACCGTGGAACTTTTGATAATCTACCACTTATACGAATCTACATCTCAACCCACATAAAATATTTTGCAAAGCTATTTTTTTTGTAGTCTTTATTACCATGAGCTCTATATACTCCGCTTTTTAGATTTTGGTTGTCCACCTAAAAATCTCGAAATCAACCTGATTTTTTTTTCGATGTTTGGGTTGAAAAATATTCCGCCTAGATTAATGAAGAATTTACGGTATTTAAAATTGGAACCATTCCACTTTTTTCGGAATTTCAGGTATCAATTTCCCTTGAAAAATAGGTGAGAATCTTTTAAAAATGCAATTCAGAAATCTTGGCTTTCATCTATAAACAACACCATTGATTTGCTTATAAAACACCCAAAATTATTGACAACTTATGAATGGTGCACTCATTTATAGTAAGGTGTGGAAACATTTTATTTTCCCCTACTGCCGCTGAAGTGGGGATTACCACTCACGATAGTGACAACAGCAATTACCCTAGCTCAGCCAAAAGAGCGGAAAATTGATGTTTTATGGGGTTGTGAACTGTTCCACACGCAATATAGGTGAAGGAAGGTGATGTATGTCAAAAGAGTATAATATTAGTGGAATGGCAACCAGCATTGGCAATGCTCCTTTGTTTTGGCAATTATACATATAATCTTGCTGCTTTAATGTTACATTGTACTTTTGATACTATTTTCTATCGTAGTGGGATGAATGTAGTAGTTTGAAGGGACACTCCTGTGCGTTACAGTCCAAATAAAGACTCCAACATCAAAATTTTTGGAGTCGTTTTGTTTTTCACTTTTTTGCATCGAATTTGATGTTGAAAACCTTATATTGCTACGGTCAAAGTCATACGGGAAACTTCAAAAAGTTTATATCGGATATAAATATATATACATATAAAAAATTTTCAAAAAAGAAAATCACCTCGGAATTCTTACGACGGGCATGCCCCACGGAAAGACTTTACTGGCTCCTTTTCGAACATTTCCAAGCATCGCAATTATTTTTCCTAATTTGGTCGATTGAACATTATAAACTTTTTTCTGTTATTAGGGTATGTACTTGGATGTATCGATTTTTACTTAACAGTTCGGAGCAGCCATTCTATTAATCTACAAAAAATTAAAAAACGACTTAAAAATTCCAGCTTCCGAACTTGAACCCAATACCTTTTTGCAAAAAATTACAAAGGGTTGAAGATTTCTTGATTTAAGAGTAAATGTCTATGCGAATAAAAAAACCAAAATTAGAAGTTTATTTTGGACAACAGCTCTACAACAATAACAACCATCAATGCTGGAACTAAGAAGCGGGTTCGGCGCTCTCTGACAAATTAGAATGGAGAGGAGAGGTTATTGCTTGGGCAGTCACTATTTCTAGGCCTTCGTTAAACATCTCTTCAATGATACCCTCTAAATGCCTCACTTTGTCCATATCCGGGAAATACAGCTAAAAACCATAATATTTATTCAAATTCAAGCATTGTATTGAACTGACCGGAAATCTATAGCTGAACCAGAGGTAAGCACCCACACAATCATATGCATCACTCAAGCGTTGGAGACCAGTGAGGTTGCGAGGCACTACCATCAGATGCTTAAGGGCAGCATACATGTAATCATAGCTGATCACAAGACCATCCGAGTACCTCTGCACCACTTTTATGAAAAAGGAACAGAGTTGGGGACGGTCGGACTTCAGGGGTGACAAACTGAATGTGTGTCGGTCCTGAAATTAAATTAGTGTCCAAACTATAGGTAAAGATGTACAAAATTATGAAGCCCCTTTTAAAAAAATTATTTCTGACTTTGGGGGTGAGGGTAGGTGGATGGTTTTTTGCCGCGTTAACTATTTTTCGTTCATTCTAACTCAGAAGAATACCCAGGAATTCACTGTAGAATATCTCGAAATTCTATAGTTAATTCGTAAGTCTCATTTTGAGTCAGAATGACCAAAAAATAGTCAACGGGACAAAAACATCCCTGTCCGTCTTTCTTCAAAAACGTCATAAATAAAAAAAGTAAAAATGGGTCGTGTTATATTACCCACTTCTATTCCGGCCAAACCACCCCAACTTTTTCATAGTTCCAGAAATCACACACCTTTAAAGAAACAGGTATATTCTCAATAAGCTTGGCCAATTGGTAGATATCGTCTGGAGGGCAGTTAAACAGATGGTCGGAGACAGTGCAAATGGACGAGAAGATGTCCATCAATTGGGTCAAAGAGCAGTCAGGCAATAAGAAGTGAAACTTCTCCAGGGCTTCGAATGGAGGGCACACACCTGCTTTTTCAATGTTTGCGATGTCTTGGCCCATGAGTTGCCTGAGCATGTCGGTGTTTTCGTCATCCATCGACATGGTCTGCAATTAAGATGGTGTAAGGTGTGCTAGATGAATCTAGACCTAATATTACCACTCCCTCGCTGTGTCTCAGTCCGAAGCGGCCTGTAAAAAAACATATTTACACGGGGAATAGCTGAGGAATTAATTTGAAAATTTTACCAGCTCGCCCAGCAATTTGCCTAAATAGAAAATTTAGAATTACGCGATCGGTACGTGGACATTGACAATAAATTATCTTGAAATTTTGTCTTGCAAAAATTTAAAATTGTTTTCTTTTTAACGGTCTTTTGTGACTGTCTACACGTAAAACGAAGCAAAAAACTTTTATAGGGCACGCTAAAATTACGCAACCACTAAAAGGCATTGGCTATGTAGTGAATTATTGGGCCTTAACCCTGGAAGCCTCCAACTTCAACTAGGATTTCGTGCAACAGTCATGATAAATCTTAAAGGTACATGAAAAATATCACAATGCCAGTTTGACACAACGCGACCACTCGGGACCGGTCCGGAATTTCAGTGTAAATTTCAGTGAATTTTTTTCGGTGGAATTGCTGCAATGGTCGCATCATCAGGTTGTCCGAAAATTCCTGCGTCGAAGCCGAAGTGACTTGCAATAATCTTTCTGATGGGCTGCAAACTGCAAAACATTCTTTTTGTGTACGCTGGTGTAAAATTGCAAAAAAAATCAGAGGCGTTTAAAAATTAACTTTTTCAAAAGGAAAATTTTATATGTGAAACCCATCGAAAAGTGCTTGTCACTTTAATCATAAGTGAGGGATCTTCAGACAACTTGGTGAACCTCGAATTGTGTCGTTTTGTATAAATCATAGTCTTTTAGAGATTTCCGAATATAATTTGGAAATAGACCGGACGAGAGGCCATTTACCATTTTTTTAGTTGGCGCACCCTGTAGACCTTTACTCTATTCTACATAATGCAGTGAATACTTTTTCAAAGTTTCAGGATTTCCCAAACTGAACCGACTATTCTTGTTCAAACTCATTTTTCCTAGCAAATCACTCTAGCACGCGAATGCCACTATGGATTGGACATTATGAAATGTTTCGAAAAATATTTCTATTCGTTTTGCATAGGAGGAGAAAGGTTCATGACCCTTCAAAGTGTAGAGTAGCAAGTTTTTGAAAAATTTACCAGATAAGTTTTATCTGACAAACTGACAAACGAAAAGGCCAGGAAAGACAGATTTTCAACTTACTTGGCAAAATATGGGGGTAACAATTCCTCAGAGGCACTGCTCGTTTCATACTTGCTCAAGGTGGAAAAGATCACCCTGAAATTGGCAGGTTTACATCATTCACACAAATATCCTGAGGCATTTTGCAACTCTCAAATCACTGAATTTGAATAACCCACCTCCTAATGTTGAGGTTAATGCCCATGCCTATAGCATCAGTTGCAATCAGCACTTTGCATGAATCATTAGCATCGTTGAACCTAGCAGCTTGGTTAAGTTTAGTGGCGGCTGGTAGGTCTCTGAAAATCAACCAAATGTTGCAGCAATTTAGATCACAAATTCAGGGACTTTTTGAAAAAAATCTTGAAAAATCCAAAAAACCACTGATTTGATAAAAGGCGTACCCATATATGATGGCACACTCTCGTCCATATTCGCTCCTGAGTTTAGCTGCATAGGAAATGATGGAATCTTTGGAGAAGACCACTAAGCAATCACCATCCTGTAAAAACACAAGATAAACAAAAAATAACTAAAATAACTGGTGCGACATAAGTTCGTTCGGAAAATTAAATTGCATTTTGCGTAACATTTTTTCTAATTTTTAACTATTCTATTAACACAGTTTTGTAACCCTTGATATGCTCTTTCGAATAACATACAAATATTTTATTTCACTCCACAAAAAAACCGCCATTTGCATGCATACATTTCTTTAGTCTTTTTAGGAAATTGTCAATGGCTTTCTGAATCTTTTCTTGGGGAATTGCATCCCATTCTTTGACGAGTGAAGCTTCGACAGTGTGACAATGATAGACTACTCTGTGTGGCTGTACCTGAAGTCAAAAGCTTTCTCAAAGCCACAGAAAACAATCGCTGCCCTGAAGGCTTCTCTTTTCAAAGAATGGGATGCACCAAGAAAAATTCAGAAAGCCATTGACAATTTCCTAGAAAGACTAAAAAAATGTATTAATGCAAATGGCGGTTTTTTTTGTTAAGTGAAATAAAATATTTATGTGTCATTCGAAAGAGCAGTTCAAGGGTTACAAAACTGTATTAACAGAATAGTTAAAAATTAGAAAAAATTTTATGCGAAATGCAATTGAATTTTCCGGACGAACTTATGTCTCACCAGTTACTCATAAATTAGGCTACCTGGATGTTTTCAAGGCCGTTCAGACCTAGACAAACAACTGTAGTAATTTTTCTGGTTTAAAAAAGCTCGTTAAGCAAAGTGTTACCGTGAGTGCTGACCACCAGTGGAGACTTGCGCTCATACCTAAATAACAGATAAAATGAAATTGATTGCTGTCTAAAATTGTTGAGCTCAGCAATACGGTAGCTCCCGATTGGGTTTCTCGCTGCTGGCGTATATGGTGTGAAGTTCACACTATTGCTAGACTTTTTTCTATCAATATTGAAAACTTTCGAAAAAATATCAGATTCCAAAAGCAACATTCTAAACAATTTATCCTACCTTCTGACTTCCAAACTATCTCCAGTTGGTTCCAACAGTTTTTGGACCACTTCCACAGCTGCTTCCTCTCCACACACATGTATCTTAAACACAATAAATGTATTTAGAATCCTACCAAAAATCGACCAAACAAACCTCGGGAGCGACCACTCCGAGCAAGGCTCGGGTAAAAGCATACCTACATAAAATAATTTTCACTTGGCTTTCAACTAGTTTCAGTCAAAGGCCTACCCTCTCCTGTGATCCCTGACCATCTGGATTTCGTCAATAACAGCCATGTCTATTGTATGATCAGTAGCCAGCATTTCTACGGTGATAGCTAAATGAGAAGCTGGTTCATTGCGATGGATGGCAAATCTTCTGTCTTCTCCGGTTACTAGATCACATGGTACACCTGGTAATTGACGGAAGGGGTTGTTTTCGGAGCATTAGAGAGTACATAATAGGTACCTGATTGGTTCATCTTCCTGAATATTTCAGCAGCCAGCAGCCTGAGTGGTGCGCAGTACATACCCGAGCTGGACTTCTTGAATTGCTCCAGAGCCTCATAAGTCTTGCCGCTGTTGGTAGGACCTGAATCAAGGGTGAATTTTATCTGACAAGAAGAACTTGTCGGAAAACTTGTTTTTTCGGCGTTAGTGTAATTGGTTTTCATATATTGGATTAAAAAAGAAGTTCTCGAAGTTTCATTGTCCGACGAGGATAATAACAGGCTGATTTAGCGCGCAAAAAATTATTTGTGCATCATGAAATTGAGTTGAATAAGGACTGCATACCTTGGTGTCGGGTTTAAAAAATTTGAGTCAGTGGGTAAATCACGAGAACTCGGTCAGAAGCAAAAAAATTACGGTTTTTAAGAAATACGGCAATCATCCTCGAAGTTGATTTTCTAGGCTATCAAACAGAAATTACAAGTGACTAACCGGCATGGAAAACAATTTCCTTTCGATAGCTCTGGCTTCTGGGTACCTGCAAAATCAATGTTCTCCAAACCATAAACACACAATAAAACAACTAAAGCCCACCAAAGATGGGGATGAGACATGTCTGAAATCTGTTTGAGCTCATCTATGTGCTTCAGGAAGGGGAACTCTTGTTGACAGTGCTCCAGGAAATGGGGAAAAAGGGCATCCAACACTTCCAGTTGAACTTCTCCTAAATATAACATTGGGCTGGGGTGCTATATTTTAATTTGATTAAAGGACTATGGTTTTTGCGCGCAGCGGCATGTGCCAAATTTGAATTGGCGGTGGACACTTCTCTTTCATCTCTCACTATACTCTTTTGAGTCATCGCAAACGACTCCAAAGAGTACAGTGAGAGACCAAAGAGAAGTGTTCTCGCCAATTCAAATTTTGCACATGCCACTGCGCGCAAAAGCCGTGGTTTTTTTAAAAAGCCTACTTTCCAATTGAACGCCCCAAAAAATATTGGCCAAATTTGTGACACTCTTGGAATTATCGGCTAGAACGTGGGTCATACAGTAAGATCTGAATTTTTGAAATGCTGTCTTGTAGAGTGTATCAGCTAAATAGTGCACTGCAGCTTTCTGACGTATGTTTGGGGATCTGAAAGTGTTGAGGATAATAATCAAATTAAAAATTATTTCTTGAAGATAGTTTTTTCTTTTAAAGATAGCCGTGAATGTCCTTCCTCTTTTAATTTTTCTGAAAATGTTCGCCAAGTCAAAGATCATGCCATTTCAAATCAGGCCCGTTTAAATTTGGCAAAAATCAAATTATCCCCTTTTATATTGAGCCACTATTTGGACTGCGGTACATGCACGTTTGAGCCGATTAACTTATTTTTAAACAACAAGGGGCCAAGGTCTATATTTGTATCTTAAAAATATCCATATTGTGTAAAAACCACCTAAACCAATCCATTTGAATTAGCCCAATTTAATAGTGTCTCAAATTGAAATGGGTAAAACTTTTTTTTGACCCAGATTCACTTATTTCTGTCCCAGATTTTTGTTTTGGCTAATTAGATTAAAAATTTTCATTTTTTTTGAAAGTTTTAACACCATCTTGTAGCTCTGCGACTGTAGTTTCTAACTAGGTATCATTTATTGCATCATCTCTGAAATATGTAACACAAAAAGGTAAAAGTATAACCAAATCGTTGTTCTGATTTGGTTCATACGTTTACCTTTTTGTGTTAAATTTTTCAGAGATGATGCAATAAATTATACTTTGTTAGAAACTAGAGTCGCAGGGCTACAAGATGGTGTTAAAACTTTCAAAAAAGTTGAAAATTTTTAATCTAATTAGCCAAAACAAAAATCTGAGACAGAAATAAGTGAATTTGGGTCAAAAAAGTGAATCTGGGTCAAAAAAAGTATTGCCCAACCGAAATTGGAATAGACTCAATTTGAATAGAGCAATCTTTTGTTGGTTTTCGTCTTCTCGAAAATTTTTATGCCTTTATTATTGACAAGATTAAAGATTAGTTCACCTGAAAAATTTGTCTAGTACACTAGAGATAACGTTCCTATCTAGCTCTTTGACCACCTCTGGTTTTATCTGAAACAAAATCACACTTGTGATGGAAATAATTCAACTCCAAACTTACTATTTTCACTTTAGTTTCACCGGTTTTTTCTAGATTATTTTTCTTGGCGCCTCTACTAGGAAACCAAGGATTATTGAAGTCGAGGCATTGCTGCCATCTTTTAAATCCGATTTGTCTGAATGCGTTCTCAAAGGGCCCTAAAAATTAAGTTTAACTAACTTCAATTGACCTGGACTGGAATTAAGAATATAAGTGAAGGAGAGACACAAAAAAGAATGGTTAGGACCCGCAATTCAACCATTTCTCAGTAGTAGTATTCTTTTGAAGATTTTGTATCTAAATTCTACTTCACGTTTTCTTTTTGGTCAATAAAGTGATGAACTTGGACCTGAGCCCGTATTCAGGGCGCAAATCGACAGAAAATAAAATAAGATAGATTTTCGGGCCGATTTCGGAACGGGTGGTATTTAATTTTGGCCATAGAATTGTGAAAAATGGCCATAGAATATTTAAATTTGGCCATAGATTTTTTTGGCCATATAATATTGAAAAATGGCCATAGATTTTTGAAAAATGGCCATAGATTTCTGAAAATTGGCCATAGATCTCTAAATTTTAACCATACTCGCTCGAAATCATGTTTCAACCACTTTTTAAGATGCTCTTGAACCTGAAACATCCTGAAAAGATGTTTTAAGGGTGTCGATGACAATTTTCCGAGAATTTTTTTTGACCGAAATTTGACTTTTTGCCCTGAGCGACCAATGGTCGGAAAAATTACAGAATTTTTTTTCTGGTAAAAGTGTCATCGACACCCTTAAAACATCTTTTCAGGATGTTTCAGGTCCAAGAGCATCTTAAAAAGTGGTTGAAACATGATTTCGAGCGAGTATGGCTAAAATTCAGAAATCTATGGCCAATTTTCAAAAATCTATCGCCATTTTTCAATATTCTATGGCCAACACAAATCTATGGCCAAAATTAAATATTCTATGGCCATTTTTCACAATTCTATGGCCAATTTTAAATATAACCCTTTCGGAACCGATAATCGGACCGATTTTGGGACAACTGTTCCATTTTGAACCGATTTTAAATTTGCTGTTTCTAGTGGGAATCGAACTTTCGAGCCTCATCTTAATGCTTGAAGCTTTAGCCACTCGGCTATTGGTGCATTATCAAGTCTGCAAGCATTTTGAGGCTATACCGTATTTCCTCTAATTAGAGCCCATGCTCCATTAAGCGACCATGTTCTAATAAGTGCCCATGCTTAAGGAAGGTCGAAAATAAGCGCCCATGCTCTAATAAGCGCCCATGCTTCAATAAGCTCCCGTCCTACTCCATGTCGGTCAATTTATTTTTTGGCTTAACACTCTATTTGGGTTTGCTCCTTTGTTTTTTGGACTTAAGGTGTTTTCTATAATGAACGTTGAACAAAAAGGTCTATTTTTGGTGCCAATTGTTGTTATAGTTTTTTTTCTCAGCGCTGTCAGCTCCGATAGGTTGAAATATAAGCGCCCATGCTTTAATATGTACCCATGTTCTAATAAGCGCCCATGCTGGAGGCGTTGACACGCATTTGGGCCCCCGCATTTGGGCATCCCGCATTTGGGCCCCGCATTTGGGCCCCCGCGTTTAGGCCCCAATTTAAAAATTCAATATTTTTTTATTCTAAATTGAAACTTCTTTACATTTTATCGTCTATTTTATTTCGCTGCACTTTGTGTGCTATTATTACTTATGTTCGTAAGGTATCGAACAAAGTTTTGAAGTTTCATCCAAAAGGTGAAATTAAGGTGTCCAGGTGGTGTGAGTCAGGCGATCGCACTGAGATGGGGCTATATAGGCAGGGGTATCTTAGGTGGCCGAAAGCCAGTTTTGAAAAAAAATTGACCCGAAATTCGACTTTTTTCTCTGGGTCACCAAGGTAAATCATCCTAAAAGGGTATCCAAATACCCTAAAAAGATAGAATTTGAACATAGTTTTGTATTTCATGCTTTTTCATGAGGAAGTCCGGCCATGTATTTCCCAAATGGTTATAGAAACCTCCAGGAAATTGAAGGACTACCATACTAGGTACTGGCGTTTTCGTTGATTAAATAACTTTTTCGTAATTATCAAGTCATCTTTAGCTCACGTTTTGAGTGGGAGACTATGGTTTTATTATTTTCAAAATTTAATAGAGGTATGCCCTTTCAGGGGGATACAAGCGGTTTCCCTATCCTTTCATACCCTTAAAGGGCCATGGTCACGCGTTCTGGATTGTCCCCCGCCAATTCAAAAATTTTCGCCTAATCATTGAACTTCTGTACGGATTTTTTGACTTGGTTTCTAACAAAACAAGGCCTAGAATTCAATTTTAGGTATAGTTGTGTTAGAAACCAAGTTGGAAAATTCGTACGTAAATCCAACGATAAAGAAAAAAATTTGAATTGGGGGAGACAACCGTTGTCGGAGACGGCAATGGCCCTTTGAGGCTCGATACCAGCTGTTTTCGTACTCACCCTTAATTTTAGTAATCCTTCAAAAAATATTTTTCTGTTATAAGTAGTCAAGAAAAGAATCTGCAACCTGCAGGATACGAACCTGTAACCCCGGAAATTTCGAGGATGCATTTAACTGACGTAACTTTAACTGAAAGACCATGGCTCTGAAAAGAAACAACAAAATCAATACAAAAGCCGGTAAAACAAGCTGCATAAGAAATGATAGAACGAGTGGTACAAAAGACGGTACAAAAATTGGTACAACAAACGATAAAACAATCGGCAAAACAAGCGATACAAAAAATCTGTTACAAAATCGGTACGAAATCGGTTCAAAAATCAGACCGATTTTGGAACCGATCTGTTCCAAAAACAGCCCCGAAAATAGAACAGAATCGGTTCCAAAATCGAACCAATTTTTTACAATTTTGCGCCCTGAATACGGGCTCTGGGTTTAGTGTGCCTGGGGTAAGATAGCCTTTGAATACTCAGCCAATTTACCTTTGGTGGCTGTTGACACAAGGCGCTCTGGGAACTGTAAAAACTCCTCCTAAGAGCCACTAAAGCCATGGAGTACAGATGTCTAGCGTTTCTTCTGTGCATTTCCATTCAAGGCTAAATTAGACGAGTTGGTTAGACCATTGAATTTTGCAAAATATTATGGCGAATTAATTTTGTTCTTGAAAAACTGTTTTTTTTTAATATTTTTGTGCTCTTTTTATTTAGAAGGCGCCAATTTAAATGTCTGTTTTACACAAAGAAAGAATTTTTATGTTTATTTATAATTTCGGCACAAGGTGAACTCTTTTACTGTTAATTCTCCTACGGCCAAAACTCAAGTCTAAGTTCAAGTCCCCTCATCATTTACTGATGCATACCGTAATTTTTCTAATTAGCCGGCTGGATTTTTTTAACGTCCGAAAATCGAAAAAATTTGATATCGATATAAAGAGGGAATTGGTAGAGCTCGTGAAAGTTAAGGAAATCCAATAAACAGCCTTGGCATATATTTACTCTGGGCTGTGATCAGAGGCGTAGCCAGAAATTTCTGACCGGGGGGCACCAAAATTTTTAGGCCATTTTACCTACACCGTTTTTCAAATTATGAGGCCATTTTACCTACATTGTTTTGAAAAAAATCTGAAGTGGGGCACCAACAAGGGAAAATATCTAAATTTTACGGCGGCGCTGGCAGGCAAAAATTTTTGAAAATTTTTTTGGTTGATTTTGGTAAACATAAGAAAAAAGTCAAAAATTTCCATCCTGACGGGGGGCACCAATACAAAACATCTGACGGGGCGATGGAGGGGGGTTTATTTTTAAAGAAATATGTATTTGTTTTCGTCGCGCACTTGTTGCGTAAACAATGAATAAAAAATAAAAATAAATGAACTTCTTCGAAGATATATCAAATGGTATAAATCGTCTTTCAGGACCCTATGTGAATTTAGCCACTTTCGATTGCTTTATATAGCTAAATAGTGCAAGACAAACTATAATTACTGCATTCTTCGTTAACAATTCAGTAGTTTTTGGAATGATTATTTGTTTCTTGGGTTCAACTACTTGCAGCAATCAAAGTCGGCAAATTAAGTGGTGGACAACCAACCGATAATGTCTGCTGTTCAAAGCAAGCATAGAGATTATTGGAGCATGAAGTGGGTAGCTAGAGTATAAATATAAGGAAAAATTAGACATGCCGCATTGTCCTGCTCAATTATCATCATTATAGGGAAGAGGGATCACTTATTAATTATTCATGGAATAGTCATTTACTCAATAACTTCCTCAAATCCCGCCATAATAATTGAAGCGGTATTCCAGCATATAAATCAAGGAACTTTAATTTGGCTTTGACTAATTTACAGCACTAAATTACTCAAACTCAGCGCCTGATTTTCAAAATTGCTTTTCTAACTTTTCTAAATTTCCCGGATCATTTTACCTTTTTTATTTTGGTTTCAAAAACTCTGTATTTTGAGGATTTTGTTTAGCTAATTTGGAGAGGAGATCCACGGCTACATTTTGACCTGAATGTACTGGGAAAAAATACAAAATTGGGGTTTCAAATACGAAAGAAGTAACGTGCAACTTTCTGCCTTGTATTGGACGTTAAGTATATACTTTCTTAGGGCCTCCAGTCAAACTTTCAAAGTAAAAATTAAAGACTTGTGTGAACAGTGCCCAAAGGACAAGATGGTTGGGTGACATTTCGTGCCGCGACATTTCATATCGAAACTTTTATGGGGTCCGAAAGGTATTTTTTTAATTATTTTTTGTCAAAATTGATTTTAACGCTTTTAAACCCTTTTCCATCAACTTCTATGTCTATTTTATCGAAAATAACTAAAATGTAAGTATTAGGAATATGTATTCGTTACTTTAACTGATAGAAATTTAAATTAAATTTCAAAGATTACAATAAATTCTAATATATATTGTATTGCGTATATATTGCGCAGCTGAAGCGCTACAAAATCTATGTTACAAAATGTTTTTTGAAGATCTCAATGTTGAGATATAGCTTTTCGGAAAAAAATCAATTTCTTGAAAAAATGACTAAATTCCAAAAAATTAGGAAAACTTACGTTTTAGTCATTTTTCCATAAAATAGAAAAAGGAAGAAGAAAAAGAGTTAAAAAGCGTTAAAACAATTTTGACTAAAATAGTTTTCTAAAAATACCTTTGGGACACCGTAAAGCTGCGATATGAGATATCGCGAAATGAAATGTCGCAATACGAAATGTTGCGATATGAAATGTCGCGGTAAGAAATGTGACCAGTGTTGTTCCAGCGCCGGGATCGGCGCCGGCGCCAGCGCCGACCCTTTCTGAGAAAAGGCCCCAGCGCCGAGCGCCTCCATTAAAAAATTTTGGCTCCGGCGCCAGCGCCGACCTCTTTTGAAAAAATGCCCCAGCGCCGGCGCCAGCGCCGGCGTTCATGGCAGCGCCGACGCCGGCGCCGGCTTGATAATTTCGCTTTTGCTGTGAATTTCATGAAAAATTCCTATTTTTTTCAACAGTATGTTTTTTACAGTGAAAGTGATAATAATTATTTGCTATCTATATCGATTAGCAGCATACCGTTTATATTTCCTCTATTAGTTTCTCATGATGAGTGGATTTTGAAATACAGGGTGTTTAAAAAAATCCGCAGAATTTGAGATGGTTATAAGTTATAACCTTTTTCTAGAACGAATTTCTGTTTTCACCAATCGTTTTCTCTTGACGGGCAATTTCGTTAAATGTATAATGTCATTAGTATGATTTTCGCTTGTTGCCCCTGTTGTTTCGGGTTTTAGCCATCTAGGAGCCACCCACAGACCAGGACCACAAAGTAACCAAGCGAAAACCGTATTTTTGACATTATACACCAAATGAATTGCCCGTCAAGAGAAAATGGTTGAAGGAAACAGAAATTAGAAATTCGGTCTCGAATACAAGTTATAACCATTTAAAATCCTGTTGATTTCTCGAAACATCCCGTATTTTCCTTATGCTGAGCAATAAGTCCATAAAGGTGGAGTTATTAGAGAAATGGAAGTTCATGAAAGGAATGGGTAATCCATATTAGTCTTGTGAAAATAAAAATTGTGTGAATTACTTTTTCAACAATAGCATATGATACCTTGGTTATGTTACAAAAATAAACTAAAAAATTAAAGAAAATAAATAAAATATTTAAAGAAATGAAAGAAATTGCAGCACAAAAGTTCTGATAATTTAATTTAAAATTAAGAATAATTGTCTTTCTCAATTTTAGGCTGTTAAATTTTAGAAACAGCGCCGGCGCCATAATCGTTCAAAAACAGCGCCGGGGCCAGCGCCGGGACGAAAATTTTTAGCGCCGGCGCCAGCGCCGGAGCCGAACAAAATTTTTCATTGGCCCCAGCGCCGGCCCGGCGCTGTTTTTTCCCGGGGCAGCGCCGGCGCCGGAACAACACTGAATGTGACCCAAGCGACAAGATTCCTTACTATTTATATCATTATTTTGATATTTTTCAATGGGTTACAATCTTGTTTTAATACAACCCATTAGATTTTAAAATTATATATTCCTATGTTAATCACTGTACGGTCGACTTGGCCGGAGTCAATGTTCGACCTATCACTTTTTTATTTAAACATTTTTAAGTATGTCCACAACGGTGCCCTAAAAGACAAGTGGGAGCGTCGAAATTTTTTCGCCGCAAGATTACGCGCCGGCAAATTGCGCGCCGGAAAAATGAATAGAGAGGATAAAATTTCTGGATAAGTTTCACAAATAAAATTTCGACGCTTGTTTGTAACTAAACGATGACCATAACCAATGAACAAGAATAACCAATTAATAGATCTTATGAAACTTGTGGATTTGTAATAGTTGCGTGATTGTATTCTGTTATTGCTGCATACATAAATAAATAAGTTTATTAGACAATAAATTAGGGTGTATCACATTATGTCATTTGGCGTGGTAGTCACATTTGTTTATTAGTTCAACAAGCCTTTCTTTAGTTTAGATGCAAATTCTGTAAGACGCGCAGTGGGTTGCAGGCGCAGATCTACCAGAGCTTCCATGAGAAAAACTGAAATTTTTTGTTTGAAGCGTTTCACAAACTTTAACTGAAAGAAAAATTTGGTAATAAAAAATAGTTTGATAAGCTCCCATGGACGGTCATTTTTCAGACACTTCAAATCCTTAAAATTTATGATTAATTTAGAAAATTATAGGTGCTCAAATCAAAAATTGAAAGCGGATTTGGTAGGGCTCGTGGAAGATAAGAAATCGCAAAAAACAGCTGTGCTAAATATTAGAAAGTGAGCTTCTATCAGAGCATTTTTGTTTATTAGAGGAAATAAGGTTTCCAGGTTTGATGATTAATTAGAAATTCAAAAAGTTTTGGACACGAAAAATTAAATAATTTTCTCTGTTATCGTTTGTCAAATTTGAAGGTCAAATAGACCGATGAGTAAAATTATTGAATCAAACGAAAATTTTTTTGTCAGATTTTAGCAAAAACCTAGCTTTTGGCGCCGAAAACAGGTCGTCAAAGAAACAAAGGGAATTGTAGCTGAATTTTTTTTTGGCCTACAATTACCAATATCAGCATGGAACTGGCGAACCAGGGTTGGATCCAGTTGAGACACGTTGCCAACATTTCTAAACGAATTCGATAATGCTATTTTTCCAAACAATGCACATGTTATGAACCTACCTGCAAAAGGCATCCATCACATATTTGGCCACTTCATTCAGCACCCAGAGGTCGGCCTCGTCTTCTATAACCATATAGCCATCAAATTCAGTACAACTAACTTATACTCACCATTAAAATCCTTTCCAGCCATTAGACCAATAGCACTAACAAAATTGTGGTCAGTCCCATAAGAGCCTAAACTATTCATCTGGCTGAGTAGCCCATGGCCTACACTCGTGATATAGTTGTGGGGCGAGATGCTGAAGCTAGGCAGCGACAGTTTCATGGAGTCATTAGATTCTGCGGAAGCTGCTGCTGACACTTTCTGAAAATCCATATTAAGCATGGAAAGCAAGAATAAATGTAAATCTCTAACTAGTTTCTGCATCTCCTCGTCCATCGAATAAATTATAGCATTGGCTATAGATTCAATTTTTCTTTCCACTACTTTTTGTTGAGTCGGTCAAGCAGGTTGACGTTGGATATCAGGCAAGGCTCAACGATACCTGAAAATAAGATGATTTCGTTAAAATTCACAGTTGAATTCTAGTCTATAGCCCACCCACTCGGTTGGGGAGAATGTTCTGATGGTATTTTGTAATGCCCTAACATTCAGTCCATAACTTTGCAAGGGTCATTATTTCTTATTAGATAAAAAAAAATCCACGAATATTTTTTCAGTAGTTTTTACTGTTCTTACGAATCATGCTATTGAAACGCAAAACTAACTTCTGTAAAAAATATTAGTATTTTGGGTAGAGTGAAAATTAAATTGAGGAGCTAGTTAGTCGCAAAGAAAAAAGTGAAGTACCTTGGAATTTGGCCTCACTGTAGCATTCCAAGATGTACCTATTTACTTCATGAACTATGTTGACTAGAGCACCTGCAAAGCAACTGAGATAAGAAAGTAGTGAAAGGGTTGAAATGCGCCTGCCTGTGACACAAATCGCAGATATCTTGTCCTCAGTGTTCTCCTGCACCGTCCGTTTGGTACGCACATCTGCATTTTCGCGTTTGATATTGAGAATGTCTTGATTGCGGATTAAAGAGTTCAACTCCTGAAAAAAATTAGGTAAACAAATTAAAGCCATCGATCCAATCAAAAATTTAAATACATTACTTTTATGCCCTCCTGAAAAATAAATATTTACACAGCTGGAAGACTCACACCAACAAAATTACCTCAAAGGACGGAACAATATGGGGCGAGAAGTTTGGACCAAAAGTGCTCCTGGCTTCGTTAATCATCTCTCTCATGCCTAAAATTACAACTGACGTGATATTTTGACCCATAAAAGAGACAAACACTGACATGAATGGATTTCTTCCAGGTAGGGAAACACCCAGTTGTGCCTGAACACAGACGGTTTTGAGCTTGAAAGTAAAAGATGTTACTTTTGCCTATGCCATACCTGAATCTGGAGCTTTTCTCTGGCTAAAAAATAAAAAAGTTATTAGATTGCTTAGAAAGTTTGAAATCGGCATGATTTTTCGAGCTAACAAGGAAACATCAACAGTGGATAACACCCCCCCCCCAGATGTTCCAATTTTTTCAAACCACAGAGGGGACCAAGGCAAAAACTCAAATTTTTGATGACATCATTTCATTTTTCTGCTTACAATTTCATAAGTTAATCAACCAGGCTGAGCACGAATATCAGCATGGTATGGCATTATAATATATGGCATCATAATTGGCCCTATAATTAGTATATGTCAACTAAAAACTGAACTTTCCTGACAATCTGGATTCATTTCTATATAAAAGTCAACATTTTTAATTTCTTATGGTGAGACAACTTTTTCTGGAGGTTAGCCAAAACTGCATACACCACGTTATTCAGCATGAAAAGGGCTATCGAATGGTATATGACTCATATCTGTATCAGCGTTACCCACTGTTGATGTTCCCTTGTAAGTGAAAATTCTTCACGTTTATGAAAATTAGAAAGCCACTTAGGTAGATCCTGGAGGCAAAAATTTTTAATTTCCATGTTTGATACCAACATCTCAAAAGTTCCCATGAAAATAAGGAGGGATAGGCGTTTGGCAGTTTTTGGGACATTTATTCGCGCTTTTTTTCGCGCACGTTAAGACGAGCTCAAAGGTGTTTCCCAAACAAAAAAAACTAAAATTAAAAAAGGACATGTACCGAAAACTGCCAGACGATCAGAAAAATTGCCAGGGTCATTCTTTTTTAAAATTCAAAGTTTTTACGAATCTTCCACTTGAATTGATAGTAAATTCTATGATCTTTGAGTGTTTGAATCATTTACCGCAGTAATTTTATTAATTGTGCAAAGGAGCAGAGAGGTCACATGCTTTCTATATCCATCACCCATCACCGAGAATATTTTCTGGCAAATTTTGTTTGATACTTCTGCAATGTGTTCATCGCCCTCACTGCTCACATATTCCAAGAAGTCGTTGCAGATCTAAAATGAATAGCTTTTAGGTACAGCGTGGTCCGAATAATTTCGGACACATACTTTTCCAATTTCTCTAGCAGCCACAAATGGATCATTGGAAGAAGTGGTAGTTAGGCTAGTGACAATGTCTAGGATAACACTCCATTTAGCTGAAAGTAAACAGATATAGGAGGCCATTTTTTAATCAATAGTACCTAAGACTCCTTCATACAGATTTGAGGCGATTAGCTTGGAGCCATGAGGACCTAATAAAAACTTGTGTCAAACAAAACAAATTAATTGGTTACAATCACCAATAAAGGAATCAGCTAATCTAAAATTTGTAAAATTTGCTACTGTTGCAGAAATTTTACATGAGGAATTGACCTATAGCACCGCTTCCAGACAGAAAACACCTCTTGCAATATGTCCCACACCTTATGCTCGTTGCCCTTCTCATCAATAAAGCACTTGATTTTATTTCTGGCAAAAGAGCCAAATGTTTCTTCGAAGGCTGAAAAATAGCAGAAAGTAACTTTCGGACAGTGACTGGTTGAAAAAGTTTCATTTAGAACTTTTGGTTGATTGAAAAAAATAATAATAAAAAGGTTTAATATTGACGTAAACAAACTAGAGATGAAAATTTTCACCCAACGCAAATAGTTTTGGTCACCTTAGTAGTCCCAACTATCCAATACTGAGACAGTTTTTTTATCTAGAGTTGGCCAAAGGGCCGGCCATTTTGAGAGCAACCATATAGCCAAAATCTGGCCATTTTTATAGTTATTTCATAGCATAATTTTTTTCAAATATAGTACTGGCGGACTATATGGGTTAATAATCGGACAAATTTTTTTCAGATAGTCAAACCGCACTCTGAGTCTCATTCTAGGTGGGTTAGCATCATAATACTATCATGTCTATGCTGACGCAAAGATTGTCGTGCAGAAATTACGTATAATTTAAAAAGAGAAACTGAAATTAAGGCAGCGGAAAATTGACGGCGGAAAATTGACACCGAAAAATTGTCGCGGCGGAAAATTGACCGGTACCGTCTGAGGCCTTTTTAAGTCGATATAGGATGTTTTGGAACATTGAAAAAAAAATTGATTTGGGGGGAGGTCATATGCAAGTAGCACCAGCATATCTTAAAACATGATTTTCGAAATACAAAAAAGGATTTTCGATTTAGAAAATGGTGCTAGAAACCACACCTTTGCTTCTATTCAACATCAAATATTTTTCCTTGAGTGACTCCAACTGCTTTGCATCGTTGGAGTCAATAGCCAGCACAGTTGCAGATGAGAACCACGAAAGGAATTCGTCTTTCTGCTGCTCAAAAGCTCTTTCCCGCTCAGAATTTGCGGCATAATAAATTCATTTTTACATTTTTTCAATTGTTGGATAAATAGAAAATACCTTGTGCAAAACATCAAAACTCTTTTGCAAAGACACCAACTTCTGGTATTTCAGTGAGCGATCAGTGGGCTCAAGCAGCTGGATTTCCTCGGATGTGTTAGCCCACACTATTTTTGCCTGAATAAAAATTGCAAAAAGATCGATGTGCAGCAAAAAAGGGTACCTTCAGAATTTCAACCAACTTGTCTGTTTTATTTTTTGCAGAGTCATACTCTAGCACCTTAATTTGTACTATTTTATTGGGGGCAAAGCTTTTCCTTGCTGCTAAAATACTTTTTTTGCTGCTAAAAGACTCTTCGTGCTGCAAAAGGACTTTTTTTGCTGCTAAATTACTTTTTTTGCTGCAAATATGTTTTTGCTTCACATGCCTTCTTCGCAGCATTTTTCACTAGAAATATTAATTTTTATACATATTTGTGGTCAATTTGTCCACAGTCAATCCGTCCACGGTCAATTCGTGCATTCGCCAATTCGTCCACACGTCAATTTGTCTATAGGTCAATTAATCCCACTTTCGAAACCTAGGTAGTCCCTTATTCTCCAGGTGGGGTCCGGCTGGACAACTTGAGTACAGTAAAACCTCTAAATAGCAACCCTCTATATTGCATCCACCTCTATGTTGCATCCGCTTTTTTTGTTTTGGTTTGGTTGACCGGAAAATAAATTACCTATTATCAACCCTCTATATAGCATCCGGGCTAAGCCGGGATGCAATATAGAGGGTTGACTGTACAGCCTGAAAATTTCGCGACAAAAACCGACTTTTCATAACCACTAAAGTACTCGAGGCACTGTTCTAGACATGATATAATTATTTATAAGCTCAATCTGAATGATTCCTTTAATTTTAACGTCGACTACCTGGTACTTATTCATTTCAGGGGCAAAAATTAAATAAAAACTTAAAAACTTGCGTAAAACAATTACTTAGAAGATGTTTCAACACTCTTCTCAAATTATTATAAAATGCGCACTACACAACCACACCCCCCCCCCCCCCCGAAGTAAAGTGGGTACTGTTTTTTTCATAAATAACCTAGAGTATTGAGATTCCAATTAGTCAAAACAAGATTTTGGTCTCAGCAAACTGTTTTCAGTACACAATTTTGGGTTAAATAGCATGGTTTATTCTTTCCTGAGAGATGATAAAAATTTTGTGGACAAATTGACCACAAATATGTATAAAAATTGATATTTCTAGTAAAAAATGCTGCGAAGAAGGCATGTGAAGCAAAAAAGTATTTGCAGCAAAAAAAGTATTTTAGCAGCAAAAAAAGTAATTTAGCAGCAAAAAAGTCTTTTTGCAGCACGAAGAGTCTTTTTGCAGCAAAAAAAAGTATTTAGCAGCAAAAAGAAGTCTTTTTGTAGCAGACAAAATTTGCAGCGAAAAAAAGTCTTTTGAAAGCAAAAAAAAAGTCTTTTAGCAGCAAAAAAAGTCTTTTTGGCGAAAAAAAAAAGTCTTTTTGCAGCAAAAAAATTAGCAGCAAAAAAAAAGTCCTTTGGGAGCACGAAGAGTCTTTTAGCAGCAAAAAAAAGTATTTTAGCAGCAAAAAGAAGTCTTTTTGTAGCAGACAAATTAGCAGCAAAAAAAAGTCTTTTGGAAGCAAAAAAAAGTCTTTTAGCAGCAAAAAAAGTCTTTTTGGCGCAAAAAAGTCTTTTGCAGCAAAAAAAAGTCCTTTGGGAGCAAAAAGAAGTCTTTTAGCAGCAAGGAAAACCTTTGCCCTTTTATTGGCTTGACAGCACAAAAATTAATTAATTTACTTTAGCTCATTTATGACTTTGTCGCTATTTTCTAGAATAATGGGTTTTCGCAATCTTACGAAAACTCCACGCCTATATAAAAATATAAAACGTATGAGGAAATCAAAATTTTAAAATTATGTCGTCCAACGATGCTAGGCACTATGTTTTTTCAACACTCCGATCTTCTTGCGTGACTTTTGGTTTTCCTGATGCAGAGTTTCACGCTGAATACGATGGTATTTTCGGTTAAAATTTTTTTGACAAAGTTTTCGCTGGAGCTAGAGTTGTGGAATTCTCCGGAGAAATAGAAACCGGAGAATTCTCCAGAGAATTCTCCGGAGAATTCTCTAGAATTCTCCGAAAAATCGGAGAAATAGAATTTGAAAATTGTCTTGGTCCCCCCTGTGGTGTGAAAAAATGACCAAAATATTTTAAATTCCCGCACTTTTAAAATTTGGTTTTTCCATATGGTCAGTGTTTTCAAAAGTCAAGGTCAAGTTCAAGGTCAAGGTCAAGGTAAAACTTGACTTTAAAACTTCAAGGTCGTTTTTCTCAATTTTCAGTAAGGAAAATGGGTCTGAATTTTTTTTCCTATCCCCTAAAATCAAGATTTTGCGCTGAACAAAACGTACTTTTCAGAATAACGATATAATTTTTGCACGATGAGATATAGCCTAAAGTCAAGGTAAAATCACCTTGATTTTACCTTGACTTTGACTTTCGCTAAAATCAAGGTGATTTTACCTTGACTTTAGACTATATCTCATCGTGCAAAAATTATATCGTTATTCTGAAAAGTACGTTTTGTTCAGCGCAAAATCTTGACTTTAGGGGATAGGAAAAAAATTCAGACCCATTTTCCTTACTAAAAATCGAGAAAAACGACCTTGAAGTTTTAAAGTCAAGTTTTACCTTGACCTTGAACTTGACCTTGACTTTTGAAAACACTGCATATGGTTTACTTTTGCCATGACGATTCCTAGAGAAATTACGGAAGATTTGACAGAAAACAAAAAAAATCATTGAAAAATTTGTCTGTTCATCTGACGAATTGTTACTTACAAGACGATTCTCTATTTCTCCGTTTTTCATACGGTCGGAGAAATAGGCGGAGAATTCCAGAGAATTCTCCAGAGAATTCTCCGGAGAATTCTCCATTCCACAACGCTAGCTGGAGCCTCTGAATATTCGTAGTTTTTAATTTTTTTGTCTTTGCACGAAAATGCAAAAACCGTCATGACTTTTTAGGTACTTCATAAATTACAAATTTCTGAAATGCAGGGCTATTTTTTGACTGGTTAATAACCAGTGGTTATTTGTTAAAATGTCATCACAATTTATGGACGAACGAAACGAAAGTTTACAAGGTAAGCCTTAGATGAGGACTCATATTCAAATGGTTATAAAATTCGTGGGCAAATGGAAGCTCAAAAAAGTGACTTATCTTACAGAGATCATAACTTCTTGAGAAAAAAACTTATTTTTTATTTTTTGCATATTCGAAATCTTCATAAAATTTTCTATGAAACAAAATTCTGTGTTTACTCAATTTGTCTAGTGTGAAAAAATTTATGTTTAAAACTTAAGTAAAGAGTACTCAAATAGGCTTGAGTATAGAATCCCCCCCCCCCCACGGGGACTGATCAGATCGAAGAGATAACATCATATTCGTGTTTCTCGACCCCGATTTCATGAGAAAGCCGGCTGTTTTTTTTGGTTCTGAGAAAAAAAAAATTTTCGAACCACAGGGGGGGTATCATGGTTTTTTAGTCAAAATTTGAAAAATTTAAATTGGCGCCTTTTGAATTTTAGAGGGATTAAGGGCTGTATAGGGAGGGGAAGGGAATAAAAGGGGGCCACTAATGACTCAGGGCCCACTAACAAGAAGATGTTGAACACAGTTTCGAATACTGGGGCCTACCGCATAAATAAACTCTGGTATGCATGCTTTTTCATGCATCCAGAGTCACTTTCGAGTGATTTGTGTCTAAGGTATGTGGGTGTGCGCATCTCAACTCCAAGCCCCCAAGCCCTCTGCGCCCCCGAAGGGGCGCAGGGGCTTGAGAGCTAGAGATGCGCGCACACACTTACCTTAGACATGATTCCGAGAAGTACTCTTGACCATAAAGTGCATATAGAGTATCTTTTTGCCTCGGCCTAGTTGAAAAACATGGTGAGGCAGTCGAAGAATACAGATATTTAAATTTATAATGTTCTGCCATAAAAGTGGCCCCTCTTATTCCCTTCCCCTCCCAATACAGCCCTCAATCTCTTTAAAATTCAAAAGGCGCCAATTCAAAATTTTCAAATTTTGACCAAAAAACCATGATACCCCCCTGTGGTTCGAAAAATTTTTTTTTTCTCAGAATTAAAAAAACAGCCGGCTTTCTCATGAAATCAGGGTCGAGAAACACGAATATGATGTTATCTCTTCGATCTGATCAGTCCCCGTGGGGGGATTCTATACTGCAACCCTCAAATATATGTCCCAGACCCCGCGTTATTCTATGGTGCCATAGCATTTCGTCCAAAATCCAATTCGTCTAAAATGCAGTTAGTCCAAATTACAATTCGTCCAAATTTGAGCAAAGTGAAGTCCGTCAAGGTTTCTATTAATTTATTCCCATCTGAGTAACGATATCTAGGCACCGCCAAATACTATCATCTGACTGTTTCGATTTTTTCCCCTAAGTACAGTCACCCAAGCCTCTCGTCTTTTCGACTACCACCTAAATACTGTGCGGTCTAAAACTACTCGAGAATTGGGGTTTCTGCAATCCAAATAGCTGTTTTGGTATGAATAAACCATACTCAGGACACAATTGTGGGTATGATAAATGTTTTTTTTATTTAATTTTGGCTAAATCCAAAATTTCGGATTATGGAGGTGGATATCCGTTTGAGCAGGTTTCAGATGGTCTCAATATCCATCCTGAAGCTTACTGTTTCGTTCAAAGCTATTTTGGTCAGGAAAAAATATTTTTCCACCACCAATCTATTAGTGACTTAACTTACGAAGGACCAATCTCATTCCCCAGTGACCAAAGCCCAACAAAATCTGCTTTTTGGGGGTTTAATAAAGGAGGACAAACGATTGAGCAAATCAGAATCGCAATGTGATCGGATGAATCGCTCAAAATCTCACCATCGGACATCGCGGACCACTCCAATTCACGCTAAACAGTGTTTTGGCGTCGTTGAGTAGTTTGGGATAGTTTTGGATAATCAGTGGTGTGATTCTAAGCGATTCACCCGATCACATTGCGATTCTGATTCGCTCAATGGTTTTTCGCAAAAAGTTTTTCTCCCCTTTAGTATAGCCCCAAAAACCAGATTTTATTTGCTTTCGGCCAGTCTGGCACGGGTTTCTGAGCGAATGAAGTTATTCTGTGACCGTGAAAATGGTTTCCCCTTAACACTTCGATTTGAAATTCAAATTTGGACAAATTAACTCTTGGACGAATTGGATTTTGGACGAACTGATTTTTGGACGAGTTTTCTTTGGACGAATCGACTTTGGACGAACTTACTTTTGGACGTTTATTGCTTACCTTTGGAAACGCCATGGCACCTATTCTATACTACAGTCGAACCTCTTTATAGTGACACCCCGATACAGTGACACCCTTGATATAGTGACACCCCGGGCCCGATTTGGTTGGCCGACATATAGTGATATAGGATATAGTGACACCCCGACATAGTGACACCTAGGGGTCGGTTCCCAGGGGTGTCACTATAAAGAGGTTCGACTGTAGCGCCATGTTTTTAAATTTGCACTTTTTTAATTTTATCGTTTTTCAGATTTGAATTTGCATTTAAAAACACCTACTGTATTGGTGCCAGAAATGAGTGAGCCTAAATGAAAAAAGGCAATTTTTGAAAATGCAAAATTTATTTCAATACCCTCGTTTTGACGAAGCATTTGAGTGTGCTCATGAAATTTTTTGTCCAAATGCTCAATAGCATTGCCTAACTCATAGGCTTTGTCTACTCTAAACCAGATCACGAGTTATTCATTGCATCCGATATTATATGTTGACGGTTTAGGTGTAGAGCCAGTTAGCAACGGTTTTTCGAATGAAATCACTATTATTTTTGTCCTTGAAAACATAATTACAGTTTTGAATTTTTTTTTGCTAACAGCAGCCTTGCTGGATGGTCATTCACCAAAAGAACCAAGCGGTTTCTAGTTTTCGCAAACTTTTTGACCATTTGTAGACTAATTTATAAAATCTGGGGTTAGTTCATAGAAAACCATTTACAATTGTAAGGACACATGACAAACTCAGACAAAAAGCGATCTAAAAAACCGCTGCTAATGACAGACCCCTGATAATTTGAACATACGTGATTGAAAGGCCCAAATCACTTCTACACTTTCTATTATGGTCCTTGTGGTGCTTTAACAAGTCTTTGACTACAGCATGAGCATCAGAAGGGGATTCCCCAAACTGGAACTATTCAAAAGGTGAACTTCATCAAATTTTAGTTCTCCAATTTTAGAAGCTATCATCTGTAAAACATATTAACTATTTTTCGTTTATTAATTTGTTTGAAGAAAGAGGGAGAATCCAGTATTAAAGAATTAATACTCCAAGCTGATGCTATTGCGAAAAAAACTTTTTGTTATTTTATAACAACAACTTGAGCTAGTTAAAAAATGTTTAAAAACTAAGTATAAAATAAAAATCATTTCTAATAATTTAACACTAGAGGGTGTTTGTAGTGAGCGTCTTGCTCAGAATTTCATGCTGATTATTTCTAAGTCGATTACTTTTACGAAAAATTTTCTTTTTTCGCGTATTACAGGGTGGCGCAAGAAATTCGGCCGATTTCAAGCGGCCATAACTTTTTTTCCAGATCAAATTTCAAAATTCTGTAAACGCCATTCGATTCAGAAAAAATATACATTTTTTTGGTATATGATGTCAAAAACACGATTTTTGCTTGGTCACCCCTGTGGTTGGGCTTAGCCCATCCAGAGACCATCCACTGACCAGGACCTAAACCACAGGGGGGACCAAGCAAAAATCGTGTTTTTGACATCATATACCAAAAAAAATGTATATTTTTTCTGAATCGAATGGCGTTTACAGAATTTTGAAATTCGATCTGGAAAAAAAGTTATGGCCGCTTGAAATCGGCCAAATTTCTTGCGCCACCCTGTATTTCCGTTGTTTAGGTAGAGTTTAATTAAGTTAGAACTAGATACTGTTTTCTCGAAATAACTTTCTCCCGAACACTTTTATTTTTAGTTTTAGAGCTTATCAGACGCATAATTAAGAGCACTTTCGAATGAGTGGGAAGGTGCCTGTTAATGTTCTAAAAACCGAAGAAAAGAATCGAAAATCCATACATTCTGAATTCCACTCGAGACAATAAATATTTGAATATGACAAAAATTTCTTGTTTAAAGGGCCATTGCCACCTGTTTCGAATTTTCCCCGCTAATTCAAATTTTGTACAGATTTTTCAGCATGGTTTCTAACAAAACAAGGCCTAGAATTTAATTTTAGGTATAGTTTTGTTAGAAACCAAGTGGAAAAATCTGTACAAAAGTTCAATGATAAAGAAAAAATTTGAATTGGCGGGGGACAATCGTTGTCGGAAACTGCAATGGCCCTTTAAATATTTATTGTGTCAAGTGGTATCTCTATATAGTATTGGGTCGGGTGGGTCACACTTTTTATGATTTATCAAATTTATTTACCAAATTTTGAGCCACTTTTATAAAGAAAGTCGGTGTTGATGTTTTATAATGGTGAAAACTAGAGAATCTGAGCTACAAAATAAACTATTAACCTGTAAGGTTAGAAAAGTGTAAAGGGTCAAACTGGCCCGGACAAGCTCTCAACTCAGTGGGTTTTTAGGTGTACTTTTTCTTATTTTTAACTTCAGACCCAATTCTGAGCCACTTTTATAGAGAAAGTCGGTGTTTATGTTTCATGATGGTGAAAACTGAAGAATCTCAGCTACAAAATGAGTTATTAACCAGTGATGTTAGAAGAGTGTAAGGTCTCGAACTGGTACGGACAAGCTCTCAAGTCAGTTGCTTTTTAGGTGGAGTTTTTCCTATTTTTAACTTCAGACACAATTTTGAGCCACTTTTATAGAGAAAGTCAGTGTTGATGTTTGATAATGGTGACAACAAAAGAATCTCAGCTACAAAATGAGCTATTTAACAGTGGATTTTGAAAAGTGAACGGGTTTGAACTGCCGGACAAGCTCAAAACTCATTGGTTTCTCAGGTGTGGATTTAAGGTGGATGTTCCGGTTCAAACCCAATTTTTGGCCAGTTTTTGCCGATTAATGTCAAATATCTCTGCGGAACCCTCAAGTTCAACATCTTGGCTTCCTTTTAAGCACAATCACGTATAATCGAAATTGGATAGGCGAGGATGGGCAAGGGTAGGCGAGGATAGGCGAGGATGGGCGAGGGTAGGCGAGGATGGGCGAGGGTAGGCGAGGATAGGCGAGGAGAGGCGAGGATGGGCAAGGGTAGGCGAGGATGGGCGAGGGTAGGCGAGGATAGGCGAGGGTAGGCGAGGATAGGCGAGGATGGGCAAGGGTAGGCGAGGATAGGCGAGGATGGGCGAGGGTAGGCGAGGATGGGCGAGGTAGGCGAGGAGAGGCGAGGATGGGTAAGGGTAGGCGAGGATGGGCGAGGGTAGGCGAGGATGGGCGAGGGTAGGCGAGGAGAGGCGAGGATGGGCAAGGGTAGGCGAGGATGGGCCACGGGGTTTCAAACTCGAATTTGTGTTCAGTAGGAATTTTTGCGCCAATTCAAAAATTTCATCCTAGTTTATCAATTTTATGTTAATTTTTCTTTTACCTTTGCTTTAGTCATTTATCAATAATTTGTAGCAAATTCTGCCAAGTTTGCTGACTGTAAGATTCCCTGTGTTCTGGGCTATCGATAGAGCCATCACTCACCGAAAAAGCATCGAAATTTAGAAAATTTTGATCGATTTTCCTTAAAAAATATCGAAATGAGAATTTGAGTGTTGTTCTAAAATGCTTATATGCTCTTTCAAATTGATTCTATTCCGAAAAAAGCAATCCAGGGATTGATAGAGGAGTAATTTTACTGAATTTTGGTACCAAGGACTTATGCAAAAAATGCAAATTTAGGGTGTCTTATGCAAAAGTTAGATGGAAAACGCAAAAACCCGTCTATTTACTCGGTAAAAATGGCAGTTGTTTGCTTCAAACGGTCTCTAGTTTCTAAAATTCTGACTTTACAAAAATTGGTCTGACTTTCATGGTAGCTGAATGTATGAGCTATGTTTTAGTATAAAGATTGTACTGAAAAGACCGTGTTTTCGCAGTTTTCGTCCGTCGTTTACTTCAATATAAATTTCTCGTGTTTTCAGAAATCTCTATGGTGCGAACAAGACGTACTGCTGTGATGCATAGGGAAGAAATAACAAAGCAATTTAGCAGTCCGAGGACTTCGAAAGCAACAGCAGCAGCAATAAAAGCTAGGGTTGCAAAGAAAATTGCAAAGGAGAAGGCTTGCGCAAGAGCAAAAGCAGCGAATATCGTTGGACTTGGTAAGTCTACGTGGTATTCGATTCTTAATTTCACTTATCCTATCTTCAGCGAAAATTTCTGATTTGCTGGATAAGCAAAAGAGGCAGAGGAAAGTGGAAGACGAATCAAAAGCAATTCTCTCAGCGAAAAGAAGGCAAGCAGCGACATCCAGGTGGAAAAAAACTATGGATAGGTCAGACAAAGAATGAAGGCATCAGAAAAACGAAGTATGTGTTGGTTTTATGTTATGCTGAATTTTTTTATGGATTCTCTAATTGCTCTTTACTGATTATCTATGTATTTTAAGGAATGCAAGAGCCTCTTAGAAGATCAGTCTCACGTCTCCGGATCTGTCCTCATTGCAAATTCAGGGATGCCCGCGGAGATCAGTGCGATGGCTGTGGAAAATTGTTAGATGCCGTGGAATTGGTTGAACCAAATTGCCATCTGTGCCAAAAAACTCTGAAAGTTAAGCAGTCAAAGCACATCTTGTTGGATCTAGATAAATTGACTGTAAATATTTAGTTTTCGAAATTTTGCGATTTAAAGAAGCCATTTTAGGGTGAGGTGGAGAGGAATTTTGATGCCGTGACAAGTGCTGAAGATTCTCAGTGGTCTGCGAACGCTATCGCTATTGTGAAAAGCTGGCTGAAGAAAGGCTTGGAAAAGGTTAGATCCTTATCGTAGTTTCCGTCTCTTTTATATGCTCCTGAATTCACACCGTTGAATATTTCCGATTTTCAGCGCTGCATCACTCGCGATTTGAAGTGGGGAACACCTGTGCCATTAGCGGAATTTGCTTGTAAGGTCATTTGTGCGGTATAGCCTTATCGCTGTTATTTACCTACTTCTTCAGGTAGTTTACGTGTGGTTCGACGCCCCTATCGTATATTTGTCGATGACTAAAGCTTTGCTCGGTGATGAAGGGATGGAAAAATGGTGGAAAACCCCAGATGAAGTCGATTTGGTAAGTTAATTTAGGAATGGACAGTTTGCGACAGTAAAATCGAGCAGTCTTATCGAGTGCGGCTCCCAATTTTTCTAACAAAAACAACTCTATCAATAACTATAATATGAAACCACCTGTAAAAAATCTCTGACAAATAGAAAGTAGTCTAACTTAGTCTTCCTGTTGCTTTTTTATAATTTTCAGGCTCACTCAAAGAGAGCGACAGCTGTTGTCAATAGGGATAAAAGAAGACTTGCAAGCCAGAGAAATAGAAGCGAAATTGTTGTAAAAATTATCCAATATTCTTTCCTGCGAAATGTCTTGTTCGATATGGAGATTGTTTGCGAGGATGACGATGAATTGTTCAGATAAATGTTTTGGGGTCGGAAAGTTTGTTGGCGAAAAAAAAAGAAGCTAAATACTGAGCCTGAGCCTTAAAAACAGAATTTTCGAAATTGAATGAAAAAACCATTTTGAAAATCTTGGCGTTTTGTTTGAGTTAAACTGAACACAAATTCGAGTTTTGAAACCCCGTGTGGGCGAGGATGGGCGAGGGTAGGCGAGGATGGGCGAGGGTAGGCGAGGATAGGCGAGGATGGGCAAGAGCAGGTGAGAATGGGCGAGGATAGGCGAGGGTAGGCGAGGATAGGCGAGGGTAGGCGAGGATAGGCGAGGGTAGGCGAGGATAGGCGAGGATGGGCAAGGGTAGGCGAGATAGAGTAGCTTAGTCAACAGGTAGGGTGGATGATCTACCCTAACCATTAACGCACTCGGAAGATAAATCTACCCGAACTACTAATGTACGTGAACAACTAATGTTCCCGAACAACATAGGCGCCGATAGGCGCCTGCAGACCCTAGTTTAAAATATGTGGATCGTCGATTTTTTCTTCAATTTTTTAGAACATTTACAGGCATTATACGCCCATTTGAAAGCGCTCTCAAAGGGCCATAGCCACGCGTTCTGGATTTTCCCTCGCCGATTCAAAATTTTTGTCTGATCATTAAACTTCTGCAGGGATTTTTGAGCTTGGTTGCTGACAAAGCAAGGCATAGAATTTAATTTTAGGTATACCTGTGTTAGAAACCAAGTTAAAAAATCCGAACAGAAGTTCGACGATTAGGAATTTTTTATTGGCGAGCGACGACCGTGATCGGGGGACTACAATGGCCATTTAATTATGCGTCTGATAAGCTCTAAAACTAAAAATAAAAGTGTTCGGGAGAAAGGTATTTCGAAAAAACGATATCTAGTTTTAACTAATTTTAACTCTACCTAAACTGAAAGGGTGTACCGAAGAATTTAAAAAATATTTGCTAAACGGCACATTTGCTAAAAAAACTTTTTGCTAAAAAATTTTTTGCTAAAGGCACATTTGCTAAAATTTCTTTTGCTAAAGTCACATTTGCTAAAAAAATTTTTGCTAAAGGCATATTTACTAAAATTTCTTTTGTTAACGCGGTTTTGTGGTTCTTATTGCGTCAAAGACACTATCATTCCAACTTTTTCCTCTTTTTACCTTTTTCTTCAAGTTTTGGGTGGTTTTATAAATTTTTAAGTTTTTTTTCGAAATTTTTCAAATTGCGTCTGAATCATCCCAAATTTTTTAGGCCATCCATGATTTACCTCATACCATCCCAAGCTGCTGAAACCACCTCGAGAAAACCCCTGGACCATGAATCGAGGTCCTCTACTAGGGACTGATTGCACCCAGAGAGGTTTGATCCAGCAACCTTGATAATGAGTATGTGGACCTCTACGCTACTCAAACACTCAAAATTATAATAAAAAATAAAGTATGCGCCCATGTGGATTCGAACCATCAACGTCTACATCAAGCCTTAGAATCGCTCAGAACTTCATCCAGGGTGACCAGATAAAACCAAGTGGATCAAATTTTTTTTTCGCGTTTTCAGGTTTCAATCAATTTTTCTGCACTAATTCGACCATGCTGAAGATGGTTTGACAGTTGTAAAATCACGTTTTATCAAAAAACAATTTGAGTTATCGTGAGTAATTGATTTTGATAAATCAAGAACTTACCATAACTCAAAAATTTCTCGATAAAACGTAATTTTACCAGTGTCAAACCATCTTCAGCATGGTCGAATTAGTGCAGAAAAATCGTTTTGGAACTCGAAAACGCGAAAAAAAAATTCGATCCAAGTGGACGACCACTTGGTTTGGTCTAGGGTTGAGTGATGGTTAATTACCCGGGTAATTCTCCAGGTAATTACCGGGTAATTACCCGGAGAAATACTAAGTATTTCTCCGTAAAGAAAATTCGGAGAAATACTATTTTTAAGTATTTATTGCAGTTAACCTGCAGCTAATTTTTTGGTTTAGGTATCATCCAAGTGTTTTGAGTGATATCCAGATGGTTTGGGTACTATCCAGGGTTTGGGTACCATCCATGTGATTTGGGTACCATTCAGGTGGTTTGGGTACCATCCAGATGGTTTAGGTATCAGCAAATAGTATTTCTCCGCTTTTCGGGTAATTACCGGTAATTACCCGGAAAGTATTTCTCCGGAGAATTACCCAACCCTAGTTTGGTCACACTGGATGAAGTTCTTAGCGATCCTGAGGGTTGATATAGAGGTCGCTGGTTCGAATCCACCTGGCGCATACTTTTTTTTACCATAATTTTAGATATAGAAAGACAAGCGTTTGACTTGGTCACAGGTTCGGTTCCAAGTACCTGCATTTCCTAAACACCCTACGGTCATATTTGTGACACAAAATGGACCAGAAAAGGCCTTTACCAAAAAATTTCATTAGCAAATTGCCTTTAGCAAAAAAAAAATAGCAAATGTGACTTTAGCAAAAAAAATTTTAGCAAATGTGACTTTAGCAAAATTTTTTTTAGCAAATGTGCCTTTAGCAAATATGTCTTTAGCAAAATTTTTTTTAGCAAAAGTTTTTTTTAGCAAATGTGCCGTTTAGCAAATATTTTTTTAAATTCTTCGGTACACCCAACTGAAATAGTCCGTAAAAAAGAAACTTTTTCGCAAAGTGATCGGCTTCGAAATAATCAGCATGAAATTCTGAGCAAGACGCTCACTTTAGTACAAGCACCCGTTCTAGTGTCAAGAATGCTAGCTTAGCATACCTGTTCTCGGGAAGAATCCATTCAATAAAATTTCGCCAATTTTGTCAATTAGAAGATTCCAACCTTAGTTGGACCGCCGCCGGCGGCACCCTTCGGTTACCTTCGGCGGCCCCCGGCGGTGCCGGCGGTCATAGTTTTTTGAGATGATTGTGCCGCTCTCGTCTCAAAAATATATGACCGCCGGGCACCGCCGGGGGCCGCCGAAGGTAACCGAAGGGGTGCCGCCGGCGGCGATCCAACTATGATTCCAACACAAGCAAATTGCAGTAAAAATTTTGATTTCCACAAAAAAACTTTCAATTTTCCACGATGCTTTGAAAAAACGCCAGTTTTCTCATAATACAATGCCAATTTGCTTTATTTGAACAGCGAGATCTTCAATCAGTTTCTATCTTGATTTTTTGGAGACATTTGTATAATTTTTGTACAAAAAATTGCTGTGATTCCGAAATCATTACGACGACACTTGTAGGAAAAATTCCGCCGCAAATGAGCACTGCGACAGACAACAAGCCGCATCTTCACACAGGTACTTTTCTACTAGTAATCTTGAGCTTGTAATTTTGCTTAATTTTGCAGACGAGTGCAACTACTTGGTCCGGTAGGTACATTGGTATTATTTGTGTTTTGAAGTGCTAATAGTAATTCGCTTTTATTTTTAGACTTCTCCTGGATTGTCGAGCGTCCAACAATATCATCAGTAAGGATTGCTATTATTTATGTTTGCTGTTTGCCCAAGACTTTGTTTGCAGAGCAAGCTTTTGGAGCGTGTGGTTATTGGCATGAAGCAGTCGCGCAGTGTACCCGCAAGGAGAGAGAGCTCAAGAGGTATGTGTCTTTTCAATGGCTGTTGGAAGGTTAGCCGGTGGATATGTACACTTATTATTGGATAAAAATTTCGTGACTGAAATTCATTGTCTGTCACCTTTTTTCGTTTCAAACACCACGTTAAGGACGTTCGGTATGCAGCATCATATACAAACTTTGAGCCTAATAGGTCATTCCGAAGTATTGTGATTGTGCTTAACTTAACAGATTTCTCAAAAACTACATTATTCTGTAACCGACCTAGGAGAAGTGTCCCTTGTATAGCCATCGGTCAAAAGATCGGTCACGCTAGGCTTGGTTATTCTTTTTAACTTATAATACTGCCTGAATTGATCATAGCCCCGAACACATCTAGACCGAGAATTCGCCACGCATAAGGCTGTATAATGTTAAGCCCGCACACTCCATCTTCTCACCAAGCACTAAAAATTTTTTTTTTCGAAAGTGGTAGGCTCTCTCTTAAGAAGTAATGAATATTTTAAGATCTGGTTCCGCTTATGGACTAAGATAAAGTCATACATTGTTGACACTGTATTCACGAATTTTTTTTGAATGAAGAATTAGTTAAACTCATCTGTCTAAAAAGTAGGTCATTTGTAAGTATCCATAGACTCACTCTCTGCAAAGTTTCTTATTGAACGTGTAATGTTTTATTTATTTCCAGGAAAACCAATAGTCGTCAGGCACGGAAGGAACGTATTGAGAAGCTACCAGAAAAGTACTACACGCCTGCCCTCATTAAGCTGAAAGAGCAAGGAGTCGATTTCTCAGAGCCCACTAGTTAGTCATTGTTTGTAGATGTATGTCTGTGTGTGAAATACAAATAAAGTTTTTATTGTTCTTTATTCCTAGTACCATACAGTCAAACTCCGTCTGAGCGATTTAGTTTAATTTCCGTCTTCCGTAGGGGATATTACGGCGAAAAAAAACGGTACGGAAGATATCAAAAAAAATGTAGGGGACACTCTTATGACATCGACTTTTCTTTTACCTTTTTTATATATTTTATTTTCTTATCTCGGATTTTTTTACACCGTTTTGTAGCTAAACTTTTTCTATATGGCTTGTTCGAGTTCGGATTTTCGGCTGCATGAACACCTTTGATCCGATTTTGAACTTGAAGTCGAACTAGAAGGTGTTAAGTTGCGCTTCCCAGTTTCATCAATTAAAAATTACAATTACAATTAATTAGAAATTACAAACAATTAATTAGAATTAATCAATGGACAATACTTTTTTCCTACTAGAATACTTTTTTTTCCGACTAAAACACTCTTTTTTCCGACTAATTTTTATTTGAATTTTTCTTCGAGTTTTTGTCTTAATTTTAATTTTTTTCGGCAATTTCGTGTAGCTCATAATCTCAGCTTTCTAACGAGCCATCAAACTCCACTGAATAATATAGACAATTGTTCGAAAAATAGTGATTTAGGAGTGGAAAAAAAAGTAACTGCTATCTTTTTCAAACACTTAAATATTTTCATTCATGAAATCTGTTTCTTCAGTTTGATATCTTGTTAGAAAGCTAAGATCCTGGGCTACACGATGATGCTGAAACTGTAGAAAATTTGAGATAAAAACTTGAGAAAAATGCAATTATTAATATTAGTCGGAAAAAGTGTTTTAGTAGGGAAAAAAAGTTTTTTAATCGGAAAAAAAGTATTGTCCTTATTTAATTAATTCAGGGATGGGAATGAGATTTTTTAAAAAAAAGTACATTTTCCAAAAAAAAAAGATTTGGGGTCGGAAAAAAGTACTTTTTCTAAAACTCGTTATTTCGCAAGAAAACATATTTATTTTGTCCTTTTATTTAACCAACCCTTTCTAAAAGCAATTTGAACCATTTTTGTCTAATTTGGACGAAACCCAACTCGTATAGATCCCAACTCGTATGGCCCAACTCGTATAGGTCCAACTCGTATAACCAACTCGTATAGATCCCAACTCGTATAGCCCAACTCGTATAGGTCCAACTCGTATAACCCAACTCGTATAGATCCCAACTCGTATAGCCCAACTCGTATAGGTCCAACTCGTATAACCCAACTCGTATAGGTATCGATTCGTACAGATCCCGACTCAAAGAAGAGTTCAAGTACACCTAGACGCCAAAAGTTTTATTTGGTCAGCTAAAACTTTGTTAGCGGAACTACCGTATTTTCGGCAACCAGACAAAACAGGTTTTTAAAAGTATTTGTCGCGCGAAAAAACGGCCTTTTTATGTATTTCTCGCACGACAAAGACGACTTTTTCCCGTTATTATCGCGCGTCACAAACGGTTTTTCCACTTTTCAATTCTTTAACTGAGTAAATTGGTCTGCAGTAAATTCGGCCATGGTAAATTCATCCACTAGTAAGGACAAGAGTTCGAATCCACCTTGTAGAACTACTTTTTGGTTTGATCAATTTTTTCCTAACATAGGATTCTATAAGGAATTGGGTTTGTTAAGACTAAATTATGATTTTAGCTACCCGAACTCCAAATCCTGGGTGGGTACCCTAGTCTCAGGTGGATATCCACCTGACCCGAAAGGTACCATTACGGGGTTTGGGAGGGTAAAATCACATTCTGGTCTTGACAAACCTAATTCCTAATTCCACAGAATTTTGAGTAGAAAAAAAATTTGTTTTTAATTTTTAATTCCTAATTCCACAGAATTTTGAGTAGAAAAAAATTTGTTTTTAATTTCTAATTTCTTTTTTTTATTTTTCAGGTCATCCACGTGGGTATTTAGGTACCCAGCCCAGGATTTAGACTTTGGGCTGGCGAAATTGCAACTAATGAATAATACGAAATATATGTATTCATTTTTAGCGTAATATGAAGACAAAATCTGATTGACGCACTAATTACTCACGCACTAATTACGACGCACTAAGTGGTCACCACCTGACCAGTTAAATATCCAGCTGGATGGCCTGAAAAATGAATTTTTGTAAAATTCAAAAACGAATTATCTTATTATTTGTAAAATCGTGCGCAGAATCGGGTTTGATGAAACCAAAAGGGCGATTTCAGCCACCGAAAGGCGAACACCTTAAATTGCGGTAATCAAATTTGAAACTTTCAAGTAATGCTTAATCTGCCACCACTGTGTGGTCTCAATAAGCTGCCGTCTGAACAGGCTTGTTTGTGAGATGAGATTTTGTTAGAAACCAAAAAATTGACTAGCTGTACAAAAATCAGCAAACAATCAAACAGCATAATGTGCTGTTCGACAGCAAAAGTGTCGAATCTTGACCAGCACCATAATTGCTCTACTAAATCTACTAAATTCAACATTAGAACATAGCTAACCATGTATACAACACCTAAAATAACGATCAACCCAAATAGCAGCCCAATGTGACCCTCCCACTTATGCCGCAATTTGATTTTGCCGCAATTTGAATTGTCGCAATTAGAATTGTCGCAATCTGATTTGCCGCAATCTGATTTTGCCGCAATTTGATTTGTCGCAATGTGATTTGCCGCATCTTACTCCTGCCCATATTTTTTAATTTTAAAACAAACCATGCTACAATATGTAAAATGCCCCCCCCCCCTGGCTACGCCAATGCAGGTGGATATCCAAGATATCCCACACAAATTCTAAAAATATTAGAAAATGTCTGGTAGCCGCACAAAGAGCAAAGAACGTCAAGTGAGAACCAGAAAACCGTGCTTGTCGCACAACAAATCAGGAAAAAGCCGTTTTTGTCGCGCGACAAATCCGGGAAAAAACCGTTTTTGTCGCGCGACAAAATATGTAAAAACCGTTTTTGTCGCGCGACGAAACATGAACGACAAAAACGGAAAAAGCCGTTTTTGTCGCGCGACAAATACTTTTAAAAACCTGTTTTGTCCGGTTGGCGTATTTATAATTTACTTATTATTTATTATAATTTACTGATTGTATGTTGCGACTGCAATCAAACTCGATAGAATTACCCAGGTTTTATGCGGTTTCTAGGGGTTCAATGACCATTGATACAGTGTGACCCTCGATAAAATGTATTTTCTTCCGGTTCGTAGGCGTTACATTATATCAAAGTTTGACTCCAACAGCTCCATAAGAAAATTTGTGATTGCCTAGCCCACATACGACAGCCAAAAACAAATACCTCTATTTTTTGGTGCGTAGACGTTTCGCAAATTTTGACATTTGTCCTTTTTTGCGAAACGTTTCGCAAATTTTGACATTTGTCCTTTTTTGCGAAACGTTTCGCAAATTTTGACATTTGTCCTTTTTTGCGAAACGTTTCGCAAATTTTGACATTTGTCCTTTTTTGCGAAACGTTGAATTCGTACTTCGTACTTCTTTTCTTCGTACGTACTTCTAATCGTACTTCTACGTTGAATTCGTACTTCTACTTATTTAGTCTGTCATTTGTGACTAGCTGGTTGTCTCGTTACACGTAAAAGGTTTCACGTTGCCTAATGCGTACTATGTTATTGTGGCAGCGCTTGACTATATCTTGACTTGTGTAGTAGTGGACTCTTTGATTTCAGCGCTTCGTCTCTTACTTCGAGATTCAGTGGCTGTCAAAGCTTTTGCACGTGTGAAATTTTTATCGTGAAGACACAAGAGCAAACAATGCGGCCGAGGCATACCATTCCTTCCTCAAGAGGTTGCTTGTTTCTTTGTTCAATGTTTATAATTTTTCATGATATTTATTCTTTATGTTTTCCAGGCGTCACGGAGCTCTTCGACGGCCGGGCAACTCTCTTCTCTTCGCTTTTCTCCAAAAGCTTCAATTTCAACAGTCAGTCTGGGTAGTGCGAATCGAAAGTGGATCCAGTGTGAAAAAGAAGAACAGGAAGTATGAAAAGATCATTATCAGCTGTGGGAATCGTGGAAAGAGTTCGATGTAATTATTTCAGGAGCGTTGAAATTTAGCACTTAAAATCGCTTTTGATTCAGATCAAGGCCAGGGACAGGAAGTCTGTTGACATCACCACGCACTGCAAAGAGTTTCTCACGATAGCTTCCCACCTGGTGCCGGACGTCAACCAGACCGGTCTAAGGACAAAGGAAGCGGAGCGTGCGGCGAAGAACAGAAAGAGGCGAGCAACGGATCCGGTGCCTGTGAAGGAAAAGAAGCCGAAAAAGGAGAGCAGGAAAAGCACGGGCACCATTGACGTTACAGGTCTTGGAATTGACAGAGTTCTGGCCAACGGATTCGGCATTCAGCTGAAGCAGGGAGATTTGGAGCCAGGACAGTGCCTCAATGACGTCATCATCAACTATTACTTGCAGCTTGTGGCGGAAAAAACAGCGGAAATGTAATGCACCGTTATTTGTTGCCTGTTGCTTTACTATTTTCACGTCAGGTCTTTGCACTCAGCTCTCTCCTCTACACACAATTTGCCGACAAGGGGCCTTCTACGGTGCTGAAGTGGACAAAAGATGTCGACCTCTTTTCCTTTGATGTGCTGCTGCTGCCCATACACTTTCCGGGGCATTGGACATTAGCTATGGTTTTGAATAAGCGCAAGCGCATTGACTACTACGACTCAATGGGAGGTAACGCGGCACAGCACATGGAGCAGGTCAAGTAAATTTTAATCGATTTTGTGAAAAGCCATTGCAAATTCTGTGTGTTTTTAGAGCATACCTGACAGCCAAGACGGAGAGAAGAGGAGCTACCGAGCGAAACATGGAGGAGTGGATCTGCTTCAACAAGATTGTAACGTATCAGGAGCTCGGGAGCAATGATTGCGGCGTGTTCGTCTGCTACTTCGGCGACTGCGCAGCCTGTGGGAAGTCGCCAAGTAATATTGGGATGGAAATAGTCCGAGAAAGAATCAAGGATGAAATTTAAAGTGTAGATCTCACAGTTTAAATGTCTGCGTTCGTTATGTTTGTTTGCGGTGGTTGGTATGAATAAAGTTGGAGTGTTTATCATTGTTGGATATTTACCTGCCTTGCGTGAAATATAAAATGCGGGAGGAACAAAAAGAGAGATTACTATATCAGTATATAGTAGTATATTTGTTGAATGTGAAATGAGATAAAAGTAGAATTGGGAGATGTCAAAATTTGAAAAATGTCAAAATTTGCGAAACGTTTCGCAAAAAAGGACAAATGTCAAAATTTGCGAAACGTTTCGCAAAAAAGGACAAATGTCAAAATTTGCGAAACGTCTAAATGCCTATTTTTCATTTCAAGCAAACAAATTAAACAAAAACGAGAATGAACCGGAAACAAATTAATGAGACATACTTAATATAGAATCTACCGCGTTTTTTTCTTCTTCGGAGGTGCTACACTTATATTGCTCTTCGCGACTTTCTTGGTTGGCAGTCGGATCCTCATTGTAGCCCATCATGTATCCAATCTTTAGCAGGAAATCGCAAAGTTTGTCCCCAAAGCTGTCATCATTGATCTGGTTTTGCAGAACTGGCTTGAATTCATCTTGAGCAGCAGATATTTGTATTGACCTTTGACAAGATGCCAGAGACTGTGTTCGAGGAGACTGTCGACCATGAGCGACATCGCTTGCATTCTGTTCTTCTGCGTGACTTAGCTAAAATGAGAAAGTAGATCTTAAGACCAACAAATAAAATAAAACAACTTCTTTGAAAAGAACGATCCATTCCCCTAAAAAAGACTTGACGCTACTGTCATATACCCCCCCCCCCAAACACCGACTTTTCCGGGAGTGTCTAAAAACCATTTTTATGCAATAATTTTGCCATAAGGGACCAGAAAAGCAGTTTAAAAGGGATTATGGGCTGTATTGGGAGAGGAAGGGATCGAAGCAAAAAGTTTTCATCATCCAACAAAGCATCAAAGTCTGGTATTTTAGATATTCGCTGCCGTCGAGCACGACCAAACGCTTTTGCTGTTGCTTTTCGATTGGCAACACTTGCTTGTCTAGCTTCCACAAAGAACTCTGAAAAGCAGTCTAAAATTTTGGAAAAAAGCAGAAATAGGACCTTTAGGTTTGTCTGCAAACTTTTGTATGAGATTCTTTTCTGTTTTGACAACGGCTGAAGCTACGTTTTCGTTTGTTCCACTAGCCAGCTCTGCTTGCATGCTTCTTCTGACACTCACTCCTTGAAGCTTAATTATAATCACTGGTGTGCTGGCGAACTTCAATAACTTTAACAACAAAGACCTACTTCACTCAATTTCTTTAGCTGGCAGAAATGAAGTTGGCTGCGCTTTGAAACAATCCATATGCCTTTGCTTGTATTTGCTCTCAATATCGGCAGATGATATTCCCTACATGGTATTTTCTCTTTCTTCCAACGATCAAGCAGCGAGCGACATCCTGTGCAAGCATAGCGAACCATTTTGGGGCCATTATAGACGCTAGACCACGTATAACACATCTTCGGATTTTCTGCTTCGGTGACTGCCAACTTTTTATAGCCTATACGCTGCGAGTAAGTGAAACTAATCGTAGCCATCTAAAAATTAAAACTCGTACACATAGAACAAAACTAAGAGTAATAATTTTTTTAGTGATCAGTGCCCGGAAAATGTTTAAATGATGCTAATGAACTAGTTGTTACATGTACGAATTGATACCTATACGAGTTGGATCTATACGAGTTGGGTTATACGAGTTGGGACCTATACGAGTTTTTTTTTCTCTCTACCGTATTTCCTCTAATAAGCGCCCCGGGGCGCTTATTTTTCTAACACCCAAAAATCGGACAATTTGGAATTCGATTTCGAGATTTTCGGGTGCTCAACCAGAATCTAAAAACTGGAATCGGTAGAGCTCGTGGGAGTTAAGAAAACGTATCAAACAGCTTTGCAAAATATTGCTTCTACACTGAGATCCAGACCCTCAAAGTCGAGAGGGGGGGGGCGCTTATTAGAGCGGGGGCGCTTATTAGAGGAAATACGGTAATTTGTGCCTTGAAATGTGTAATAAATATACTTACCGTTTTTGCTCTAATAACTCACCCTGCTCTGATAACTCACCCCGCTCAACTTTGAGTGCTTATATCTCAGCTCGAAACAAATATTTTGCAAAGCTGTTTATTGCTTTTTCTTAATTCCCACGAGCTCTACCGATTCCAGTTTTTAAATTTAATATTTTCACCCAAAAATCTCGAGATCGACCTCAAATTTTTCCAGTTTTCAGGGATCCAAAAAATAACTCACCGGGTGAGTTATTAGAGAAAATACGGTATGTATCTTTTTGGTTAATGCTGTCACCCTTCAATCCGGTCTTAGTTATCTTCTATCTCTTTTTCGTTCTTTTAGGCTCTCGGTTTGGGTGCGGGAAGGCAATTAGCAATTAAATTGGCGATAAATTAAGACTTTGCCTAAGCTGAGCACCAAATTTATATATTACTGACATTTAGAAAAAAAATCATCTTGGGGTACCAAGGCAAAATATTTTCTACCATTTTCATACCGAATTATTTTTGTATCAAATTATTAAAAGGTATTTATATAATATGTATAATTTTGAGAACTTTTAATTGGAATTTTTTTTGCAAAATAAACAGAGGGGTCAAAGGCAAGTTTTTTTGGGAGCCAAACGTTTCTAACTGCCTTAAATCACCCGAAAACTTGTTTCTACATGTTTTAGACGGACCTATTAATTTAACACCCCAAAACGCACAAAAAAGATTGAAACTACTTTTGTGAAAGAGTTCTGTTGTATAGATATGGATATGGACCAATTCCAGCAGTTTATGGCGATGCAAGAGCAAGCAGCGATGGCTCAAATGGTGGCCCTCTTCCAGCAACAGCAGCAGCAGCAGAAGAATGGTGGTGATGGCGTTGTTCCAGCGCCGGGATCGGCGCCGGCGCCAGCGCTGGCGCCGACCTCTTTTAAAAAATGCCCCAGCGCCGACGCCGGCGCCGGCTTGATAATTTTGTTTTTGCTGTTAATTTCATGAAAAATTCCTACTTTTTTAACAGTAGGTTTTTTACAGTGAGAATGATAATAATTATTGGTTATAATATCGATTAGCAGCATACCGTTTACATTTTCTCTATTAATTCGTCATGGTAAGTGAATATTGAAATACAGGGTGTTTTAAAAAATTCGCAGAATTTGAGATGGTTATAACTTTTTTCTAGAACGAATTTCTGTTTTCACTAATCGTTTTCTCTTGACGGACAATTTCGTTAAGTGTATAATGTCAAAAGTATGATTTTCGCTTGGTCCCCTGTGGTTTCGGATTTTAGCCATCTAGGGGCCACCCACAGACCAGGACCAGAATCACAAAGGAACCAAGCGAAAATCGTATTTTCGACATTATACACCAAATGAATTGCCCGTTAAGAGAAAATGATTGGCAAAAGCAGAAATTATAAATTCGGTCTAGAAAACAAGTTATAGCCGTTTCAAAACCTGCGGATTTCTTGAAACACCCTGTATTTTCCCTATGGTGAGAAATCGGTCCATATGAGGTGGAGTTATTAGAGAGTGGGGAGTTCATGAAAGGAATTGGGTAATCGATATTAGTTTTGTGAAAAAAAAGTTGTGTAAATTACTTTTTCAAGAATAGCATATGATACCCTGCTCATGTTAAAAAAAGGTGATAAACTAAAAGATCAAGGACAATAAATAAAAAATTTAAAGATTAAAGAAATGAAAGAAATTGCAGCACAAAAGTTCAGATAACTTACTTTAAAATAAAGAATTATTTTCTTTCTCAATATTAGCCTGTAAAATTTTAAAAACAGCGCCGGCGCTGTAGCGGTTCATAAAACAGCGCCGGTGCCAGCGCCAAGACGAAAATTTTTAGCTCCGGCGCCAGCGCCGGCGCCGACCAAAATTTTTCATTGGCCCCAGCGCCGGCGCCGAGCGCCGGCCCGGCGCTGTTTTTTCTCGGGGCAGCGCCGGCACCGGCGCTAGCGCCGGCGCCGGAACAACACTGGCAGCAAGCTCTAGCCGTGGTTTCAACTCTGCCTCAATTGCCAGACATGGAAATCTTCTCAGCTGACGACAGTGATCCGAGCAAGTTCGAGGATTGGATGGCCCGCTCCAAGTTCTCTCTCGACTGCACAGCTCCGGATATGGTGGATGCCTGCAAGGTGAATCTCCTCATGACCAACCTTTCGTCCGAAGCCTTCTCTCAATACAGAAAAAGCTGCCAGCCAAGAGATGTGGTGGACTTCAATCTGCATGAAACGGTCAGTAGCCTTTCAAAACTTTTTTATCGCTCTCGCTCTTTGGTGGTGAATCGCTGCGAGTGCCTGCGTCTGATCTAGAATGATGGTGAAAAATTCCGGCATTTCGTCAACCGTCTCAAGGGTCAGCTGCGCTTGTTCAAGTTCAGTGCTCTCAAAGGAGAACAATTCAACTGCCTGCTCTTGCTACTTGGTTTCAAGTCAAATGGTGATGCCGCGTTTAGAACCCGCCTTATGCAGCGTCTCAATGAGAGAGGTGATGCAGTCAAGTTCGATGAAATTGTGGAAGAAGCCTCCGCCTACCTCTTCTTAATCGCCGAAACAAAGCATCTGAAAAGAGAAAAAAAATGCTGTCCTACCATGGAATCAATCATATGGGTCAGAAGAAAGCTGCTCCAAGTCAGGCCCAGCAAGCCCAAGCTTCAGTCAAACAGCCTCTCAAGTCGTCTTCTGTTCCAGTCAAGCCGTGGCAAGAAGCGCTGGATGTTGGGCTCAGTGCATACAGTCGTCAAAAGCCAGTCGTTCCAGTACAAGAGGCAGCTCAAGATGAAGCTCTGGCGGATCAGCTCAAAAATGTTCCGCTGGCTCAGCCTTCTCCTGTGTCGACTGCTCGTTCTCTTTTGATGGTGCATTGATGGTGCCTCCTTTGATGGTGCATTTGTGTGGTGGAAGTGCTTCCTCAAACAGTTTATCGCTCAGCAAGGGTCCGGAAGCGAAGAACGCTGCTGCAGCCAAGCAGAAGAAGAGCTAAAAGAAAGAGCCCCTAATGAATAAAATCTCTGTCCACCCCAACCGTTGTACGGAGAAGGGTTGCAGTGACGAATCCCCACCACACCCCCCCCCCCATACGGGGACTGATCAGGTGAAGGAGATAAATTCATATTCGTGTTTCTCGACCCCGATTTCATGAGAAAACCGCGCGTTTTTTTTTGATTCTATGAAAAAAAAATTTTTCGAACCACAGGGGGTATCATGGTTTTTTAGTCAAAATTTGAAAAATTTAAATTGGCGCCTTTTGAATTTTAAAGGAATGAGAGCTGCATTGGGAGGGGAAGGGAATAAAGGGGCCACTTTTCTTGCAGAACGTTAAAAATTCGAAATTTTTGTATTCTTCGCCTGCCTCACCATGTTTTTCAACTGGGCCGTGGCAAAAATAGATTCTATATGCATTTTTGATCAAGAGTACTTCTCGGAAACATGTCTAAGGTAAATGTGTGCGCGCATCTCTAACTCTCCAGCCAGGGGGCTCAAGCCAGGGGGCTTGAGAGTTAGAGATGCGCGCACACACTTACCTTAGACACAAATCACTTGAAAATTGCATGAAAAAGCATGCAAACCAGAGTTTATTTATGCGGTAGGCCCCAGTATTCAAAACTATGTTCAAGATCTTTTTGTTAGTGGCCCCTGTGTGATTAGTGGCCCCCTTTTATTTCCTTTCCCTTCCTATACAGCCCTTATTCCCTTTAAAATTCAAAAGGCGCCAATTTAAATTTTTCAAATTTTGACTAAAAAATAGGGTTGTGGAATGGAGAATTCTCCGGAGAATTCTCTGGAGAATTCTCTGGAATTCTCCGCCTATTTCTCCGACCGTATGAAAAACGGAGAAATAGAGAATCGTCTTGTAATTAACAATTCGTCAGATGAACAGACAAATTTTGTCTATTCAATGATTTCTTTTGTTTTCTGTCAAATCTTCCGTAATTTCTCTAGGAATCGTCATGGCAAAAGTAAACCATATGGAAAAACCGAATTTTAGAAGTGCGGGAATTTAAAATATTTTGGTCATTTTTTCACACCACAGGGGGGACCAAGACAATTTTCAAGTTCTATTTCTCCGATTTTTCGGAGAATTCTAGAGAATTCTCCGGAGAACTCTCTGGAGAATTCTCCGGTTTCTATATCTCCGGAGAATTCCACAACTCTACTAAAAAACCATGATACCCCTGTGGTTCGAAAAAAAATTTTTTCTGAGAACCAAAAAAACGCGCGGCTTTTTCATGAAATCGGGGTCGAGAATCACGAATATGAAGTTATCTCTTCCACCTGATCAGTCCCCGTATGGGGGGGGGGGAGATTCTGAACTTAAGCCCGGGAAGGTGTTGTATAGTGTGATTTGTATCACTTCTTGTCTCGCAGTGATATGTTATTGTCGTAGGTCACCTGTTCAAAATTGGTCCTCACCAATTCAAAAAAAATTCCTAATCATTAAACTTATGTACGGATTTTTCAACTTGGTTTCTAACAAAACCATACCTATAATTAAATTCTAGGCCTTGTTTGTTAGAAACCAAGTTTAAAAATCCGTACAGAAGTTTAATGATCAAGTGAAAATTTTTAAATTCGCGAGGACAAAGTTTAAACACGTGACCATGCCTTTCAAACAATAAAAGATTAAAAGATACATCGAATAAAGATTTCACAGAATAAAGAAATAACTGAAAATATAACGATAAACTGCGCCGCAGGCAAACTTTTTCTTGTTTTTGGCGCAAATTCCAAAAAAAAAGTACAAAAAGGTACACGAGGCAAAAAAAGGGGTGCACTACGTTTCACCGTCACTATTTTCACCGTTCACTATTTTCACCGTCACCAATTTTCACCGTCACCTATTTTCACCGTTACTATTTTCACCGTTTACTAAATTCACCGTCATCATTTTAGGACCACTTTTTAGGTCTAAATTTTTCGAAATTTTTAAAAGTTTTGGCACCGAATTGTAGCCCTGAATGTCAGCTACATTTTGATACTACAACTTCTAAAAAAACGTAAATTTTTAGTTCTAAACTATAAAAGACGCTCACCCTGCGTTCTACCGTGATAAAAAAAGTGTGAGATTGAACGGCTGTACGAACTTTCGCAAGAAGACAATTTCGTAAGAGCGAATTTTCGTAAAAGCGAATTTTCGTAAGAAATTTTTTTCGTAAGAGCGAATTTTCGTAAGAAACTTTTTCGTAACAGCGAATTTTCGTAAGAAACCTTTTCGTAACAGCAAATTTTCGTAACAAGCTTTTTCGTAACGCGGTTTTCAGTAACATTAGTGATATGTTAAGTTGCTTTTTTGCTTTTTGATCCTCCTTTGATGTTTCTTATAGCTTCTGTGATGTTTTGACCAAAAATAGTCAAGAAAAAAATGAAACAGTCAGAGGGTGGAATCGAACCACTGGTGAAAAGAATTTACGCCATCAACTTACCTACTGCACCATACATGCCACCAATGTGAAATAGCCATGTGTAGTATATAATATATGAATTCTAGCTCGGAATTTTTCACCATGCTTTTGGGTATTTCTGCTGGTCTCCTAATTGATGAAAAATCTGGGGATCAACTAATTATCAAAATTTTCAGTCATATGACCTATGCTTAGCAACTTTTGTGCTCATACAGTTAATAGTGATATAATTAACTGTTCGAAGTGTCAAACAGTGACAGAAAGGCCAAAACAAATGAATCAGATGAAATCCTGAATTAGAAAAATTGAATAAAAGTGAAAAAAAATTCGATTATTTCCTCTTACGAAAGAATTCCTTACGAAAATTCGCTGTTACAAAAAAGTTTTTTACGAATTTTCGCTGTTACGAAAATGTTTCTTACGAAAGTTCGCTCTTGCGAAACTGGATATTGAGATGACGAACCGACTGTCAACTGACCTGTTGACTGATCGATCATCCAAGAATTAGTCAACCTGGACCATCCGGAAATTTCCAGATCAGAAAAGTTCGAATAACGTGGTATTCTTCTCTTTCTGTAGTCTCTATTGTTGTTTTCTAGCTTTGGTAAAGGCTTAATCATGCAGACCGAAAATTTCTTATTTACTTGACCGTAGTTTCATACTTATCCGAACACAACCAGGAGAGAAGCATTTTTAATTGATAAAATAGGAGATTTCTTTATGGCCTGTTCACATACTGAGAGTGAGAGTGAGAGTAAGGGGGTGTTCACAATGCACCTCACTTTCGCTCTCACTCTCACTCTCAGGTGTTCACAATGCCTTTTTTCTTTTGCATAAAACTAATCAAATAATTTTTTATTTTTCAAATTAGTCCATAATATTGCACATTGCGGCCAAAAATTATAAAAAGCAAACTAGATTCGAATTATAAAAGGCAAAAGTTGATCTGGTTCAAGAAGTCAATTTTCTCTTTCTCTTTCAGACAGGGTTGAGGATGAAGAGATGGAAGACGGGGACGCCATGACGATTTCCTGGAAATGATAAGCTCATTTAAATCCTCACAGTCAGCTTTATCCAGCGTTAAAAATTTCCCTTTAGTTTGACCAAGCTAATGTTGAGAACGCTATTCTAGACGCTGACACACGGACTGTTTAATTCTTCCCATTGGCTCAGTCAGTTTATCACGCATGCGAACGAATTCAAGCATTGGAATAGGATGGCAGATTTACTCTCTTGGAGTTCAAAGAAGATATCAGAATAATTTAAACGACTAGGAATTGGAACTCACGGAAAAGAAGAAATATATGAAGCACTGAGAACACAGCATTTTTTTTTCAAAAGACCGTAAGACCTCTATCAATTGTCGTGGGTCAATAATAGAAATTTCACGGTACATTAAAACTACTCAATAAGCAATCGTTGGTCGTTATTTACAATATTATAAACAAATTTTAAGAATAAATTATTAAAATAGTTAGTTAGTTGTTAATTAAATAAAAAAGCATTGTGAACACCCGAGAGTGAGAGTGAAGGGTATTCACAATGACAACTTACTCTCACTCCCACTCTCACTCTCAGTATGTGAACAAGCCATTAACAATTGTAACGAACAAACAAAAGTGACAAACGTACAACATCATTTCAGTTTTAGAATTCCTCATTTTCTTCTTTTCCCACCTCAACAACTGTAAAATTCGCCAGATGATGCTGTACGGCTTTTAGGAATTCCATTCGATTTGACGGCTGATAACCACGGACCAAAATTTTTATATTCGCTTCGCGGCAGTCATACTCTAGACGACGCGGCTGGCGCAGCACTTCAACAGGATTCCCTCTTGCTAGACTCTAGATGGTCAAACAAATTCAATTTTTGGACTGATTTATAGGATGACATACCTGACGACCAGCTGTCTCGTTTTCTCTTCTTCGGCCTCGAATCGTAAAATGAGTTGGCTCAGGTTGATCTTGGCCTTGCCAAATCGCTTATTGAAGCCTTTGGGCCATCATTGTACGTGATTGTTGGTTTTCGGCAAGACTCCTTGGTGATTTATTTAGAAGAAAGGGAGATAAAAAATATAAATCAAAAAGTTACCTAGAATAGAAAAGGGTGACTGCAGCAGTTTTAACCTTCCTTACGACACTCCTACGCTGTAAACACACATATTGTTTTGAAAAAGGGAAACTGTTAAATTACCATATGGGCATTAAGACTCTCTATACATATTTGAGAATTGAGTGAAGAAGACCGTCGACTGACCCAAAGAAAGTTTTTGGCGTACCCCTCCATTTGCTCATCTTGATGTAGAGTCAGTTTTAAATTGTTCTGTTACTTACTACCCTGCTTTTCACAAATTCATAGCCACCTGCGATCAGGCACTGCTTTCCTCGATTTGTTAGAGACGAAATCCCCTAAAATACCCAATAAAAGAGAAAAAAATTAACAAAGGTTCTTTACTTGAACTGTGGTTGATACGGCAAGTTTTCACCTTCGTTAGTCATCACCCACGTTCATAGCCATCGATATTGCTGGAACCAAAACAATAAAAAAGATTTTTCTACCAAATAAAACTTAAGAAAAGACCACCATGCTTTCAAATTTTGAAATACAAAATTTTGAAATTGGGATCAAATGAGGTGGCATTAAATGATTTATGATCAAATGAGGTGGGATCAAATGACTTTGGATCAAATGAAGTGGGATCAAATGAGTGCGTACGATTAACTTTTCGTGGGGAGTGATTTTTCTATACCGTATTTCCTCTAATAGAAGCCCCCGTCCTATTATAAGCCCCCTTCTAATAAAAGCCCCTTCTGGAGGTCATCCAAAATATAAAAGCCCCCCCCCTCTAATATAAGCCCCCCCCCCCTCTAGTGGGTATCCAAAAATATAAGCCCCCTTTTTTATATAAACCCCAGAAACAATTTTTTTCCGATAAATAGGTGTTGCTGAACGTGGTACAAGATATAAAGAATGTATTTATGTATTTGCCAAGCGCATCTTTCGAAGTGGATCGCTGGAATACTTGTGAATGAGTGAATTTCAAAGCAAAAACATTATCGAGTACTATTTTAGCGGGTATTTTGTTGGTTTAAAAAATTGCTTTATATATTTCGCAGAAAATTTCGATATTTCGCAGAAAATTATCTTGATTTAGGAGCAAATTTTTGTCTCACTTTTTTCTTTTTGATTTTTTACCTTTTTTCGAAAAGTACAGGGTGAGTTGAGAAATTCGAACACTTTTACTAGGCCATAACTTTTTGTCTAGGACAAATTTTGAAATTCTGTGAACGCAGAACGACTCAATTTTTATAGGAATTTGTTTGATATATAATGTGAAAACCACAATTTTTGCTTGATCCCCCGTGTGGTTTGGCCTTGGCCATCCAGAGGCTATTCTCAGACATTCTGCAAAGTTATTACTCTAAATAAGACTTTAGCTACACAATGGTGTTAATACTTTCAGAAAAAGTATATGTAAACTGATAGAAAAGTTGAAACAAAATTTGCTGAAAAATTAAGATAATTTTCTGCAAAATTCCAATACGCCCAAAATAAATTTAGCTAGAACGCCTCCGAGAGAAAAATTGGGTAAAATATGGATATAGAATCAGTGCTTTTGATGTTTAAACGCTTTTTCAACAATGTTATGTGGAAAATTAGAAGCGATCAGAGGATGGCGTAAAAAAGTTATGACTCAAAATTTTTTCCGCGCTTCTACGCGGCGAGTTCAAAAAATAAAAGCCCCCCCCCTCTAATACAAGCCCCCCTCTAATATAAGCCCCCCTCCCCCTGGAGGGCATCCATAAAATAGAAGCCCCGGGGCTTCTATTAGAGGAAATACGGTAATTCAGATTTTCAAATGGGTTTCAAATGCGTGTCAACTATTCTGCTACAGTCGCCTCTCGATATAGTGACCCCCCCCCCCCCGTTCGTTCCCACCTAGGGTCCGATACTTTTTTCACCGCCTTTTTTGGCGACTTTTGCCATTTTTTTGCCACGTTTTTTCGATTCTAGTCAAGAATGCGAAAAAGTGCCACGTTTTAGTGAAAAAGTGCCCGTTTTTTTCAAATTTGCCTAGTTTTGCAAGATATGCCTGGTTTTATTGGTCACTTTGCTTCCAAGGACATATAAATATCAAGCTAATGGTAATCTTCAAAATTTCAGGTGTAAATCATTGATTTGTCTAAAAAACCTTATTGTCAGAAAACGTGGCAGATTATCACAAAAACGTGGCAGATTTTCACAAGAACGTGGCACTTTTTCACAAAAACGTGGCTCTTTTTCTCCAAAACGTGGCATTTTTACGTATCGTTCCTAAAAATAGTCCTTAAAAAGTCCCATTAGTCCCAAAAAGAGACTATGGGACCAAGGGACTTAAGACTTTAGTCCCAAAATGGGACATAGTCTCTTTCTAGAACCGTAGTCCCGTTATGAAATACAATACTTTTATGGTAAAAAGGGTTATTTAAGCTTTTTAGGGCTGTACTCCAAAATTTAAGCGGCGATTTGCTAAGTGGTCAATTTGCTAAGCGGTCGTTTTGCTAAGAAAAAAAATTTAAGCGCGATTTTGCTAAGAATTTACAATTTAAGCGCCAATTTGCTAAATGGTCGTTTTGCTAAGTTTTTTTTGCCAAGTAGTTGTTTCGATAAAGATCTGGTTTGTTAAGCTACATCTTCTTCGGTTCGGTTTACTTTCGGAGTACAGACCTGAAAACCCAAACGATTCAATCCGAAATTGTGTTCTAAAAACGGTTTAATTTGAATCGGGGTTTTCTACTCTGGACTGATTGCACCCAGAGGGATTCGAACCAGTAACCTTGGTGATGAGCATATGGACCTCTACATCACGTAAGCACTCAAAATTATGATAAAAATAAGGTATGCACCCAGGTGGATTTGAACCAGCATCCTCGGCAGTGGCTATCCAAGTGGTCGTCCACTTGGATTAAAAATTTTTTATGTTTTCGGGTTTCAAAAAAATTTTCCTGCACTAATTCGAGCATGCTGAAGATGGTTTGACAGTGGTAAAATCACGTTTTATCAATAAATTTCTGAGTTGTTGTGAACTCTTGATTTATCAAAATCAAGAATTTACGATATCTGAAAATTTTCTCGATAAAACGTGATTTTAACACTGTCAAAACATCTTCAGCATGCACGAATCAGTTCAGAAAAATTATCTTGGAATCCACAAACGTGAAAATTTTTTTGATACAAGTTGACGACCACTTGGACAGCCACTACCGAGGATGCTGGTTCGAATCCACCTGAGTGCACACTTTTTATTTTACCGTAATTTCAGATATAAAAAGACTAACGTTTGACCTTTCAGGTCATTTGGGTGAGTATAGCCCTACTCTTGAGTTACCTGGAAATCAACCTGTCCAGGTGGTACCCAACCCTAGATTTGGGATTGGGTAGGTGAAATCGCACTTCAGGTCTCAACAAGTCCAATTATTCACAAATTTTTTAGTTTGGAAAAATGGATTTTTTCAAATTTCTATTAACTTTTTTATTTTTAGGCCATCCAGGTGGACATCCACCAATTTCTTTTGTATATAAGCTGTTTTTCGTGCCGCTTGTAACGATTTTTGTGTCGTATTTTGCTAGCCACAACACCTATAATGGGGTAGATACTTATTCTGAGGAGGCATCTGCCTCCAAATTTCGAAAATATCAGTTTTTTTACATGGGATTTCTTACTCAAAATTTCACGCTGAATATGGTTGGACAATACCAAAACTGTAATTTTGGTGACTCAAACGACTTTTGAACGACTTAAAAACATTTTTAGAGCCACCTCGATTTTTTGTTTTGTGCTTCAAGGAAAGCTTAGAAGTTAAAAAATTGGGTTCCAAAAAGATAGTCAGCACAAGTTTACGAAAGTTGGCCGAAAATTGGGTTTGAATACAAAAGTGGCGACCCACTCACTCAGACATGCCAAATACTATATACCGTATTTTCTCTATTAATTACCCCGGGCAGTGTTTTCAAAAACGACAGTCACACCTCACATTCACATACAGTGAGGGTCACACCTCACATCACACTCACACTAAAATCACAGTCACACTTGATGTGAAGTGACTGTGACTTTAGTGTGACTCTGACTGTGACTCAAGAGTAACTGTGAGTGTGACTTTAGTGTGACTGTGAATATACCACGTGAAAATCCCACAGTTGTGCGGTGTGCGTGAATTCTCTTTTCTCAATGTATATTTTCTTAGATGTCTACGATAAGTGATACTCTAAGCTCGAGCGTGAAGAAAAGACGCCGAAACACTATCTGGGACATGTATGAAAAGGAGGAAGACTCGCATTGTGAAATCAAGTGGAAGTGTAGCGAATGTCAAGAGGTTACCATTTTTTATTGCTCTTGCAATTTTTTAGTCGGACGAATACTTTAGCGGCATAGCAATCACCCAACATCAGTCTCTCGGCATTGGGAGTTAAAGCATAAGGAGAAGCAACAGCCTAAGAAGCTTCGATCTCAAATTTCTGAGGACACTGCCACCTTGAACAGCAGGTACCACTGCTTTTATATGAAATGATACAAGTATTTTTGTTCAGAGACTCTAGAGTGTACAGAGCTCTCGTCGACGTTCTTCCTATTCCGTGCATGTCCGTAATTCGTTGATATTTGTTGATGTCTAAATATTCGTTGATGTCCTATGCAGGGTACAGTCTGAAAAAAATGTGTCGATTTCTCGATGTTACGGCTACCTGAAAGCCATATACAAGTCAGTGGATAGGTTTCAGGTAAACTTGCTTCAAAAATTTTGCTTACATAGTTCATTGTGTACGTTTAGAGTACCAGATCATCACCAGAAATCGCTCTTAAGCTCAAAAATTTATTGGACAGTAGTTTTAATCGGATGATGAACAGTGAATCGAGCAACTTCGATCCTATTTTCTTTGTTGCCACAGCGCTCGATCCAAACACAGCGAATATTCTAAGTTCTGGTAACTACAAAATTGCCCTTACTGAAATTCAAAATCTGGTATTTATTTTTCTCTGCTTCTTTATTTATTTTTGGCCTCTTTAAGTAGGCGTTGGTGTTCTTCCGCGACAAGAAGGACTTTCAACTTAATCTAGGCTAAACTCTACGCTGGATCAATTATTGGGAGAAGTTCTTGAAGATAACAGAACCGCTGAACAGGCTGCATCCAACATTTCACCAGATTCTCTGTTGCTGCAAGTAATGAATCAAGTGCTCAGTGCTAGTGCCTCTGGCCACAATTTAATTGATGCCATGAAGTACTGGACGTCTTTGTTGAACTTGGTGAGTGTAACAGAAAACATTTCCTACTTTACTTGATATGTTGTAGGACGCAAACCCGATCGCAGTTTTGGCAATTGAAGTTATATCGATACCGGTTACAAGTGCACCAGTTGAGCGTATATTTTCACAAGCAGGAATGGCAACAGCAACTCATCGAAACAAAGCATCTTTTGAACTCCTCAATGCCCAGTTAGTTGTTTATTGTAACCGATTTTGTGATGTTGTGTGATTTGGTGAAATGTGTTTGAACGAAAAAAGAAAAAATGGGTGTTTTTGCATCTTGTTTTTGTTAGCGAAAAGTTTAGTGAAAGTCAGCAATAGGAACTTCATGCAGTTTCAGTAACACCTGTACGCGAGTCGAAAATCCCGGCAACCAAATTAATTGTCACAATAGTCACACTAAAGTCAAAATAACACTAAAGTCACACTCACAGTCACACTAAAGTCACAGTCACACTCACAGTCACACTAAAGTCACACTCACACTCAAAGTCACACTAAAGTCACAGTCACATCAAGTGTGACTGTGATTTTAGTGTGACTGTGAGGTGTGACTGAGGTTTTTGAAAACACTGCCCGGGGTAATTATTTTTCAACCCAAAAAAATCGGAAAAAAAAATTATTTATATTTTGAAATTTTTGGGTGCTCAACCAAATCTGAAAAGTGGAATCAACTAAGTTCGTGGTGATTAAGAAAACGCAAAAAACAGATTTGCAAAATGATTTTTTTGAGCTGAGATATAGGGTGCCTATGGGGGTAATTAATAGAGAGGGGGTAATTATTAGAGAGCGGGTGATAAATAGAGAAAATACGGTAGAGGTAATAAAGAAAAATGTTTTTACACACATACAAACCCCTAAAAAGCTCAAATAACCCTTTTCGACCATAAAAATATTGTATTTCATAACGGGACTACGGTCCTAAAAAGGGACTATGTCCCATTTTGGGAGCAAAGTCCCTTGGTCCATAGTCCCTTTTTGGGACTAATGGGACTTTTAAGGGACTATTTTTAATCCTGATTTTCCCCCAAAAAGGGCGAAAATCTCATCCCTGGAGGCGCGGGTCTTTTCGGCAAAACCTTTGTCATTTCCAAAAACGACCGACACGATCGCAATCCTTGCGATTTTTCGCACGTGACTGACAAATCACTTTTGGCAAAAGTCTTCAAAAAAGGAGGTAAAAAAAAGTGTCGGACCCTAGGCGGGAACGAACTTGAGGGGTGTCACTATATCGAGAGGCGACTGTATCTCTTTTCTATGTTATTGTGAATCTTAACCGTACTAAGTCTTACCGGCTGTACACAGTGGATCCGTATCCGCGTCCGTGTCCGTACAATGGTCCGTAAAACGGTCCGTGTTACGGCCCGTTTTACGGACCGCAACACGGATAGTTCATTTTTGACCTGTTTTTTCCTAAAATCGAGATTTTTAATATTATAGAATACATTGATATGCCGTAAACCAACAAAAAACGTAATATTTTTCGTCGGAAATCCCTAGCCCAGATCTCTCCAATGAAGGGGCCCTGTATGCTCATTTTGGTTCCTTCTTATTTTTTCGTTCTTAATTTGGTTTTTTCTACGTAAATGTCTCTCCTGACAAAGTGCTTTTAAATTATAGCCCTACTGAATGGTAGCAAATGAAAAAGTCCAATTGGTCCGTGACATAAAATGCCGAGATGCCTTAGGGACTATTGGCTCTGAACCTAATGAACAAGTACGGTATGCGTAAGCCTAAAACCCGGTGCCTAGTGTCCGTGTCGGTAGCAAGAACATTAAAACATTTAGGGTGCATTTTTTTGCCCCCTCACTCGGTAATGGCTATTATTTTTTTTATTTTTGAAAAATCATTTAGCTAAGAGGGTTGCAAAATAAAGTACTGATCAAATCACTGTGGGTTTGAAAATTTTGATGAGTCGAGATGCACACTGGAACAGCACTAGGCTGGCGTTAGCCGAACACGACAATTGGGTGGATACGGCAACAGAAAACGCAACGGCATTGGCCCGATTAGCTCAGATTTCATAACCCGAAATCGCGTATCATCAAGTTATGAGACCGTTTTAAGCCGAGAAACATGATAGAAAAAATGATTTAGGGGGTGCTCGATTATTTCTGACCAAAACTGTTGACCTAAAATCGACTTTTTGCCTCAGATTACCAAGGTAAAGCACCCTAGAAGGGTATCTAGTGACCATAATCAGGAAGAATTTGTATATAGTTTTGTTTATTGAGGACTACCGCACGAAGAAAACCTGATATACACACTCCTTTTTTCCCAGCTCTAGTGACCAAAACGAAAAAGAATACTATTATGTAAATAAAAAATAAGGTATCCAGCTCCCCTCCAGTACTATTTTCATGTGTCCTAAGTCGAAAAGTCGATTTGCGGTGAAATATTTGTTGGTCGAAAATGTAAAAGCATTTGTTTAAAACATGTTTTTTTATTGTTTGAAAGGCTTAAAACGCTCTTAGAAGTTAAGAAAACGCAATTTTGGCTTGTGCCATCTGAGCTACTCCTGCTCAAAAATCACGGACCGTACGAAAAACACGGTCCGTGTTGAAAAATTATCGACTCTGAATTCTGTGTTTTCACGATTCTTTTTCCGATGTTTTTTTTTTACAGAAATGCTGCTCATAAGTTTTGGCGTTCGATTAAACTGTAAACGACATGCAAAAAAAATAAATTTACCTACTAACTAAAAAAATCGGCACAAAAATATTGACGGACCATATCACGGTCCGTGTTCACGGAACGTGATACGGCCCATTGTGGGTGGCAATCCGTTCCGTTTCACGGACCGTTTCACGGCGCGATTTACGGACACGGACACGGTCCATTGTGGGCGAGAACACGGTCCGTATTACGGACGCGGACACGGATACGGATGCATTGTGGGCATCCCATTAATCCTATTTTAATCAATAAAGGGTTTTGTCATTGCTAGGCATGGTGCACGCTCTCAGTTTGATAAGCCACGATAATGACTGCAGAAACTAAAATTTTAAATATTCATTGCTTCTACAACGTCGCTTTATAGTAATCGTACTAGACTACGCCAGCCACAAATTAACCATAAACCAAATCCCACCTCCATAAATCAAATTAATTTCACCCTCTCCAAACACTTATTTTTATGCCTTTCACGAATGTTATTGAGCTGCGACCCTAAATTTGTCTACGCCCAAACATGGTCTGCATCCAATTATGGTGGGTGGGCACCGCCAATGTGCCCCCCCCCCACCAATCCACTCAAAAGCCTTCTAGTGACTGGTTTGGCCGTTATTCTTTTATAAACACACATCCCTCAGCTCCAGCAAGTAGTCCAACTAGTATTAGCCAAAGGGACCTCACCAAACATAATTCAGCCACTCTTTTCAATTCTTTTGACAATAGAAGGCGCTCTAGCCATTGACTTGAAAGGGGTCAGCCAGTTGGCACTTATAAACCAGCCAAAACGTCTGATTGACTTGAAGGCATTTGCTCTTGCTGCTTGATTAGTTCTGCGGTTAACTAAGGTGGTACTGGTTGTCTTGGTGAACTCCACTTTGCTTTGGCTACTATCACTTAAAAATTTAGTCGGATTAATTCTGGATTGGGCGAATTTTTTCAATGGTACAATTTTTGACTGTGTATGCATTCGAATTTGAGGTGTTAAGCTTTTTTTCAGCGAGAAGTAATTAGTGTACATATTGGGCAGGCAGGCGTCCAGATCGGCAATGCTTGCTGGGAACTATACTGCTTAGGTGAGTTTGAAGAATTTGGCGTAAATGTAGTGTTGTACTCAAAATACGAGTGAAAATTTCGCCCTTCTACTTTTTGCAGTTTTTCTTTAGTTTTCATTAATTTTACCTAAAGTCAACTTTGAAGTTTGGTCGGATGGGGTAGCTAAGCTTCTGGCATCATTTTTATATAAGTCTGGTTTTAGAATAAAGCCATAAACGCGAGAAATTTACCATAGTTCCTTAGGGATGAAAGAGGAAATGAAAATTCTTGGTTTCTATGGAACTATTGTAAATTTCTCGCATTTAACTGCTTCACGCTAAAATAAGACCTACCTTATACGGTATAGAAAATATGACCGAAATCTCAGCTGTCGGATGAGACTGAACTTTAAAATTGACTAAGTTAAATTGGCGAAAAGTAAAGGTTTCTTGGATGGTCAATTTAGCTCTTTTGACCAATTTCAAAGGGTAATTTGACTTTTTGACGCCATATTCGTGATATCCAATCCAGATAAGATATCCAAATCGTCCCTGAAAAGAACGACACCCAACTGGCAGGACTCCAAACTGGCAGCTTCCAACTGGCAGCCAAATTTTTCCTATATTTCCTAGACAAACAAATCATTTTAAACTAGTAACACTAGAGTTGGCCCAAAACTCCGGTTCCGGTTTACCAGTCCTTTTTCGGATCCCGATTCCGGTTCCTGTCCCCATCCAAATATCAATTCCAAGCCCAACTCTATCATGATTTTGCTCTTTCTTGGCTGACTTCAAACGCGTATTTTCAACTTGCGAATTTTTTGAGCGAATTTTTCGTGTTAAATACCAAAATAAACAAAAACACATGTAAAGCAGCAGCGATTAGTCTCAAAAATACGTTTTTGAGACCCTAGTTTTGGTTTCGGCATAAATAAAATTCCGATTCCGGTTGCGGTTTTTACAAAACTCAAATCCCGATTCCGCTGTTAGCAAAAGTCAAATCCCGTTTCCGGTCCAAATATCGATTTCGAGACAAATCTAAGTAACACTATGCTATAGTAACACTAAGTCAGAATGTGAAACTAAACATTAATTCTCACGTGAAATCATATAGGGAGTTGGGTTTGATAGTACTAAAATTTCGATTTCACGCGCACCCGAAAAAAAATTCAGACCAGTGAGGGGGATATCCACCTACTCGAAGATACCTACTTCAAGACTACAAAATTAAAAAAAGGCTGCCAGTTGGGAGTCCTGCCAGTTGGGTGCTGCCAGTTGGGGAGTCCTGCCAGTTGGGATTTACCCCTGAAAATCGGGTTTTTAGTTTTTTAATTAGGCCAAATTTTTCTGAAAACCTCATCATGGATCTCTGTGTTCGTTTTCAGAACATGGCATCCAGCCAGATGGTCAAGTACCTTCAGACAAACACCTGGGCAGCGCAGACGAGTCGTTCAACACCTTTTTCTCGCAGACAGGCACAGGAAGACATGTGCCTAGAGCTGTCATGATCGATTTAGAGCCGACCGTGATTGATGAAATCCGTACTGGCACTTACCGATCTCTGTTTCATCCTGAACAACTTATCACTGGCAAGGAGGATGCAGCTAGTGAGTTTGAATTTTTCAATTCTCTGACTAATTTCGAAAAGGGCCAAGACTATTTTTGCTTTCTCATGGGATATATAAATGGTCTTGTTTTTTGTGTTTTAATCGGTGAATTGCATTGTGAAATTTGCAGACAACTACGCCCGTGGACACTACACTATTGGAAAAGAAATCATTGACGTCACTTTAGATCGGGTGCGCCGTCTCGCTGACAACTGTTCTGGTCTGCAAGGCTTTCTGATATTCCATAGTGAGATTTTACAAGAATTATTCTTCTTCAAAATATCCTAAGATCAAAATTAAGGTTTCGGAGGAGGAACTGGTTCGGGTTTTACGAGCCTTTTAATGGAACGTCTCTCTGTGGATTACGGCAAAAAGTCCAAGCTAGAATTTAGTGTCTATCCAGCCCCTCAAGTGTCCACTGCTGTAGTTGAGCCCTACAATAGTATTCTGACAACCCATACAACCCTGGAGCACTCCGATTGCTCATTTATGGTCGACAATGAGGCTATTTACGACATTTGTCGTCGCAATCTGGACATCGACCGGCCCTCCTACACAAATTTGAATCGACTGATCAGTCAGATTGTGTCCTCCATTACTGCTTCTCTGCGATTTGATGGAGCTTTGAATGTAGACTTGACTGAATTTCAGGTGAGGCAAGATAACAAGAATTTCAGCAAGTTCTAGTTCAGTTTATTATTTTTGGATTGGATAAGTTTTTAAAATTTGGAATCACAATTGCATTTGCTACAACAAAGTTTTGATAAATCAAAACTTCTTAGAGATTTTTTTAAAATTTTGGCGCCACTATGATATACAACTCCTAAAAAGGCTCCTTTGATATACCTCCCCCAATCCTCGGACCTACTTTATATATGTCACTCCCAAAAATATACTTTTTTAGGAATGGTCGAAAACCTTTTTCAAGTCAAAAATTTGGATGGTTTTTAGACACTCTTAAAAAAGTCAATTTTGGGAGGGGTACATCAAAGGAGCTTTTTGGGTGGGGTATATCATAGTAGCGTCGATATTTAATACTGATTTTTGACAAAATTCAAAATTTTGGTATATTTTATTAAAATATTCCCGGTTTATAAATTACAATTTCACCTTCACAAAGACCTCAAAAACCCCACGTTTTAGACCAATTTGGTGCCCTATCCGAGAATCCACTTCCCTCTAGCCACTTTCGCGCCAGTGATCAGTGCTGAACGAGCATACCACGAGCAAATGTCTGTGGGGGAGATTACGAATCAGGTTGGTCACTTCATAAGCCACAAAAAATCACCTAAACCAGCAGATCCACTTCCAGTGTTTTGAGCCACATAACCAAATGGTGAAATGTGACCCCCGTCACGGCAAATATATGGCGGTTTGCCTGTTGTACCGGGGGATGTGGTGCCCAAAGACGTCAATGCAGCGATTGCGGCTATCAAAACCAAAAGGTCCATCCAGTTTGTGGACTGGTGTCCTACCGGCTTTAAAGTCGGCATCAACTATCAGCCGCCGACTGTGGTTCCTGGAGGAGATTTGGCCAAGGTTGGCTTTAAATTACTTACTTTGTTAAGCTTTTATATATTTTTGCCGTTCACGTATAAGGTTCCCCGAGCTGTTTGCATGCTGTCTAACACCACGGCGATTGCTGAAGCCTGGGCTCGCTTAGACCACAAGTTTGATCTGATGTATGCTAAAAGGGCATTCGTGCACTGGTATGTGGGTGAAGGAATGGAAGAGGGGGAATTCAGTGAGGCCAGAGAAGATCTGGCGGCTCTGGAGAAGGACTACGAGGAAGTAAGTTATGGACCAAAGTTTGTAAAATTAAAAAAAAATAAAACATTTCTTTGAAGAGTCACAAGTGTCCCTCAGTGTGGTTGCTTAAAGGCCAAAGACACCAAAGTGCCGAAAAATGTCGGCACTTCGGCAAAAAATTATTAATATTTTTTAAAGGGGCATACCAGCGCCTTACGCTGTAAATTAAGCAGGGGACCACTAATTTTTCAAAAATTGCCCTTTTTTCACTCGTTTTAACTTAAATCCGATATTTGTGATCCTTAAAAAGTAGGCAGAAAAGTTTAGTGGGATCAGGTAGAACGCTTATAGAAGATAGTGAGAAGAAAAAGAAATTGCTTGTCCTAGGCTTCATTGCAGTGTAACGCGCGGGCATGTCCATTTAAAGAAACCTTCTAACTTTTAGGTTGGCGTCGATTCTCTGGAGGATGCTGGAGAAGAAGGAGACGAATATTAAAAAGATAAAACAGTCAATTTGTTATGTTCGTTTGAAGCTCGTCCAAAAAATTATTGTATATTTCCACGCCCGTGTTTTATATGGTGTCCTAATTGACTTTTGCACTTATACATCCTAGTCACTTTGTGAACATGATAAAAATATTGACTTACAGATGTGTAATTACCACCCGTTGATGTCTCGCTGTAATAAAAAATTTGAGAATCCTAACATTCTCAAAGCGTGAATTAATAATAACATTCAGCCACCAAATATAAAAAAAAATACCGCAAATCCTCTAATAGAGCCCCCGGGGGCTTTATTTTTCAATCCCTGAAAAATCTTGAAATTGTCAATCAAAAATGGTGCCAACTCTGAAACTCTAGTCAAAAATCGAGGGGCGGGCTCTATTAGAGAGGGGGCTCTATTAGAGGATTTACGGTATGTCTAGGGTGGTCGAGGTACCTCGATCTTGACCTCGATCAGCCTCTAACTTTTGTGCTTTCACTTATATTTTTTGTTACATCAATGAAATAATTTCCGATTTAAAAGATAGCTCAGAATATAAGCTTTCGTTGATAAATAGTGACAAAAAGTATAAAAAAATTCCCTCTGTTGACCAAAAAAGTTGAGAAAACACGAGCTCGACCCCGACTCACCTATGTGATTGAGGGGTCAAGCTTACAGACCTCTCGAGTGGTTAAATTGAATTTATGTCTTTCAAATTATTACAGGACTAAATATTTCGACAGCTGCAAGCATTTGTAAATCGAAGCTAAATAAACAACGGCTGCATGATAAATATATGATAAATATATATGGATACATTTCAAATCCAGCTAGCCGTACAAAAACCGACACAACCCTCACAAGACTATTTATTTACTAGACACGACAGGGCAATTTCCACACAAAAATACTTACTTATTATATTATTGCTCATTCTCTAGGCATCATATGGATGACTAGCCATTTTGGGAGCTCGAAGCGGCCTTCTGGATCTTTTCTGGCGATAGCACTCTTGAAGACGTCCAAGATATGATGATGATCTGGCATGAAATAGACCGGCGACTTGACCATGTCACTGAAAATAAATTATTTACAGATTAAAACAATCAAGAGTTTAGTCACATACCGGTACAGAGATCGCAGCTCATTTGGCAGACGTTTGAACTGGGCACTCTTTGGAAAGTCAGCTTTCATCTTACGCAGGGTTCGCATGTCTTTGATAACGGCTCTCCACGGCAGCCTTACAAGAATTAAGCTTAAAAACTAAGAGAAGTAAGAAAAGGCGACTTACTTTCCACTGATGAATTCGGCTACCACAATTAACATAGAGATGATGTCGTCAGCTGGAGCTTGATTAAATTCCCGGTGTACTCGAACAGAAGCATATTTAGGCGATCCAACGAACGGTGCAGCATATGAAGGCCTGAAACAATGATTAGAACGGATTGCAACAGGGATTTAAATGTAACAGTACTTTGCAGGCCATTCCTTAGCCAGAGACAAATCGATCATTAGCATCCTTTCGGCGATCTTAGACAGGGAGAAGGGAACTTCGATGGCGAAATTATACGGAGTAACGAAGCGATGCAAAAAGCCAGCTCGATGCAAGGAAGCGAGAGCACGAACCAAACCCATACCAATGTGAAGAGCCAAGATGAGCGGGACACAGCTGAGAAAATCTAAATCAACGAGACGAGAGAGTGAACATAAAAATACCCATCAGGAGAATACGAAAACAAAGCACCGAGCATAACTTGAGCATTGTGCATACTGAACAGGAGAATTGGTCGAGTAGTCCAGTCAGGGTCCCTCTCTTCCTGCTGCTCGCCATCATGACCAAATATCAGCTAAAAATTTGATTTTCATCAGAAACCCGCATCGAATGAATAAGGCAGCCTACCTTTGGAACAGTTCCAGCCCTGATGAGTTAGGAATATGACGCGATCGACCACCCATTTTCAGCACCACTTTGTAAAATGCGTTCATCGAAAGAGAAGACTTGGCTCGCTTGACCTCCGGCCTGGCAATGACAGCAAATGTGAACTAAAGAGCGAAGAGATTGATTAATACTATCCGAAGTGCAAAAAAAATACTTCTTGTTCAGTCAGCCTTACAATGAGGGCATCGAAGTCGTAAACGTGGTAGAAGCAAAAATCGCGCTCCATCGGATCATCCCAGAAAGACACGATCAGATAGTCATCAGCCAGCAAACCACAGATGTTGGAAGCCACTTCTGGAATCTCACCCAAGAAATCATTTGGCATTTCAGCTTCTTTTGGAAGCGCAGACTTTTCGACCGTCGATTTCTTAGTCTTGACTTGCTTCTGACCCATAGCTTTTGTTCTCAAATCAGAACCAATTAGAATTGACTAAATATTATCGCACAAAAAACACTGCACGGCATACAGTGCGTATCATAATGATAGGAAAACATGATTTTTGCGAAATTGTTAAGTTTTTTAGGCGTAGGGGCGTTAGGCCCCTTTTTTCCATTTGTGAAAAAAAGGGCCAAACGACTTACTTAAGTCGTTTGGCCCCTTTTTCCACTTTTTTTAAATACGCGCCTTTTCTAGTTTTATTGTTTTTTGCAGTTTGTTGTTTTTTCATTATTATTTTCTTGAAAAACCGTCATAAACTAATTTTTTAAGACTATTAAGCCTCAGGGTGGATAGGGAACCACCTGGTACCTCCTCCAAATGGGTATCCATCTCTAAAAACCAAAATTTTGGATTTAGCTGAAACTAACTAAAAGTCATTCTACCCTATCCATAATCGTGTCCCAAACACGGTTTGATAATGCTAAAACAGCAATTTGACTTGCAGGAGCCCCAGTTCTGTATTAATCACGTATCCCGAAGAGTAACCAGGTGGTGCTCAGGTTTTCTACCTAGGTAACGGTACTCTGATGGAAATGCCTCGGTAGTAGTAGCCAGGCAGTGTTACCCAATGCTCAAATGGTTTAGGTGGATGAAGATACCTGGAAAAGAATGGATACATCTAGTAAGTGGATACCTAGGCAGATAGGTCGAAATGAGGGAGTTAACTGGTCGGTCTACTCAGTCCGGGTCCATATCCGGGTACAAGTAGTGGATTTGGATGTCCACCTGGGTAAATTTTTTCTCTCTCTTATTTTTCGGCTTCGAGAAGCTATTACGTTCACTTATTCCGATAATCTGAATATACTCTGTAAATTCCAAACTGTCATTTTAGCTATTTTACCAAAACTCAAAATTACCCTAGAAAATGGCATTTTACTATTTTCAAACCTTCTTTAGAATGCTCAAATTACTGCAAAAAACGGATTTCGGAAACCCAAACACATGAAGAAAATTTTTTCACCAAATGGACGACCATTTGGTTGGGTTGGTGCATAAATCATCCAATAATACGGATGCTGGATTATAGAAAAACATCTTAAGTGATAAGAATTTTCACAAGAAAAAAAGATTAATTTGAAAATCTTTGCTGAGGAATTTAGCGGCCAGAGGGAGAATTCACCGTAGGGAAATCTACCAGAAGGAGTATACACCGCGGGAAATTTACCTGGAGCCAAGATTATGAAAAGCACAAAAACAATAAAAATAAATAAAAGGCGCTAATTCAAAAAGTGGAAAAAAGGGGCCAAACGACTTACGTAAGTCGTTTGGCCCTTTTTTCCACAAATGGAAAAAGGGGCCTAAAGGCTACGACCCAGTTTTTTATTCAAAAAATTCCTACTTTTCAAACACAATGTTGAATTACATCAAAATAATGCTATTCGCAATGAAAAAAAAATCGTTTGTTTTGACTGGAAATTTTTTACGCACCATAAACCGAAAAAATGCCGTATCATAATGATAGGAACTTTTTGTAAAATGAACTTTATTGATGTGATAACTTTTTTTTGTTCACGTCTATTGTCAATGCTTGATTACTGTTTGTAAGCCCTGTTTCTCAGCTACAATTTGGTTGGTCAAACTTATTTTTTTGGTCATTATGAAAAAGTTATGACCATCAAGATAAAAGCGTCGATTTCTAGTCAAAATAAAGGAAAATCTAAGGAAAATGACTGTTTAGCCACATAAATAATAGCTTTTCTCAAAAAAATTTTGATGAAAAAATCACATTCAATGCACCATTCGAAAGCTCTTTCATTTCTCTACAAAATGACATGTCCAAAGTTTTTTTAGAAAAATACAGGACTGAGAAACGGACAGTTGAATTTAGACAAGACAAAAAGGCTAAAAATAAGGCAAAAAGAGGGGTTTTTACTTTTTTAACTTCAACCATCCGTTTCTCAGCCCTGTATTTTTCTAAAAAACTTTGGACATGTCATTTTGTAGAGAAATGAAAGAGCTTTCGAATGGTGCATTGAATGTGATTTTTTCATCAAAATTTTTTTGAGAAAAGCTATTATTTATGTGGCTAAACAGTCATTTTCCTTAGATTTTTCTTTATTTTGACTAGAAATTGACACTTTCATGTTGATGGTCATAACTTTTTCCATAATTATCAAAAATAGAAGTTTGACCCACCAAATTGTAGCTGAGAAACAGGGCTTACAAACAGTAATCAAGCATTGACAATAGACGTGAACAAAAAAAAGGGGTAAAACGGAATTTTGCAGCTAATTCTCGTAATTTTGCAGCTAATTTTTTTTGCAGCTAATTCTCGTAATTTTGCAGCTAATTCTCGTAATTTTGCAGCTAATTCTCGTAATTTTGCAGCAAATCCTTGTAATCTTGCAGCAAATATGAGTGAATTTTGCGGGAATTCGAATTTCCTAGTCAAAAGATGAATTGGATCGCTCAGAATCCCAGCCCGGAGTGGTCAGAAGCCCCTGAAAGTTGGTTTTTTGGGGGTTTACTAAAGGGGGTAAAGTTTTGCGAAAATTCGATTGGGCGGATCAGAATTCCGGTCCGATCGGCTTAATCGCCCAGAATTCCGCCCTGAACTACTCAAAACCGTCATAAACCTGAAATTCTGAGCGATTAAGCCGATCGGACCGGAATTCTGATCCGCCCAATCGAATTTTCGCAAAAAGTTTACCCCCCTTTAGTAAACCCCCAAAAAACCAACTTTCAGGGGCTTCTGACCACTCCGGGCTGGGATTCTGAGCGATCCAATTCATCTTTTGACTAGGAAATTCGAATTCCCGCAAAATTCACTCATATTTGCTGCAAGATTACAAGGATTTGCTGCAAAATTACGAGAATTAGCTGCAAAATTACGAGAATTATCTGCAAAATTACGAGAATTAGCTGCAAAATTCCGTTTTACCCAAAAAAAAGTTATCACATCAATAAAGTTCATTTTACAAAAAGTTCCTATCATTATGATACGGCATTTTTTCGGTTTATGGTGCGTAAAAAATTTCCAGTCAAAACAAACGATTTTTTTTCATTGCGAATAGCATTATTTTGATGTAATTCAACATTGTGTTTGAAAAGTAGGAATTTTTGAATAAAAAACTTAACAATTACGCAAAAAATCATGTTTTCCTATCATTATGATACGCACTGTACAAAAATAGACGATGTTAAAAATTCAGCGATGACGCCAAAAGTGAAGATTCGTCAAACTGTTCAAAAGATCGATCAAAAAATGAATGATCGATGAACACACCAACACACGGCGTGCAGTCATGGTGAGGAAATCGTACAAAAACGGTACATTCGTACAAAAATGCTTTGGCGTTTTGACTAAGCGAAATGTACAAAAATGAACAAAATCCGTACAAAAATGGCTGTAACTGAAATGCACCCTCTAAAGTCTGAATTTCGCCCTCTAATTATTTTTTTTACCCTCTAATTCAAATTTCGATCAAAATACTGAATTTCGCCCTCTAATTTCTGAATTTCACCCTCTAATTTATAAATTTCGTCAGCTAATCATTTGTTTGCTGATTTTTGTTTATGAAGTTACGTTTTTCTTCCTCTATGTACGAGGCATAAAAGCGACGACCGAATCAGTGGTTTCAATTTTTACAAAAAAATACTGAATTTCATCAGTAAATTACTGAATTTCAGCAGTTCGTAGTTTAATTTCAAAGAAACTTAATTTTTGATAATATTTTTCCAGATAGCCCGGCTCCGATACTGGCCCGTGCCCATCCCTGTATGTGAATTCAAAATCTTAGCCTAGACTGCATCCTCCATTTTATTCATGCCTTTTGAGCAGAAACAGCTATAAACAGCGATAAAAACAATAACAACAGCAGAAATAACAACAACATTGATAAATCATGTTCTCTCTAATGCATGTCCTACTTTTCGCTTTCGTCCTCTCTTTTGTCTGCCCTCCAGTGGCTGCGGCAAAGGATCAATAAGGTTTTCGACTCCATTATCATCAGAGAGTGCTTGCAAACTTCGTCTTTGATTCCAATTGGACACGTGCAGGATATATAGCCTTCAAAGCAAGATGACTTCTTCATTGTGTAGAATGACGAACGCAACATATTTTATTGAGCCCAATTGGTGTAGACAAACCCTCTTTTTTCTGAACGCTTTGCTCCTTCCAATTCTTCCCAGAGCTTCTTTAAACCCTCAGCGTTCCCTTTGTAGCTGCTAGCACCAATTAACCAGATATATTCATTTACATATTGGAAATACAGAGAAGGTCGCTTTTCTTTCTTAAGACTCTCCATAGCTTTGTTGCAATTGAGGCTTCTGGAACAGTTGGCACCCGTAGCGGCTCCTGGAGTATATGATAAAAGTATGAAGTACAATTACCAAAAAGGTACCTTTCTTTTTGGATCCATGCTTCGATCCCGCATATATTGCTCAACCAGAAGAAGAAATCTGGAGACCCCGAGCAACTCCCTTTGTGTGTAGTCCTTCTTTATCATGTTGTTAGTGCCCTCCAATCCATTGTTTGTTGATATCGATGACATCGACAGACCAATTGTACTTCCTTCATTTGTACTTAATTTCATGGGCGATTTTTCTTGGAATGATCACAGTAGAAGATTTGATTGGCATACTTAAAGGTTTCACTGCTGTAATGGCTGAAAGGCAGGTATCCGATACATCTCAATTCAACCTCAATCACTTACTATATCCAAAGCTCTTTGTTTTCGGTCAGCCATTGATCAGCGTCTTCCTTGCTCTTGCTCTTTATCAAGTTTTAATTCAAGTATTAAGCTTTAATTTTAAGGCCGTTCAGGTGGATATCCACTTGGTCAGGTGGTACCTACTCCAGATTTTGGGGTTTCGGTGTGGAAAATCGGGAATTTCATCTTGAAAAACACAATTCCTCACACTATCTTGCATATGATAGGTTTGTTTTTAATGGTTTGTTAAAAAAAATTAAAAACTTTTAATTTTCAGGCCATCCTATAACCGCGTACCAGAAAGTTTCTTACCAAATAAACCGCGTACCAAAAAATTTGTTACCAAAACGACTTCTTACAAAACGACATCTTACCAAATCGGCGCTTATATTTCGGTGTACAGCCAAAAATGACCTTTTCCATTGAATCTATGAACAAGGAACAGGTTAAGAACAATTGATCGACAAATAAATATAACTAAAAAATTATGATCAAAAGTTAGTTTTACTGAATCGCGATGGTTCGCCACAATGGTCCTGACTCTCCATCAATGATTTAGGTTACCCTACATTTTGAGGGTAACCTAAATCATTGAGGAGAGTCAGGACCATTGGGGGTTACCCTAAACCGTCCAGATGCCCAAACCAATTAGTCGTGGTTCGTCGATTTGGTGTGTTTTATTATATCTATCCATCTTTGGATATCTTTCTTCACCTAAGCTATCTGAGCATCAGATACCTGGGGTACTACTGCCCAGGCACACATACCTAAGTACCGATACCTAGGTACAAGAAGCTGAGCTCGACCTGGATACCCAATTTTTACGTTTTTGGGTTCCAAAACTTGTTTTCTGCACCAATTAGAGCATACTAAAGATGGTTTGACAGTAGTGAAACTACGTTTAAATGGTATTTCTGAAGTTTTCGTTTTACGTGTGAATCATTTTACGTGTGATTCAGACTGACACGTGAATTCAGGTGTGAATCAGACTGACGCGTGTTTCGCGTTTTTTTTCTCTCGTTACCTTAGTGAGCATCAAAGAGCATAGATAGAAAGACACATAGCTAAAAGTAAAATTTTTACCCTGCTCACGAGCAGGGTAAAAATTCCATGATACCCTGTTGTTTTTACCGTTACCCTTACGTTTACTCGGCTAGGGGAAACTTGCCGAAAACGAAATTTGCCAAACGTATGTATTGCCAAAACGAAATTTGCCAAATCGAAATGCGCCAAAACGAAATATGCCAATACGAAATTTACCGAAACGAAATTTGGCTAACGAACCAACAGGGGGACCAAGGCAGTTTTTACGTTTTTTTCAAAATTTTCGAAATTATGTTCTAACCACCTAAAAACACCCCAAACCAGCGAAAACCATCCAAAATCACCAAAAACCACCCAAAATCACACCAAACCACCCAGAACACCAAAAACCACCAGAAACCATTCAAAACTTCACCAAACAAAAATTTAAATTTATAAATTTAATTTAAATTTTTAGTCTGAACCAACCAAACCAAGTGGTCGTCCACTTGGATCAAAAAATTCTTTTTCACGTTTTTGGGTTCCAAAACCTATTTTCTAGACTAATTCGTGCACGCTGAACATGGTTTGACAGTGGTAAAATCACGTTTTATGAAGAAATTTTTGAGTTTTGGGGAATAATTGATTTTGGTAAAATCAATTATTTGCCAAAACTCAAAAAATAACTGAGAAAACGGCATTTTGCCACTGTCAAACCATGTTAAGCGTTCACGAATTAGTCTAGAAAACTGGTTTTAGAACCCAAAAACGTAAAAAAAAAATTTTGATCCAAGTGGACGACCACTTGGTTTGGTTGGTTTAGACTAAAAATTCAAATTCCCGCAAAATTTTTGTTTGGTGTAGTTTTGGATGGTTTCGGGTGGTTTGGGGTGTTTTGGGTTGTTTAGTGTGATTTGGCTGGTTTTTGCTGTTTTTGGTGGTTTTTGGTTGTTTGGGTGGTTTTAGGTGGTTAGGACACAGTTTCGAAAATTTCGAAAAAAACGTAAAAACTACCTTGGTCCCCCCTGTTGGTTCGTTGGCCAAATTTCGTTTTGGCAAATTTCGCTTTGGCATATTTCGTTTTGGCGCATTTCGATTTGGCAAATTTCGTTTTGGCAAATTTCGTTTTGGAAAATTTCGTATTTGGCAAATTTCGTTTTCGGCAAGTTTCCCCTAGCCTTTACCTCTAGATACCTTATTCCTACGGGTAAAGAGAGCGGTAAAAGGTTAAGGTAAGGGTAAAAAAGCTTATTCCTACCGCTCCTGAATGTCCTTTTCGTATACTAAAAGAACCAATAGCAAATAAAGGTGATTTCGACTGCACAACAATATCAACCTATAATTCATCATTGTAACACAAAGCGAGGGTGGGTTGACTGAACGGCAAGACACATATAAGGTTGCAATCATGCAATTCAGCCTTTCTCTGGTTTCTCTTCTTTGGTGTATTGATTTGGAACTTTTTACTTATGGTCATCATATAATTTTTTTAACTTTTGAAATCTGATCAATACATGTTCAGTCTTACCAGGGAATCTTCATTGGTGTTTTTCGAAAGACCTCATCTAATATTTTTTCATATTCATGTAGAGCACCCAGCGTTATGTAATAAAGTGCTACCACTACGGTGAGCATTCTCATAAGCACTAATTTGTGAGAAAGTTACCTCCGAATCCCCCCCCCCAAAACCATGGTATGGGATGTAATTTAATTCATTGCCTAGTTGTGCTGTATCAGTCCACGTTTTTATGGTTTCTAATAAATCACACATAAATTTAATTTGTTGACTGAAATTTGATTTTTCAAACAGTAGTGACATTTGCTGCGCAGCCTTTCAAAATTTGAATTTCCTTGTAGTTCAACTCAAACAAAACGCCAAGATTAAATTGCCGTTTTTATGCGCCTTTTTAAATTTTTATGTTTTCTTCACCGAAATGTATTTTTTTTGCAGAAAGCACACCACAGCCTTTCAAAATTTGAATCTTAGTGTATTAGGGATATTTGGCGCCAAACAAAAAGTTATCAAAAATAGTCTAATTGAAGCCTTTTTTGTTTCATGCCTCTGATCTGGCTTTTTTTCTTCGGTTTTCGCATGATTGTTGCCGAAAAATTTCTCACAGTAGGGGCTTTCGAATAAGCCATCACTTGTCCTTAAAACACATAAAATTTCAAAATCTCGATTGATTTCTGTGAAAATTTCCAAGGAATTTTCTTCATCTAGCAGACTCGATTGAGATCCTAGCACTATTTTGTTGTCAAATTTTCTCAAAGAAAACCGGAGACTCGATAAAGAAGTAAATTTGCTACTTCAGTGATCACACTTATTTTTTACTTTAGCAAACTGCGCATAAGACTGTGGCCGGAAAAGCTCCGAAAAAGTCTGTAGGTGTCAAGACAGATGCTCGTGCCGGAGTTGATGGTGGAATCTAGAAGGCGCGTCGCTATCATCCTGGCACTGTTGCTCTTCGTCGACTGATTTGATGCTCCGTAAGCTTCCGTTCCAGCGCCTTGTCCGTGAAATTGCGCAAGAGTTCAAGACAGTTCTTCGATATCGGTACGTTACTTTTGCGACTCCGGATATGTCCTTTAATAATCTATTTGTTTTTAGGGCTTCTGCCGTTCTTTCTCTTCAGAAAACCACGGAAATGTATTTGACAGGCCTCTTCGAAGACAGCAATTTGTGTGCCATCCATCATGGATGATCCATGCAAGCGGGTCACCGTCATGTGCAAGGATCTTCATCTGGCTCGTCGTCTTCGTGGTCAACTTCATGCTGAGGCTTTGGAAGGAATTGCAACACAATCGTTACACAGTCATACTCTTTACAACTACCCCAAAGGTTCTTCTAAGAACCACTTTGTTTTTGTCTTTCTCATAAGTTGTTCTGAATAAACGCATTTATTCTGTAGTTTTTGTACTCGTATTCTTACTTTCTCTGTGTTATAAGGTGAGGCAGTCAAGTGGATTGTCAGGATCATGTCATAGTGAACGAGATTTAGATCCCTTCTCTTCTCCCCTAAAGGACAAAAATCTTTGATTCGTAAGGTTTGAGATGTTGAAGTTTTAAATAAAGCTGATTACGTTCTTAACTAGAGATGGGCATTTCCCTTTCCCTAATATTAATACCGATATTTTTTGGTCCTCTCCAGACCCAATACCAACATTTCAAAGTTGTGGACCTCAATATATTGCCCAATACCAATATTTTTTCAAAAGTCTATTTGTTCACCAAAACATTGAAAAAAAGTTCTTGATTCAGTCTAATAGAACTCATGTTACGGACAAGCAAGATTTTGAAAAAGGTATACGATGTAATTTCTACACAAAAAATATTTTGGAGTAAAAGACCGTGTGCTTTCTGCAAAAAAAATACATTTCGGTGAAGAAAACATAAAAAATTTAAAAAGGCGCATAAAAACGGCAATTTAATCTTGGCGTTTTGTTTGAGTTGAACTACAAGGAAATTCAAATTTTGAAAGGCTGTGCTGCTGTTGTCTTACTTACACCTTGATATTATTGCTCAGCCAAGAACAAATATTTTTGGTTTGTTGTTCCACTTTCACTTTTTTGCTGATTGATTTGTTGGTTAGAAAGTGGATTTGTCATCATCAGTGAACTTTGATATTTTTGACGTTGCAAATGTTTTTTTTTCACATTTATCATGACTACTTTCTAGTGGCCAAGACTGATGGCTTAAAAAGTATTCTTATGCAGTCACCAAAATATTCCGGTAAGATTTTCGGTGCAGGAACAGCTCTCTAGGAGCACTTGAACTTGAATAAACTTGAAATTTATTTGAATTTTTGGTAAAATTTGGTGAAAAACAGCGTCAAGGCGTTTGTCCACATTTTCCCCATTTCGTTTGTATTTGCGACCTTGAGAATAGATAAAATCACTTTCCAGGACTAAAAATCTTGAAAAATGCCAGAGTTCACTGACTTTGACATCCGACCTCCTTTGTGGGCACCGTATTATGTAATACCCTGCAGAGTTGTGTTCGTTGTTTACATTTTTTTTATTTGTGCTAAATATTTTGTTTTTTCTGAATCTGAAATTTATTTTCTATAGATTTTTAAGTATTCAGAAACAAAGAAATATGAGGCAGTCACTCAGCGAACAAAATCTATCCTCCCCGGAACCTTCTATTACTGTTCCTTCTATGCCATATAAAAATTCTGGAAGTAGTGTTACTAATGCTGGATCAGGTGAGCTTATAAACTCAAGTCTGTCGTCATCCACTTGTCCAGTCTACTGTTTATCTTTTTCCAGGTCCATGTTTTACACTGCACCCTAGTCATGGAGGCCAATCCGAGAGAATGCCGAGTATGTACTTGAGTACGACCAATCCAGATGCTTCCACAGCCCAAGGAACTCATCGTTGGCTAGCTCTCAGCATTCCGCAGCTATTTTATTAGCTATTCAGCAACAAAATGCTGCGCATCTAACTGCTTCAACCAGCTCTTCATCCAACCTGGTTCACTCGGCTATTCGTGGAGGTCATCGAGTGGTCGACCTAAATTCTTTGCCTCCTACCTACTTCCAACCTAAAACACACTACAGAAAACAGTGAGTTTTGGTTTTACTTAAAGAAAATAAAGATCTTTGGGGGCTGGAATAACAGGGTGACACACAAAAACAGTCCCATTTCTGAAAAATTTGTCAAGGGTCCTACTTGCTCCATCGATTTCCCAAGAAAATCGATGACGGTAGTAAGGATACGTGGAAGCTCTTCGATCCGTAATTTCATCCTACGAACAAGAGTATGTGAATAAAACAGATACTTTTCAAGCAAACCCATTCCAAAAAATATCAAGAAATTTGATTCATTAACTTTTTCAAAATGTGACTGCTTTTTTGTATTACCCTGTATACCCTCCCAAAAAGTGCCACTGGAATATATCTTACCCAATAATTTAGGCTTAGGCCTGCTTAGGTTTAGGCTCAGCGCCTAGCCATTACTTTTTGTTTTTTTTTCAAAAATGGTGATTTTAGGTACGCTCCAAAATTATTGGGGAGGATATATTCCACTAGCTTTTTTGGGAGGCGTATATTCCAGTAGCGTCAATTTTTGAGTAAAAGCAAATGTTAGGCTTGTCGAAAGCCTCCTATTTCGGGTACCCTTATTTCTCAATAAGTGAGTAAAAAATACATGACACTACAGGGTGTATTATGAAATTAACAAGTTTTGAAGTGACCATAACGTCTTTCGTACGTCGTTTTTAAAATTATGTTTTTACAGATAAATTTTTCTTGTTGACAATATTTTTTTTAATATAAACCATGCCACGTACATCAATGTAGCCTGCCTTAACAAATTTGGCCAATTCAGCGACACAATTTTTGAAAAAACAACGTTCCAAATCGATAAAAATTTAATATTCTTAATCCACCGAATACTGATTACCTAGCTATTTGTCAAAGTAAATATCAATTCTCGCATCAAAAAGTATATCTGAATCAATGGGACAGATTGCTTTGCTAAGTGGCTTAGAAGACAGCATTGAAGGCAGGTGAAACGGCTAATCTGGTAGAGTGTGAGACTGTCTACAGTCTTCTTCCTCCACCCCTTCTTTGATTTGCTGCTCCTCTTGCCCTTATTGATCGAAGACACCCTATGCTGCTACTGCATTTAGTTAGGGGGCTGTAAAGAAGGGGGAGTTAATGTATATATGTGTATATATTGTTGATGTGCCTCTTGTCCCCCTCTTCCTAAATGTCTAACCTGCAATTTGGCAATGGGCGAAAACGGCGGGAACTTTGTTTAGGTAAAAAAAAGAAGTGTTTGCAGATATCTCAAAAATGCCCATTTATTTCTTTTTAGTGGGGAAGAGGGAGTTTTATTGAACATTGTTGTTGTAGAAATTAGCAGAAGGGTGGGATAAGTTGAACCCAGTAGTGGATATTGGCATGGACCTCTGGCAGAGTTCTAACAGGCAGCTTTTAAAATTATAGAGATTTAAGATGAATTCGGCTGTTATTAACAGTTTTATCAATAAAAGACTTGCGGTTTAAGTAAACAGAGAATTATACAAAAATGTTGGTAAATTTGCTATGATTTTTGGAATTTGTTTGCTAAAAAAGATTGCTCATGCTGGCCAGAACCTGAGGTTAATTACTCGACATCCCTGGTTAAACTACAATTTGTGTCAGGAAAAATCATGGCTGTAAACCCTTCATGTGCCATTCTGAATCCAACTTTTATAATCATCAGATTATACAAATAAATATTTTGAGTATATTTGTACAAACTTTTAAGACTTTCACTTCATATTTCTACGCTGAATCAGGGTATCTTGTTATATTAGTCTGAAAACGTCACTTTTCTAATCTTATTCATCAACCAAAACACATAATAACGCTAGATATTACTAAAAAAACCATAGTCAACACCTCTTTGAAGTATTTATATCTGCCGACAAACTATAATAAACCAACAGTAAATTGCGATGTTGCTTATCTAATCTCCACCATTGTCACCCTTCTGGACCACTGCATTAAAACATACAAGCAAACAAGCAAAAAACAGACGAGTGTTATTGTCCTCTTGCTGCACCAATCCCCTTGCCTTGCCCCCGATCGAAAGGTCTATGTGGCCTTATCTATTCAATGTCAATTACAGCCAGCAACCATCCAGCCAGCTAGAGAAGAATAAAACAAGGGGAATCACCACCCCCGCTGCTGCCTATATTGTGTTCTTGAATGACCGCACCAGCTTCTTCTTCTTCTTCATTTTGTGAAGAACAACCAGGAACAGACAGCTATTATTGCAAGCAGCAAGCCTCGTGTTCTTCCTCCTCTTCCTGTTCATTGGAGGCAGAAGAGGACTGTTTCAGCACACCTAAGTCTTCAAATTCACTGGACCAGGTGTACTCGGATTCACCACCTTGGGGCACTGACAACATAGCTCGAGGTGCTTTTTGATATTTTGGCGTGATGGTTTTACGATCGTGGTACTAACTAGGATAAGGGAATTGACTGGATTTGGTGTTGAGAAGGGATTTTCTGAGAGTCCGAAAATTCAATATCCTTAATTGAATGTCCCAGCTTTCTAAAGCGTCTTGGAATATTTTATGGCATAGATGCGTTTTGAGGGAATTGGACATTTTTTGAATTCGCGCCTTTTCAATTTTTTTGGTTGTTAGGTTTTTTAATTTTTTAACATAGAAGGGAGGAACGGAAAGACGTGTGTCCCATACTGCAGAAAACATTGAAATTTAAAAAAGCGGTAATTCAAAAAAAATCTCACGAAAATAGCTAAACGCCTACGCACCGATTTTCTGCAAATTATGACGTACACCAATCAATCAAGTTTGACCCTACCTAGGGCCCAGCCACTTTTTCGTCAATTTATTAGTCTTTCGCAAATTTCTGAATGGATGATTCTATACTGGAGAAGTGCGATGATTGTGTTTTGCTTATTGTTTCAAAAACTCCTAAACATTTTGACCATAAAAACATATCTTTAATTAAGTGTCCCGGCTTTCTAAACCACAGGGTTTATGTATCAAAATTAAGTTTTTAAATATAACAGTGCAAAATTATATTCCTTCCATTTTTTCACAGCGACATTAATGATAAAATCTGCAAAAATACAAGGTAAAAGTGGGTCAGAGCGAAATGGTTGGGTATCCTTTAGCGAGGGTTGAAAAAAAATTCTAACAGGATTCCAACCTAGAGTTATGCATGTAAAATGCTGCATTTTGACAAATTTTTCAAAAAAGTTATATTGAAAGAGTCATACTGCTTGGTTACCCCGATTAAATCTATCTGCTAATCTCCAAATCCAGTAAAATTCCTCTTCAGTCCTCCATTAACCCTGTGTTTGCAGCCGCCCCTGAATACCCTCAGTTGAACCAGTCTAGCGAGTGCCTTGTTTCCAGAATGTTGCAAACAGCTAGGCAACCACCCTTCTCCACTGCCAAAGACCATCACCATCAACCCTTCTACCATCCACTCCCCAACCTAAGAGATCTCTGGCCGGTCTTAGCGGTGCCCATACCCCACCCTCCAGACCCCAATGACCTGTTTCTACCCCCAAAATGTAAGTGAAGCTGTTCCCTCAAGTTCCAGTGGATTGGATCCTATTCCTACTAAAGTCAACAAGCAACTGGCTGGCAGTAGGCTAGCACTAAACATGATGAGCGCAACAACGGCCCTTGCGATGACACACACTGTAGCTAGTGGTCCACCTGCAGCAGCAGTTCCAGGCAGTGGGGCTAGTGTGTGCGACAGTCTGGGAGGTGGTCAGGACTCCACAACTGGACATGCTGGGCCTGGAGCAGCTAGACTCAATATGAGAGGAGGCTTCGAAAGTCATCATTTAAACGGACTGCATAGGTGATGACTTTTGGATGATGCAAGAGGTTGAAAAGAGTATTGGTATAAGTTATTAGGGATGATCCATAAACCCTGTCAGAATAATATCCTACATACCACCATCCACCCCTTTCAGAGTTAGGCCAAAATTTTCGGTCAAAAAATGGTTAGAGACAGACTTTTCAAAACTGGTAGTCTATTGACCATCCTAAATCGAAACTTTCTTGAATCGACTTGAATCTAAGCCAGAAACCGAAAAATGTCGGTTTTCAACCGCACGGTAACTAGTAGTAAAGAATGTCAAATTTTTTTATTGTTGCAACTAATCTAGTCAGTTTTGCAGGCATAGAGGAGAGCTTTCAGTTCACGAGAAGTACAGGTATGACTTGAGCAGGGCCCAACTCAAAGCTTCTAGCAGGACATCTGCTCTTCTTTCAGGGTTTGCTATGGTTGGCTTTATTTAATTGACTGATTTCTATTATTGTAAATCGTGTTTTAGGTGGCTCTGGTTGAACTGCAATATGCTAATGAAACACCTAAACCTCTTTTAATTTTGTTAGGCGTTGTGGTTGGAGTTTTAACTTTAAAAATTATTTTTGTGTGATTATAATTTTATGTTTTAGACAACCTTGCTGGTTTCTGTCCATTTGCTAGCCCTCATGATGTCTACTTGGTAGGGTTTTGTAAAAGATCCTTACACGCTTGACCATTTCCCAAAGACGTTTCCTTAGACACGCAAACTTAATTGGCAACAACCGGTTGTCTTACTTTTACGGCCAAATTTCACAATCTTCTTGAATCACAAATGGTGCGAAGCGGTCTCGCCGCTAATAATAAAAATTTACCCACATTCACCCGATTTATAACACTAGGTGTTCGGATTCCAGAAGGGGTGGTCTAGAACTAGGATAGCTTTTTACCGGTCACCTTTATAATAGATGGTTCATTTTGCATAAGGCTGTATCTGAAAGGTACCGCCTAATGTGTGGAATTGGCCGCTTTTTTTAAATTAATTTGGCCGCCTTTTTAAATTTCGATTAAAAATATTGAAATTGGCCGCCTTTTTTCTTGTTAATTCATGTTTTCGAATTGTAGCCTTTATTTGATGGTAATTTTGCTCTTAATGATAGCAAAAATGAAAGCCCAGAATCATGGCTACGTATTGGTATAAACAATCGTGAACTTATAGGAAAAAGTTAGAAAATGTAATCGAAAACACTTAGACGGCTATTTCGGCCTCTACCTGTTAATGGTTTTTGTGTAATTTGAACGTTTTTTGAATTTCAGCTTTTACGAGTTGGCATTTTTTTCTATGATAGCAAACATGAAAGCCCAGAACTTTGGCCACTCACTAATTTGAAAAAGTGTCAATTTGTAAAGTAAAATTATGAAATTTCACAAAAACCATTTAGCAGGTAGAGGCCAAAATAGCCGTCTAAGTGTTTTCGATTACATTTTCTAACTTTTTCCTATAAGTTCACGATTGTTTTTCACCAATACGTAGCCAGGATTCTGGGCTTTCATTTTCGCTATCATTAAGAGCAAAATTACCATCAAATTAAGGCTAAAATTTGAAAAACATGATTAACAAGAAAAAAAGGCGGCCAATTTTAATATTTTTTTTTGAAATTCAAAAGAGGCGGCCAATTTAAAAAAAAAAAAAGGCGGCCAATTTCACACATTAGGCGGTACATTTCAATTTGTTCTTTTGCATAATGCTTTAGTTACGCACTTCCTTAGCTGGTGTAAGATACCCTCACTCTAAAGCACAAAAACATCCTTTTTGTTTATTAGTAGTTAAATTTCCACGATATCTTTGAAAATTTTGTGCGGATTCGATTACTGCATTCTGTTACAGTCAACCCTCGATTTAACGTCCCCTCAATTTAACGGCATCCTTGATTTAACGGCACCCGGACCCGGTCCCTAGGGGTGCCGTTAAATCGAGGGTCGACTGTATCGCTAACACTTTTTTTTTAAATTCTAGTGCGTTAAGATATAGATCATGGCCACAATATGTAAATTTTTAATTTTTTTTATTTTGAAACTCAAAAGATTTTTTTATTTTGAAACTTCACGTCAAAGTTATTTTCACATCAACAAGCTAACGAGCACTAGATAAAATTACCTTTTTCTTCAAGAAGTCAAAAGTAATTTTTTTGTAATATATATATATTTTTTTATTTTTTACTTTAAAAAAATGAAATCAAACTGGCTAGAAACAAAGCCAGGGTATTATTCTAAAGTTGGCATACACAAGTTTGCCAGGTCATAAAAAGAAAAGGACCTGTGGCTTTTGGTATAGGAGCGGACATTATTTCTATTTTTCAAGCATTTTTATCGTTTACCATAGATTTACTTAACAACAAAGGTTAATTTTAGCCTCCTGCCCTACATTGAAGCCAATGGGTGTACCCAAGATTCTCCACATATCAAGCTGAAGTAAGTCTAGATATATATGTAACATGCGAAAATATTTGGTATTCAGATTCTACATAGAGCTGTCCTGGCTGTTCTCCACCTGCATTGGCCTGCTTCTATTTCTGTTGGAAATCGGAGTCATTTTCTTTGTCAAATTTAATGCTATTGGCTATGATCTGGGTGGATATATCACAACTGCTATGCTGGGTAAGTCCTACGTTCCAAGTTTGACGGGAAAAAATTGAAAAATTTCGAAAACCGAAAAATGTGTTAAAAAAAGGTTACAATTAAGTTGTGTAAACCCATTTCAGTATGCGTTGATTAATCGATGTGTACTTTAATGCTTTTTTATACAGGTTTTTTTCAAATGACTTTGTGCTGTCTTTTGTTTTGTAGCTCTTCATTTTGGCTGTCAGATTTGCCTTTCACAAATCTAAGAAAATTTAATTTTTTACAAAAGTACAAATGAACAAGTCGAAAAGCAAAAGCTATACTAGTTTGAATGGCATTCTGTTTTTACCTACCTTTTTCTAACAATCTTATTGTAATTTTTTATTTGAATGATAGTTGAGACAATAAGCTACATTCTGAGTGGTGACTCGGTCAAATATTACGCACAAAAATTAATGCCAAAATCCAGAAGAGGGCGACAAAACCCCTTTCTAAAATTGTCGAAATTTCGAGATTTTCATCATCCTAACTAAGGTTGTCGAAGTGGAATTGGTCAGTTTTGGACATTTTTCGAATTTTAGCTCCAAAAGCTATCTGTATTTTTGCTAGGTGATACCTTTTTAAAATTCGGCGATATCTCCACATGACGGTATATCAAGCGTCATGATTAGTTTAGAAAATTTTCATGCACGTGGCTGTTCTTTTCGACTTGGGGCAACGTCGAAATACACTTTTCTCGCAGCCCACGTCGAAAAGAACAGCCACGTGCATGAAAATTTTCTAAACTAATTATGACGCTTAATATACCATCATGTTATAATTATCGTCGAATTTTGAAAAAGGTATCACCGAGCAAAAATGCAGGTTATTTTTGGAGCTAATATTCAGAAAAGGTCCAAAAGTGACGAATACAACGACGACAACCCTAATATTAATCCTTTTTAACCGCATTTTCATAATAAATCCAATTATTTATTCCTAATAATGACCAACCCAGCGCACAGAAAAAATTTCGATTAACCAAAAAAAGAAATGGCTGAGAGAAAATTTTATAAAAAACCATAGCAATTTATCGTAAGTATCCAAAATATATGCATGTGTTTCAGTGCCTGTGTTTATTGCATTCATAGTCATATCCTATTTGATCCACAGAAGTCGATTCACGCATTCCATGGTTGGTCATATTATTTAGCTTCTTTTACAGATTACATATATTTTCAGGACCGGGTCAACGACAAAGTGGTGGACTTGCAGAGGTTTTTGAGCGAAGCGGAAGTGACCCCGCCCTCGGCCAACACTATTCATAGAAACATGGTGATCTTTTATTAGTAATCCCATTGACATTGAATTACTAGATGTTTTGGTAGGTAGGAGTGGGATTGCAATCAGTTAGCATGATGAAGACTTTCAAAGAAGTATAATCCAACCACCAGTCAGTCTCTATCGGAATCTAATGGCAGGCGAACTGTCCAGTGAACAAAATAACAATTTTTACTCAATCTGCATTCAAGATACTATTTTGGTTGGATCGAAAGTAGAAAATAATATTTAACTGCCTGTTTGGTCAGTTTTGGCCCACTTTTCTCATTTTTTGAATTCGCGCCTTTTCGAGCTTTTTTGGATGTTTTTTCGCATTGTTTTTATATCATTTACCTTTACTAAAGCCAGCGCACGGAAGGACGGACTCAAACGTGCTTCCTAAACTACAAAGTACTAAAATAAAAAACCACGAACTCCGAAAGAGGTAAAGTGGATGAAATGCCTGCGCACCACTTAAATTTTTGTTTTTTAACATTCAAATATCGCTTTTAAAAGCCTAACCTGTGTACTCTGCCCCTGGGCCAGAACCAGGATTGTCGCAAATTATCACCATCGAGCCTAAGTTCAGCAGCATCTATTTGTGTATATATTACTTATAACTGGTCTACTAGTGGTCCAATTTTTTTGTGATTTGAGTAATTACCAATGTATCCAATAACTTTTCGGCGTTCTTGTAAATTTTACTCATAGTTTGATTTTTAATTCTTTCTTTTATTTTATTATACTCTCAGGGGCGATTTTTTATGCTGAGTGTGATTATCAATTCAGAATTTCGAAATTTATAACGAAGACTTTATTCAAAACAATGCATAACACCCTCATAACAACAATTTCGGCTTCAACTATTTCATAATTCCTTAATTCCTTGATTTCGAGGCATCTAAAAATCAAAAACATTAACAAAACAAGCAATTCTGAGTTGATAATCGGACTCAGCGTAAAAATTTGTCCTAAGAACATAATAAAAAAAGTAAAAATTAAAAAGCAAATTATGAGTGAAATTTTGAAAAACGGCGGAAAGTTATTGGACATAATGGTAATTCGCCGATCCTTTCATTCGGTACTCCTCCAAACCAAATCGACTATATCTAACCTGTTCACGACTGTCATTATTTTACAGTCGACTCTCTATACAGTCGACTCTCTCTACTCTATACAACGTCAACCTCAGTCCAATTTTTTATTCGCCTGACGAAAAAAGTAATTACACTTTATCTTTGATTCAGCGTCACTCTTGAAGTAACATCACTTTCCTCGGTCCCAATTGATGACATTGTATTAAAAGTCGACTGGGCTATGTTTTTGTATAAATTTTTTGTTCTAATTCGATGTTGTCACTTTTACCAACTTGCTGTATTCATTCACATATTATATTTTGGTCAATAAAAATTTTATTTTCAACATCCGAAATCTAAAATTAGATCCCTCCCTTTGTTTGCATATTTTTAAACTCACTTTTTTCCACATAATTTTTGTATTAAATATATAAATTGGCAAGAGACAACGATATTGCGGTCAAAAAATTTATTGGACATCAGGCGGAATCGAAGTTGAATAAAGCTTTTCAAAATTTATTTTGGAACGGTCTTACGCTAAATAAATAATGTCTGAAGTCTTGTAAATACAGTATTTGCCATCAGGATAGGTTCCATTAGACTTGGACTCTCCACTGGTCACACCTATAAATCGCTTGCAAGGATTCACTTTTTTAGCAGTAGATCCTCCTACCATAAATCCTCTAATAGAGCCCCCGGGGGCTTTATTTTTCAATCCCTGAAAAATCTTGAAATTGTCAATCAAAAATGGTGCTAACTCTGAAACTCTAGTCAAAAATCGAGGGGGGGGCTCTATTAGAGAGGGGGGCTCTATTAGAGGATTTACGGTAATTTGATTTGGGTGAGAGTGGCTGAGTCTCCATAGTTGAAGTTGATCCCGGCTATGTACTGACCGGAAGCGCCATTGAGAGCCGTCAAATTTTTGATTACACTTGTTCGTTTAAATTGGTTAGGACAGTTGCCACATGTCCGAATGAATCGGGTGAATGTGTCTACCTAATGAACCGCTTGTATACAAAAGTTGGATTAGTGGGGAAATAACCAAAAATTAGTGATTGTAGCGGTGCCTTTTCCATTAAATTGCATGACTTTGTCAGCTGCTTTTCTGGCACCTCCACCAGTTACTGTGTATTTGATGTTATCACTGGTTAGTCCTGTAATATTTTCGGCATTTTTAGACATCATTATAAAAAGTCGAATTGAGCCAACATTTTCAGGTTTAATAAATTGTTCTCTATTTTTATAAAAAAAATTCGACACTAGTAGCCAATACTGCCCCCCCCAATTTTCCCTTCTATAACTTAAGTAAAGACTATCCAAATATATGTGTAGAGTCCACAAAAAGTACGTAAACTATTTATTCGTCACACAACTTCAGTACGCTGACCTACCCCTGATCCTAGAAGCTAAGCCTAAACTTGTTGTTTCACATTGTAGTTTTGTAGGCATAGGGGCGTTTAGCGGTTTTTGTGACAAATGTCATGTGTAAGATTTTATGGCGAGATCTGCGGATAAACATTTGCGTATACCACTTTTGTGGAGTGATTTTGCGGATACAACTTCTGCGGACCTACATCTGCGGTAGGAGTTTTGCGGAACGACATTCGCAGACCGACATTTGCGGAGCGACTTAAGCGGAGGGATATTAGCGGAATGACTTTTGCGCCGCAACATTTGCGGATGCGATATTTGCGGAAATAACATTTACAGAACTACATTAGCGGCAGGACATTTGCAGAAATACGTTTGCGGTGCGACATTTGCGGAAACAACTTTTGCGGAGCGACATTTGCGGAATCACATAAAAAACCGTATACTCTATAGAAAGTCTTTAAAAAATACCATTTTCAGTAGTCCTATTGAAGTATAACAGCGAAAGATAACAAATTTATTCAGTGAAGAATAAGTAAGTCATTAAAATTTTGGGTCTTATGTCGTTTCCGCAAATGTCCTTCCGCAAATGACGCTCCGCAAAATTATTTCCGCAAATGTCGTTTCCGCAAATGTCCTGCCGCAAATGTCGGTCTGTAAATATGCTTCCTCTAACGTCGCTCTTCTAATGTCGTTCCACATAAGTCGCTCTGCAGATGTCCTGCCGCTCATGACGGTCTGCAATAGTCGTCTTCGCAAATTTTATGGTCGCAAATGCCCTTCTGCAAATCTGCGTACGCAAATGTAAGTTCGCAAAAGTCTTTATGCAATGTTACGTCCGCGAATGACCTGCCGCAAATGTTTATCCGCAAATCTCGCCATGCCGATGTTCAAGATTCATGAACTACATGAAGCACTTGATGAACTGTGGAGTGAGTTCGAGCTTTTAGTTTTATTACTTCAAAGGCAGAATTCCTCCCATGAAACCCAACGGTTACTGTTTCTACGGGTATGACTCAATTTCACACTTTTGTGTGCTAATTTGATTGTTCAGGTCGATTACGCTCTTTGTCTATGGCAAAGAGAATGAACCGACAAGAGTGCTTCAAGAGCTGATGAGCCATCTGGACGAAAATTGCACTGAAAAGTGGACAAATTGGATCTAAATGCAAGTTTTTTAGTGCGTTTGATAATTGATGGCTATGATTGTAATTATTTGAGATGAAGACTCCCTTGGTGTCAGGTCTTACTTATATCATCCGCTACCAGCGCAGCCACTTTGATAATGTGAGCCGAACAAAGAAATAATAAAAGATAAAGAGTTTAGAAATGTTTGTTGTCTAGCCCACTGTTGATAGTTGTTATTGGTTTGAAGTAGAATGAAATTTAGCGTGTATTTTACATTCAAGGTGATTTTATATTTTGAAGTGGTTGGGACGTTCTTATTTGTGCCGCAATTACTTCCCGGGGAAGGACAATACATCAAGGCAATAGTTGTACCAAAGGTTGTTCAATAATTCGAATAAGAAAACAGTCATCCACTTTTAGTAGACCATTGACTTAAGCAACCCATAATGGTGGTGGATTAGTTGCAGCGTCTCCATGCCGGAATTTATCCATGGAGCAAGAAAAACCGACAGCATTTCTTGTGATGCCTTTGATAAACGCGCTCCCTCTAATACAGTTCTTTTAAGACACAAGCTAATATTATCATAATTTAAAGTAAAGTATGCTTAAATCACACGTTTGAGTCCGTCCTAACGGGCGCTGGCCTACCCTTGCCTAAGCTTTAGTCTAAGTGCGTAAAAAAAAATAAAAAAATCGAAAAAAATTTAAAAAATTAACAGGGGGACCAAGGTTAAATTTGGCACTGTACCCAGTCGTTGTACCCGGTCATAATGTGTACTCGGTCGTTGGTATACCGTTTAGGGTACCAATTTTGATTTACATATTGATATTAATGACAATAAATTGCTTCTTTTAAGTGTTGAGGGGGCCAAATGTCCCATATTCATTTGAAGGGTCAAAAGTCCCTTTTTGATAGGAGGGGGCCAAATGTCTCGTTTTATGTAGATGGGGCCAAACGTCCCTTTTTCATAGGAGGGGGCCAAACGTCCCGAGGGCCAAACGGTCGCGGAGGCCAAATGTCACGGACCGCTATGTGTGAGTGTGAGATGTGACTGTGATTTTTAAAAACACTGGTAATGGTTCGACAAATTTACAAATTTATTTTCTAGACAATAAGCGCAAACAAAAAACAATTCGAAAATATTATTGACAAAATGTGTGTGGTCCCGCGCGCATTCAAACTTTTCGAATTGCCATGATAAGGAAGAGACAGGTCCTTCAAGCTTCGTACATAATGACTGAGAGTAAATCTCATGATTTTTAACGCGGGAAGGCCTGTAAACTTTTTTTGTTCATAAAAAAATTTTTTTTGGTGCCACTTTAAGATTCAGGTCTACCCAAAAAAAAATTCCAGCCATAAATCTATGAAAAAACTTTGATAAAAAATGCGTTTACTCTCACTCTGCCTTTCAGTAATTTGAATAAAAGCAGAGTGAAAGGCAGAGTGAGAGTATCGCATTTTTATCAAACCCTTTTCAGAGATTTGTGGTTGGAATTTTTTAGGTAACCCAGAAAAAAAATTCTGGACAAAAAAATTTACAGCCCTTCCCGCGTTAAAAACATGGGATTTACTTTCAGTCAATGGATGCAAGGCTTTACTCTCCTGAAGGTATCATGTTTGTCGTAAGAATAGTCAGAAACACGAAAAAAGTATGATAATGAAAGTTGTCTTTTCTTTACTTCTTCAGCCTAGTCCATTGTTTTTACTAATTTCCCCCAAGATAACTTTTTCCCTCCAAGAACCAATTTATATAATAAAAAAACTCGAAAGATATGCCAATATCTGTTGCTCAAAGACAGGATTATGCCAATTTCCTCCTCTTCATTAGTTAATTCTTCTTGCTTCCCTTCTTTTCCAACACTCAGATTATTGACTACTGTCCCTTTTTAGCTTGTAAAACTAGCGCTACAGCCAGTAATAGTGGAAATTAAAAAATTTGTTATTAAAAAAAGGTATTAGAGCTTCTTCTCCACGCATGCCTGCTGCTGCTAAATGGTCTTCTTCTTTTGCTTTTTTGCTGCCCTAAGCCAGGTATCTATTGCCCCAAGGGAGTGGTGTGTTGTCTGACTAGTATGTATGTACATATAGACACCAGTAGTATGCTAAGTGGGGGTGGAGGATGCAATCAATTGCCTGCTACTTCTGTATTGGAAGCCGTGTGTCAGTAATTAGAAGTTTATTTCAAGAATTATTCTCTTTCAAGAAACTTTTTCCTGCTTTTCACTACACATTTTTGGTTAGCAAATCTATTTCTTTATTGATTTGTGAATTATGTATTTTTTCTTTCTAAGGTGACAATTAGATACTATAGCTAAGAATAGGGTTTCTCAAATGAATTCTAATAAAGTGCAGATCCTACCAAATATGCGATCACTTTGGAGTGGTCTTGTGCCAATTTTCACATTAGTTTATATATGCCTGTTTAGTGATCAACCTAAAATTTAACTCCAACTAGAGCTTTATTATTTTTTAAGCCTTTAAGCTAACTTTTAAAATTTTTGCAGGTGGTATCTTTTTTGAACGACGCGTGAGCGTAGGCGTACCCGGGGTGGTCTAGCCCGGCTATATTTTTTCATCTCACATTTGTTTTTTACTGTAAATTGGAATGACCAGAACTAAATCACAATATCTTTCTCTTTTTTTCAAATTAGCCTAATTGTAAAAAAAATTTTGCTGGAAAAACTACTAGTGATCTTGATCAGATCTGATCTTTGCCTACCTTTGAAAAGCATTAAATTGTGAAGCACAGAAGAAATCGGTTAAAGGTTTAAACCTCAGTTAAAGGGCCGTTGCCACGTGTTTTGAATTTTGAATTTTTGGGTCATTTTTGTGTGATATTCAGGGTTGGGAAAGACCAGATGGCTCCGGACCTACTCCGGAACGTCCAAAAGACCAAAATAATTGGTTTTTTGGGGTATATTAGGGGGTTGGGTAAACTTTTTGAAAAAAATCGATTACGCGGATTAGATTTCGGTCAGATGGGCTTAATGGGCTTACAGTTGGGCTTACCGCCCACAACCCCACCCGAAACCACTCAAAACCACCATAAACCTGGAATTCTGAGCGATTAAGCCCTTCTGACCCAAAATCTGATCCGCTCAATCAATTTTTCTCAAAAACTTTACCGCCCCTTTTAATATAGCCCCAAAAAACTAATTATTTTGGCCTTCTGGCAATTCCGGAGTGGGACCTGAGCGATCTGGTCTTTCCCCACCCCTGAATTCCACACAAGAGTGACCAAAAAATTTATAAATTGCTGATTTCGTGTGGAGAACCACTTTCGGTGACAAGAATAAGTTTTTCGGTGACAACAATCAGACTTTCGGTGACAATAATCAGTCTTTCAATGACAAGAACAAGTTTTCCCCGTTGTCGGAGACGGCAATGGCCCTTCAAGGGTCTAGCCATTTTTTTTCTCAATTTTTCGAAGTTTTTATGTTAATTCTGATGTTTCAATCAAATTAAAAAATTTGAAAAGAATTTAAAATCTGTAATCGATTGTCTAAAAAATAAAAAAGGTCATTTCATGATGCTTATGATGTTTATACCAATGAACATGCATGAATATTGTAGTAAAAGTGATCCACCCCAGAGGATCAAGAATGTTATAGTTAAGATTAATGTTATAGTTAAAAGTACAACAATTCTGCCTTGAAATACTGAACATTGATTCAATAATTTTTATTACATTTGTTTAAATCGAATCCAGTTCTTGAGCTAAAATTTGTTGAGTATTTTATTTTTAAAAATTATATACTACTTCCACCAAAAACAAGAAAAAATTACTGATCTTCAACTAGCATAATCTCATTAATTACAATTTTTCCAAAAAAAAAATTAAACACAACTAACTGATTTTTTATCGGTTGCAGATGTTAGCAGAGCTATGTTTGGTAGCAACAGAGAACCAAAAAATGCCTCTTTTCCAGACACTCTAGACTCCGAAGTTTCTGGACCATCCACTTCCGCTCAATCTGGCAATCCTCAAAGCAAGGGCACCTCTAGTGTGTTTCGTAGACAACGTACCAACAATAGACCAACTAGCTCGGCTAGACCATGGACAGCAACACAAACCAGGTCTACTTTGGCTGATGTGGACTCCGCCACTCCACATAGTAATCAAAATGCGGATAAAAGGGTGACCAAAAAGGCGCCCAACGCATATACCAAACAAGAAGATGAGGACACTAAATCTCTACAGAGTTCTTCTCAAAATGAGGTGATCTTTTTAAGGCGTACTGAGAGAGTAGTAGATCGTGGTATTAATCTAAGACAGGGTTCAAATAATCGTACTTTAGTTGGGGTTCATAATCTTTAAAGAAGTTTAAAAAAGTTTTAAAAAAGTTTAGTAAACTCACGGTTGAACAGTGAATCAAACAATTCATTTACCTACAATTTAAGCCTGATTACCTTGTCCAAAAACCAGCAAATATCACCTTCTCCACCGATGACCCCCAAGCCTACAGCGACATTGAAGACATCGGTTTTGAAGACGACCAAGTGCCTGAAGTAAGGGAGGATGTGTTTGCAAGACCACTCTCAGCAAAAAACAGGTCTAGACAGTTTATCCACCGACCCTCCAGCATCAAAACTCAACGCTTCCAACGTTTTCGACACAGAACGAAAAATAGACGCAACGTCTCCTTGCCGGAAAATGTTGTATTGGAAGCAGAGAAAAGTGGAGAAGACTTGTACATTAAACCCAAACAAACTATAGAAGTGCCTGAAGATGTGGAGACCAAGCATCTGGATGAGGCCTATATTCCGCAGATGGATGTAGACTTGGCTCCCCAACTGTATAAAGATGAGAAAGTCGTCCAGGTGGTACAAGAAGATCCTGTCATAAAGGTGGCTTTTACTTAGAAATTTCGACGCTACTGTCAGATTTTTATGCAATAATTTTGCCATAAAAGGACCAGAAAAGTAGAGATGGCAAATGGCCTATTTCGGGACGGGACGGGACAAAATTTACTTTAAAAAATTTCGGGACAGGACATCGGGACGGGACAAGGCCTAAAAACCCTTCGGGACGGGACGTCCCGACCCATTAATAAGGTAAAATAAAGGAAAAATGAAGGAAAAATCGGAAAATCATTCCGGGACGGGACACACTAGAATTTTTTTCCGGGACGGGACACCGGGACGGGACAAGCCCTAAAATCCCTTCGGGACGGGACGGGATTCCCGTCCCGTCCCGAGGCCATCTCTACAGAAAAGCAGTTTAAAAGGGATTATGGGCTGTATTGGGAGGAGAAGGGAATAATACAGGGGCCACTTTTTTTCACGGGAATAGCTTTTTTTGGGGGGGGGGGGCGGTACAATGGAATAGTACCAAAGAATCTTACCACAAACCCGATCTTACATAAGGTCAGCCGTTTCAAAACATAAAACGAATATACCGTATATCTTCAAATGAGGACCCATGGGGCCTTATTTTTCAACCCCTCTTTGGAGGTGGGGACTTATTAGAAGATGTCTTTTTGGCCTTATTGGGCTTTATTTGAGGGGACGGTATATTACAGTAGCGTTTTGGGGGGGGGGGGGGGTTATATTACAGTAGCGCCGAAATTTCGATAAAAAACTAAAATTTTTAACAAGTGACAACCGAAAAATTCGCCTAAATTCTGCACCCTCTCGCAAAGCTGACCCAAACGTGGTAATTCCCACAATTTGGGTACATGACAATATTTCGCCGACAATTATTTCGCCGCGACAAAATTTCGCCGCCATTATTTATTTTTACTAATTTCATTGATTACATGCCAGACATTTTTCAAGTGAATCCAACACAAAGTTTTATTGACTCAAGTCATATAACAACAAATCAGAGAAGCAAATAACAACAAATAAGAGAAGCAAATAACAACAAAGACTTAAACATTCTTATTATTCTCCATCCAGATCCGAAATTTCTTCATCAGAGAATTCTGGCGCGCCGGCTTTAATGTACCGTATTTATTCTAATAGAACACCATAGTGCTCTATTTTTCAACCTCCAAAAAATTTTTGACTTCGTGTTAAAAATGCAATAAAACATGGTTTACCACCTAGTTTTGGCCTTAAGAGGTGGTGCTCTATTAGAGACTGGTGTTCTATTAGAATAAATACGGTGAGTACCTTGAGCCATTCTGAAGTTGGAAGCGATCGCACCAAGATATTCGAAAGAAACGATGTTATGTCGTTTTATTCGTTCGTCAGCATAGAGGTACTGCATAGAGGTATTTCATAGACCCTAAAATTTATCTTTATTATTTCTCAACAATCAATGTGTCCAGATTTCTGATTGGAATACATGCCAACGCCACGATTTTGCGGCACTAAAATCTTCCAATTTGAAATAGCTGAAGAAAAGGTACCTCATGAGAAAACTGCGTATCTGAGTCATAGCGGTCGAATAATTACTCTTCTCGCAGATGGTTGTGAAGATTCGTGCCGTAAAATCAGCCAGAAAAAAAGGCGCGAACTAGAAAAAACGACAATTAGAATATCGGCGAAATTTTGTCGCGGCGAAATAATGGTCCGCGAAATAATGTCGCGCGAAATAATGTCGGCGAAATAATTGTCGGCGAAATATTGTCCGGTACCGCACAATTTTGGTCTGGATTACTGTCAGGGATCACGATCACTCTTCCACGGATAATAGGCGCTATCGGAGAATCTGTTTCCTCTTTTTGCCTTGGTCCCCCCTGTTGATTTTTTCCATATTTTGCCTTGGTCCCCCTGTTGTTTTTTCGGTGCGTAGACGTTTCGCAAATTTAGTAATTCTACTACTTTTGCGAAACGTTTCTCAAATTTAGTAATTCTATTATTTTATACATGTATTTGCGCAAATTCAAATATTTTTGCAGGTAACCGCGTGTTTTTTAAGGCGCGGGTAACCGCAAACCGCCCCGCATTCCCAGGCCAAATTTTTTACATCTTCCTGGTTCAAACGGTACATCCAGAAACGTACACAACCACTTTGCCGCATGGCACTTTGCCGCAGACACTTTGCCGCATGACACTTCGCCGCAGTCACTTTGCCGCAAGACACTTTGCCGCATGACACTTTGCCGCACAATTATTATGAGTCTTCCTTCACAAGGTTTTTTTTGAATTTAAATCTGTCTTCTGCATACTATCTTGTTGAAATTTTTGATTTTTCATTCTTTTATTCAATAAAAAATTTTGTTGGTCAGAAATGTAGCTGCTCTCTTTATGCGCTTAACCATTTTCTTCCTTTCAACCATACTTCTTACAGAAGTTACAATGGCTTTCGGTGTTGATTTCAATTGGCTTGCTAATATGTTTGATCTCGTGGATACTCAAATAGGTCCTCCGCAAACTTCTCTCCAGGTCGATTGTTTATTTGAGGGTTTTTTTGCTCACCTGTAATTTTAGGGAAAGCTTACAAAATCGAGCAAGGGAAATGAGCTGCTAATTTCCGGTGGTTTCGAATACAAAAAAGATAGACTCGTAAACATGGGACAAATCCGGAATTGGCGCTGCATGAAAGTTCGGTGTCGTGGAACTGCTAAGACAGATGCTTGCTCAGCGAAAAACATACGACTATTGAATCCCGAAAGCTGTGCAACACCACTTGTCTGAGTTTGCTTTCGTTAGAGACAGAGCCGATGGCGATGAAGCTGTCAATGAAGATTCTGTTGAAGAAGAAGATGATATTGGAATTAATTGTTGATCTCACATTGTTTATTTAATTTTGTTGCCTTTGTCGATAAATTGGTGGTTGATAACTTGTTCGGGTAATGAGTTTTTTAAAGTTTTTTTGAGAACACAAAAGTGCGGCAAAGTGTCGGCGGCAAAGTGTCTGCGGCAAATAGTCATGCGGCAAAGTGTCTTGCGGCAAAGTGTCATGCGGCAAAGTGTCTGCGGCAAAGTGTCTGCGGCAAAGTGCCATGCGGCAAAGTGTGTAGGAACCTCCAGAAAGGCCGATGTGCTTCGGGATATCTTATAGCAACCAGCACTACGAAATGCAAAAACCTAGCTTTATTCAAATCAACTCAGCGAACAAACATAACAACTGTTAAGCAACGGTTAAAGCAAAAGGCGATCCGTGATTTCATCCATCATATTTTTTCTGATTTTCTTCATGTCGGCCTGGGCGTTTGCACTCGTTTGCACGGGAATATCTTATAAATAGCGAAATTTTAATGTACAGATCGAAGGATTTTGGATAATACTCTTAGCACTGAGGGAGTCCAGCCCATTGGCGCCGCATCTTCTCTTCTCAGCTTTGCCTCACAATCGAAAAACTTTCTGAAAGAAAATAAGCTGGATAAATATGGCTAATAAACGATTAAAGGCTACTGCAGTCGGCGAATGCATCCATTGTCATCTCCTTGCAGTGAGTCGTAGTAGTTGATGCTTCCTTCCTTCACATGAGCAACCTATAATCCCACAAATTCCCGACAAGCGAAAACACAAAGATTCTTACCGCCAAGCACCAATGCTCTGGATGATGAATTGGGAACAGAATTATGTTGGCCTTGAACAAGTCCACCCGCTCGACCCATCTTGACATTGCCACAGGCCCTTGCCGGGCAAGTCGAACGGGTCGTCCACCACTAGTACTCCTTGGCGTCGATGACGGAATAACTGTTGCCTCTTCTCCTCATACGGGCCGAATTGCATATTGACAGAGGCAGGATTGAATACCCTCATCTTTCGCCTGAGACATCTTCAGCGCTTTCTCATGATACTAAGACAAGCAACCACTTAAACCCGATCAAACAATTAAATGTCAAACAACCTACTTTCTCGAATGTTGTCTGTGGCTGAGCTCCTGCTTGCGTCCTGACTTCTTGGCGGCACTCCCTATCCAGATTCATGGCGAGGATTTCACTCTCCTTGTAGACCTTGCATTGGCGTGGTGGGAGCCAAAGACGATGCATTCCCCGGTTTCAGTAGCTTCGTGCAGCGTTGGCACTCGAAACGGCTCACCTCCCACCTTTTTCAGATTGCGCTTGATTCTAAACGTGCGCAGCGCTCACAACAAGACACGAGAGCAAAGATATAAGATCACTTACTCGCCGCAGTGATAGCATATGTAGTAGTTCTTCCTTTCTGTTTGATCATTGCTGATGCGAAAAGTGTGGTAACCATGCTCACCCCTTTGCACTGCCTTCATCTTCCCAAACTGCTTGGACTTGATCGAGCTAGTCTTCGTGAATATAAACAATGCCTTACATGATTTTTTGCTGCTCCTTCTTAATCCCTCCGGCCGTGGGAACATGGTTTGAGATAGCCTTCTGAGAAAATTTACGACCGAAATCCCTGAGAATATTTGCTGCAACGTCATTCTGCTTCAGCTTCTTATCAAGCACTTCCTCCAGCCAATAGACGACATCGGGATCATTTGTCCAACACTCGTTAGTCCAGACTAGAGCTGACGACGATCGATATATCGCATCGCAAATATCGATCGATCGCACCAAATTTTAGCCAAAAATATCGATTGCAAATATCGCACCGGCCATTTTGAAAATATCGCATATCGCATCGCATCAGGTGAGATATATCGCAAGCCGATTTTGACATTTTTCGCCTAAAATTTGACACGATTTTGTGAAAATTTTAGATTTTCGCCCGATTTTTTGCCGAATTTTTTTTGTTTTGAGCGAATTTTGGCGAAATCTTCGCCTAGTGTCGCCGCATTGCTATTTCTATTGTCCTGTGCTGTTCTGCGTCTGTGATTTTTTCTCTTCTGTGCAATTTTCTTTTGATGTTTGTCGGCAGCGTGTTGAGGGCATATATTTCTAGATGAGCCTTGCGCCCAACTCATTTGCGCCCACTCATTTGCGCCCACTCATTTGCGCGCAACTCGTTTGCGCCCACCTCGTTTGCGCCCAACTCGTTTGCGCCCACTCATTTGCGCACACTCATTTGCGCGCAACTCATGAGTGCCCGCCTCCATTTAACATATTATATCATGAAAAACAGATAGTGGACTATAATAACTTTCTGGTTGCTTTATTGAGAATATTAATTTTTTATTGAGATAAGAAAGATCAAGAATAAAGACTTTTAGAAATTCTGGTGAATAGGAAGTATGACCTCGCGGTCTTCTCGAGTTTAGTACTTATCGACCTGAATTTAAAAAAGTTGAAGCTGAATTTTTTTCCCACAAATAACAGACTTTTATTTCAAAAGCAAAAGAACTCAATAACGCCAACAGAAAAATAACATCAATTTAGAGATCTTCGTCCTCATGGTTCTCTTCTTCTGGCTATGATATCACGTCGCTGTTAATTTAAAATTACTGCAGTGAAAAGGAACAAAAAATACCACAAAAGCATTAGGACTTTGTCTGCAAACATGTGGATTGAGAAGGAGCAAATTTTCCAGAGAGCCGAAGCTTGTTTTTGCAGTTCCATTACACGCTCGATTTATGCATCTCCACTTCTGAACCGTTCCCGAATTGATGGCGCGGCCCTTTCTGTATTCGTAGCTGTTGACGATTAGGCATTGCTCTTCTTTGTTTGATAGCGACAAAACACCCTAAAAAGAGTAAAGATTAGAGGTTTAGTGAAAATATGAAGCTTAACAAAATTATCATACCTGGTTAGCTGTCTGAAGTGTTTTCTGAGTTTGAGCAAGCACATTAGCTAGCCAGACGTTATCCACATTGAAAGACATCGACAAAACTCAACACAATAATACAAGGTGAGGAAAATACAGACGAGTGGTGAAAAATTCGGAAATCCAAAAAATCAAAACCACGAATTCAAAATTTTGAAAAACAATGAAGCGGGCCCAAATGATTGGGCGCAAATGAGTGAGCGCAAATGAGTGGGCGCAAACGAGTTGTGCGCAAACGAGGTGGGCGCAAACGAGTTGCGCGCAAATGAGTGGGCGCAAATGAGTGGGCGCAAATGAGTTGGGCGCAAATGAGTAGCAACGGAGCCTGCTGTGGAAACTGAAACAGAATGCGGAGATGTTGCTCTTTTTGAACAAAAATCTAAAAGAATTGAATTTTAAGTATTAGGTGATGTTATGTGAGGATGATGATGGATGCAAGGTGAAATGTGAAAAATAATGTTAAATAAAATTGTTCATTGGAGTTAGTCTGCTTGAATAGTCACAAATAAATAGTAATTCTGCGGCGGCTTGGCCGCCGCAGAATTTTTTTAAGGCTTTGCTCACCTCTGTGGAAAAATATCGCATATCGCAGCGATATATCGCATCATCATTTTGGATATATCGCATATCGCATTTGATCGTGAACAAAAATATCGCAAAAATATATCGCAACAAGCCAAATCGTCAGCTCTAGTCCAGACCTTCATGATGAGCACTAAACAAATAATCCATGAAAAAGGATCCTTCATCAATGCCTCATTAAAGCAATGCAAACCAAAGAACAGATAACTGAATTTACAACCGAAGTGCAGTTACTGTAGATACGATTAGTGGTCGTAGATGAAAAATATTTGAATTTGCGCAAATACATATATAAAATAATAGAATTACTAAATTTGCGAAACGTTTCGCAAAAATAGTAAAATTACTAAATTTGCGAAACGTTTCGCAAAAATAGTAGAATTACTAAATTTGCGAAACGTCTATACGCCGTTTTTTCAATGTTATCATGGTGATTGGGGAGCAGTGCTGTAAATGGCACCGGTGCCGAAATTTCGGAGGTCGGTGCCCGGTGCGGTGCCATTATTTTAGAGGTCGGTGCCGAACCGGTGCCGCACCAGCGTGTGGTATGTATCATACCCGGCAACAGCTAACTAAGTTATAATTCGCCTCGAAACAACACAATAATGCCAATAACATTGTTCATTTTTGCAATTTAGCTGAAAAAATTCAAAATTAAATTGATAACTTTTTTAAGATATATAAAAAAATGTCCGGTGCGACACCGACACCGGCACCGTTGGTGCCCGGTGCGGTGCCCGGTGCCGAAAATTCGAAGGCTGGTGCCCGGTGCGGTGCCCGGTGCCAAAATTTTCCAGGCCGGTGCCCGGTGCGGTGCCGGTGCCGAAATTCCAAAATTTACAGCACTGTTGGGGAGATTGTGGTGACTAAGATGATTATGGTTAGCATGATCACTTTAATCACCATAATCACATTAAAACAGGGATGATATATGTACTTTTTAAAAAGATTTGTACTTTTTTGGGACCCCAAATCTTTTTTATTTTTGAAGTTTTTAGTCAAAATCTTTTTTTTTCGCTCCAAAATAGCAATAAGCACTGGATAAAATTGCACTTTTTGACGAAAAATGACCAAATTGTACTTTTTTTGACCAAATGTACTTTTTTTCGAAATTTTGAGATATCATCCCTGCATTAAAATAAAATTAAAAAACAACAGAGGAGGCCAAAGTATTTTCCACCAAAAATAAGCAGAGGGGACCAAGGCAAAAAGGGGAAACAGATTCTCCGATAGCGCCAACAAAACCTTCAAAAAATATAAGAGTCCAGCACAAGCAATATATTTATTCCATCCATCACACAACATACCAGCCATATACATAAACTTTGATAATAATCTTGCCGTTAACAACTACATCAAACACAACAAGGGAACACTAGACATTATTCTGATGATGAGGCAGACGCTGCAGCAACTTTGTTTGATCTCCCAATCTGACAAACGGCTTGTGAGAACTGCGCTTCTTCATAGCAAAACTGTTGCAATGCATCAAGTCCCAGCAGACCTCACAGTAATATTGCAGGCAAGAGACATCACCGCAGAAGTAGGGAGCATAGCGATCACTGCACATCTGTGTTAAAACTTTTAGTAAGCCAAAGAAAAAAAGAGAAAGGTAAGCTACACACCTTCCCAAGGCATTGATCACACGGCTGGTCATCCATGACGTAAGGCTTTATTTCCACCTAGAAAATAAGATTTATCAGACAAATTAGAACTCAGTCTGTCAGAAAAAACTAACTCGCTTGCTTCCATCACCTGAAACGAAAATATTTAAATTCGAGACATTAGGATAGAAACTTCCAACCATGAGGGATGTTGACAAATTTGCCACTAATAGCTGCCACAAAAGACTTGGTCGTGTTGAAGGTGACGCGAGCAGCTCCTTTGGGATACTTCAGCTCCGGATCGATATCAATTCCCACGTAGCAAACGCTTCCAAAGTGGCTTTCCAGCACGAACGCGATTTCACCTGAAAGTAAGTTTGAAGACGGAAAGTTGAACGAAGCTTCAAATGACTTACTAGCTTTTGTAGGGCGAGGAACTCCACCGATGAATACTGTGCGGCGAGGCTCAAGATAGAAGTTCGGGCGAGGCATGTAGTCCATATCCGTTAGGCACCAGGGACGCACTTGAACCTGAAGAAGTGTATGGATCAAAGACTAAGCTACTATAATAGGCCCTCACAGGCTTCTCACGCATAGTTGGACTTGAGATCAACAGGTAATAGCGGCCAGCATCACAATAGCACTTCTTAATCAATTCTTGAACGGAAGGCTCACTTTCATAGATGAGGAACACGTAGCCGGTGACATTCTTGCCTGCAATCATAGATTTGTTAAATCGAAGGCAATGAATATTCCAGTTAATAAATTAACCTCTTCGTTCTTTGTTGATGATTTCGGAGCGACGGGGCCAGTCTACGAAGAGTCGACCGAATTTGGCGAATGTATTGTTGATTTCGGAATCAGTAATATCGATCGGAAGGCCACCGATGAAGACCTTTCTTGAATACTGCTCTCTGTATTCATGGGATGCCCCACTCGCTAGATTCATAAATTGCGCACTGTTCCACAAAGCATCCATTTGAAAGCTTTTCTTCAAGGATCGAGTTGCTGAAAACCCAAAAAATATATACGCTTTAGAATGTTGTATATCTTTTTTTTCTGAACAAACAGTCAACACGATCTAGTCGACTATCGACTATCAATCACGAGGTCATCCGACTACAGAAAGTAGCTGGAAATACCGTATTCACTCTATTTATCGCCCACCCTCTAATAAACGCCCACCCTTAAGAACCTATCTCTCAGTTTAAAAAAATTATTTTGCAAATCTTTTTTTTTGCGTTTTCTTAGTTACCACAAGTTTACCTGATTCCACTTTTTAAATTTTGGTTGAGCACCCAAAATTCTCAAAATCGAATTTTTTTTCCGATTTTTTAAGGGTTGAAAAATAAACGCCCATGGGCGATTAATAGAGTGAATACGGTAATCGGTTTAACGAGCGAAAATGTGGAAATTTACTTTAGTCCTATCTTGAAACATTTCTGGTTTTAAAAGACTGTTTTCTCTGAATTTCTTCTGAAACACAAAAATAAGTGCTACTCGATTTTACCGTCGATAACAGTAATAAAAGCCGTGGAATCAAACATAAAAAATACATTTTATTACAGCCTGACGAGCCAGTGCTGCCTATCCTTGCAGTAGTGGAGCGAGAGCCATCTCCAGTGCAAACCTTAAATGAAACAGTGATTGTTGTTCCTATCCCACCTGCAGGTAACCACATCAGCAATTCTACTGCACTATCAACCAACCCCAATAATGAAACTGCCACCACAGCCATTGTTGAGAATGGGACAATAGGCGATCCATCTGGTTCTGCTTTGCCCGAACTTGCTGAAAGGTCCATTTATAAAAGAATCACTAGGGTAGGGCTTTATAGTTGACCGTGTCAAAAATTTTCAAAACCAAATTTTTAGAGGATAGCTAGGCTTCGTAGCAATAGAGTGGGGGATTCCGCTGGCTTAGTGGAGCAGACAGACCAGATAAAACCGGAATTGGCAGTGGATGATGACCAAAACAGAGGGCGCTTGTATTACTTTTGGAAGAAAATGGCAATTTTTTGAATATCTAAAAAATCTGTAGTCGGCTATATCTTGCGACATGGCAATTTTTGGTAATTTATTTATTTCAAAGTATTTTGCGCAGGGTTGTTAATTACCAAATTTTCTGGTGTTCACATCAAGCCGGAACCGAAGCGGATGTGAGAGTGGGTGTGGATGCGGAATTTTTTGATTATGTGAACTACCTTGAAGGGGCATACCCGCGCGCGACACGGGAAAAAGCGGGGGGACCAGCACTTTGGGACCAGCACTGCAGTTATTTCCTTTCTCGAAGAGTCTTCACATGCTTTCACATCTAAATTTTTTAAGTTTTCTTTCTAGCTTTTAAAAGTAGCGTAAGGTCATTAACACCAGATTTGACGCAAAACGAGTAAAAAACGAGACGATTCAAAAAAAATTGCTGGTCCCGCCTTAACTTTTTCAAAACGCACGGGTATGCTCCTTTAAAGGTGCATGCCCACGCTAATAAGAGGTAGCGCCTGGGAATTCAAAAATTTTTCCTAATTATTAAACTTCTGTACGAATTTTTCAACTTGGTTTCTAACAAAGGGCGACGGTCATTTGGTCCCCGGTCATTTGGTCCCCGGTCATTTGATCCCGGTCATTTGATCCCGGTCATTTGGTCCCAAAGCCGCCAGTTTAAATTTTTTAAATGTTTTTCCGTGTTGTCTTGAACGAAACCTATGTCGATCCAATTTTGAGACTTGCAAATCGAGGTGGATGGAGTTTTGAATGGAGTTTTGAAGATTTTTTATATTGTAAAAGGATTTACCAATAATTAAGGTCCGTTTCCGTAAAGTCATCTTAAATAGTTGGAAAAAAATAAACAAAAAATAGACTACCCACTACGATCCCCAAAATGAGTGAAATACATACATACTCAAATGAATGTGACCGGGAATGTCAACGCTTTAAAAAAAGTGGACAATGACCTGGAAAAGTATTGAAAACCCATGCAAATGTCAGGTTAATCGATCATCCATTAGAACTGAGGTTAAATTATATAAAAATTAAATGATAGGAGTTTTTCACATGGAAAAAAGATTAAATAAAATTTTTTATTACGAAGAGAGTTGACTGTATTCACCCACATACAGGTTGAATTAAGACCATTGAGGATGGATCTGAACCATTGGTAGTGGATCCCGACTATTGAAAGTGGGTCAGGACCACTAAAAGTCAATCTGAACCATTTAGGGTGGACTTGAACCACTGAGGGTGGATCTGGATCATTGAGGATGAATAAGGGATCGCCAAGTGGTCTTCAGTATTCCCTTCCCCTCCCATATAGTCTTAAATATTTCTTTCTAAATCCAAAATTTTTCAATTTCCGATTCCACAAGTGAATGAGACCTATTCGGGATAATATATGGTAGAAAACAATTCTTTGCTATAGCCAGGACTCGAACCTGTTCGAACATTTTAAATTGGCGGCTTTTGGGAACCAAATGACTGGGGACCAAATGACCAGGGGATCAAATGACCGGGGATCAAATGACGGGGACCAAATGACCGGTGACCAAATGACCGGTGACCAAATGACCGGTGACCAAATGACCTAACAAAACAAGGCCTAAAATTCAATTTTAGGTATGGTCTTGTTAGGAACCAAGTTGAAAAATCCGTACAGAAGTTTAATGATTAGGAAAAAATTTGAATTCCCGGGCACTACCTCTTCTTAGCGTGGGCATGCCCCTTTAAGTTTGAAGCCCCTCGCGATTTAGACTGGTCGCGATTTAGACTGACAATAGGAATTTTGTTGACTTTTTGTGATATTTTTTAAGGATGATATTTTTTCTACCCGCAAATTTATTCTTTTCTACCCGCAAATTTATTCTTTTCTACCCGCAAATTTCTTTTTTTCATTGTTTTGTCTTAACTATGTTTAAAATCACAATTTTAGCTTCTACAAAATACAATATGGTATGCTACTCGTAATGTGGGAATAAAAAAGGGGTACTTTTATAGCACCACCTACCCACCCCCCCCCATCCCCATCATTTTCGGCTTATTTATCACATTTTTCTTGCTGGAGCTGGGCAAAAAGACTCTCTAAACTCTTTTTTCATCAAGATTCTTGCTCGGAATTATGTCTAAGGTAAGTCCGTGCGCGCATCTCTAACCAACCAAGCCCCCTGCGCCCTCGAAGGGGCTGCACACACACATACCTGAGACACAAATTTATTCCCACATTACGAGTAGCATACCATATTGTATTTTGTAGAAGATAAAGTTGTGATTTAAAACATAGTTAAGACATAACAATGAAAAGAAGAAATTTGCGGGTAAAAAAGAAGAAATTTTCGGTTAGAAAGAAATATTTTGCGGCTAGAAAAAATATTTTGCGGTATTTCTCATTTGCGGGTAGAAAAAAAATTTTGCGGGTAGAAAGGAATATTTCGCGGGTAGAAAAAAAATATTATCCATTTTTGAAATTGCGCATTTAAGCTACGTTCACATATCCCAGAATCTCGCACCCACACCCGCACTCACACTCGCACCCACACCCAGACCCACACTCGTGTTCACAATAGGGTTTGAAAATCCCGCACCCACACTCAGACCCACACCCGCACCCACACCCTGTTCACAATAAGCTTTGAAAACCCACACCACACCCAGCAAGTCCTTGATTTTTTTGTTATTCATATATTTTTTGGGCAAAACTTTTTTTGTGGCCGAAAAAAATTGTTGCCGAAAATCTTTTTTTGTGGCCGAAAATCTTTGTCTTGTCGCCGAAAGTTCGTCTCGACACGAAATTAACAATTTTTGAAATTTTTTGAGTGAAATTCAGGGGTGAGGAAAGACCAGATGGCTCAGGAGTCCTGAGTCAGGACCCACTCCGGAATGGCCAAAAGGCCGAAATAATTGGTTTTCTGGGGTTTACTAAATGGGGAGTAAACTTTTTGAGAAAAATCGATTGAGCGGATCAGATTTCGGGTCCGATGGGCTTAATCGCCCACAACTCCACTCTGAATTACTCAAAACCACCATAAACCTGGAATTATGAGCGATTAAGCCTATCGGACCCGAAATCTGATCCGCTCAATCGATTTTTCTCAAAAAGTTGACTCCCCCTTTAGTAAACCGCCAGAAAACTAATTATTTCGGCCTTTTGGCCATTCCGGAGTGGGTCCTGAGCGATCTGGTCTTTCCCCACCCCTGAATTTCCCGCAAAAAAATTCAAAAATTGTAAATTTCGTGTCGAGACCAACTTTCGGCGACAAGAAAAAGATTTTCGGCCACAAAAAGGGATTTTCGGCCACAATTATATTATATCCCAAACCAACAAAAACCACCCAAAACGACCCGAAAGCACCCCAAGCATCCTCGAACCAGCCCAAACTACCACGAACCACCTTAACCCACCCCAAACACCCCAAACCATCGCAAACACAAAAAAACATCCAAAAGCATCCGAACCACCCGAAATTACTTAGAGACACACATTTTGGGTGGTTTAGGATGGTTTTCGGTAGTTTTGGGTGGTATGGGTGGTTTTTGGTGGTTTCGGTTGATTTTAGGTGGTTTTGGGTGGTTTGGAAACGACTTGGTACCACCATCAAGGTACTACTACGACTACCGACGTACTACCACTACGAAGGTACCACCGATTGCGAAATACCTCGGTATCGAAACTTGCTTAACATAAACTGAGTACTACTAACTGGGTACTGCGACATATACCACGGATAAAATATTGAACTGAACAATTGGTAATCTGACATTGCGTTTGTTGACAGAAAAAATCTGGGTAGTTCGGGTAGACAACCGGGGTAGTCTGGGGATAGCAATCGGTTTGAATCAACTTAATTGAGCTACACTGAGAAGATGAAGCTCAGAAAATAAATATAAGAACAAGAACACAACAATATAATGATGTTTGAAGTCAATTGGGTTATAAATTGTTGAAAAGAGTACTGTTTGAAGCAGTATAAGTAGTCAGGATCGAAAACTGGGTGTGAGATTTGCAACTAGTGTGAGATTTGCCCGCACCCACACCCGCTCCCACACTCCTCATTGTGAACAGGGTGTGGGTGTGGGATTTTCAAAGCTTATTGTGAACACGAGTGTGGGTGCGAGATTTTGAGTGTTCACAATAGAGAGTGTGGGTGCGGGATTTTGTTTTTATGTGAACGTGCCTTTACTTTGTTAGAGCCGTTTTAAAGGAGGGCTGAAAGCTGTTAAAGGGCATGCCCGGACGAAGCTTGAGATTTTACGAAACCTTACTAAACACCGTTCGTCATAAACAGCTCCAAGTTGCTTTATTAGGAGCAAGAAGCAAAACACAGACTTGACACACAATGGACTTTTTTATATATCGGCTGTGACACAACAGGATAATAAAAATAGCGTGAGAATTACGCAACATACGTCTATCCTACAACAGCAGTTACAGCAGGAATGAATATTTGAATTTGAATTTTTTTGGTCTCACGCATTAAAGTGGTTAGATTCCCCGCCTTTTGGTAATTCAAATTTCACCGTGTCGGGCACGGGCATGCCCCTTTAAGGAGATAGTCTCGACACGACAGGATTAATGCAAGATTTGTGCTTATGAAATGTAGCTTCAGAGCCATATTTTGTCGACAACTCAGTGTTGCAACTTCAAACAAACTTGTGCAAAATTAAAAGTTGAATTAGCATCATCAATATCAGAATTTCTAAATTCTTTCAAAAAATGCTCTGAAAATCGGAATGGAATAGGGAAAAAACCACTGAGAAAAGTTGATTAGTCTTCCATTTCTTTGGATTTATAGGGCATTTTTTGAAGGAATTTAGAAATTCTGATATCAATCATACTAATTCAACTTTTCATTGGGCACAAGTTTGTCTGAGATCGTAACACCGAGTTTTCGACAAAATATGACTCAAAAACCACATGAAAAGACACATAACTTGGTATAATCCTTTCGTGTCAAGACTATCTCCTTAACAGCTTTCACCCCTCCTTTAAAGTTTGGGAAACACGTTTGAGCCCGTTTGAGAAAGTCACTAAACGCGTTAAAAAAATAGAACCAGTGGAGGCTCAGGCTATATAAATACGCATCATTTAATTTTGGTGGTCATTTGCCAAAAGTCGCAAAATTGAGGCAGTTGCTGACAGGAAAGCAGTCCTGGAAATGGTTGCAATCGATTGCTCGATGATTTTTAGCCATAGAAGTCATCAAACTTACTGGAAAAGTCAATTAACCCATTTTGCCCACCAATCAGGGATGCAATTTTTTAAAAATCTGAGCTCGGATTTGTAGTTGAAATTTCCCCAGAAATCTGAATTACTGAAAAGAATTTCAAAAAAATACTCAGCTGTCGAGATGGCTCTGCGCCCAAATTGTTTGCACCAAAAATCGTTACAGCCATAACCGTTACATTTTTAATAAATTAGCTTGCTACATATGGTTTTTCTAAGTGATTTCATGAATATTCTCATTTACAAGTGAATACTCAAATTAATGCCAAAGAGAATAAGGTTGTAAATGACCATGTTTGTAAAATTTACTAAAAATCCCTAAATTTCCGGAATCCTGTACTTTTTTGAGAACTTTTGGGGTTTATAGTAAATTTTGCAAATATGGTCATTTACAACTTTATGCTCAAAATGTAGCCCTTTTCTCTGGCATCACTTTCAGTAATAACTTTTAAATGATAATATACATGAAATCACTTACAAAAACCATATGTAGCAAGTTAATTAATTGAAAATGTAACGGTTTTGGCTATAACGATTTGTGGCGCAAACAATTTGGGCGCAAACAGGGTAGAGCCATCGAGATATGATCAAAATTAGAAAAATACAGGTAAAAGCTGTCTGTTTTCCAACTTTAGCTTACATCTCGAGAACTAAGCATTTTTTGAAATTCTATTGAGTGATTCAGATTTCTGAAGAAATTTTGGCTACTATGATCGCTTGAAAAAAAATATTGTCATCAAAACATAACTAAGCGGACAGTTGGCATCGATGCCAACTGTCTTGTGTCCCTTCTGGGTACCTACTTACATTCGGCATTCAAAAGATCATATCTCAACACACAGATTTAAAAAATTATTAAGCGTGATAATTCTTGTAGCTCTTGAATTGCGTCACAACACAGTGCTAAAATATTGCTCGAGCGGCATACTCTGAATTTAACTTTTGACCATTCAAAGTATAAAATTGCTCGCCAACTTCTTAAAATGACCTCAAATTTTGAAAGCAATGGTTAATTTTTTGAAATGTCAGTATTATTAGCAAAGTAAAATACTGAAATACGTCTCATACTCATATAGTAGCTTTCTAAAGAGCATTTGTTCTCCCTATTATGATCATAAAACAGATACTTTTTAGACTATTTTAGATTAAAATAAATTTAATTTTCAAATGAAAAAAACAATAAAAATATTGAAAAATGAATTTTCAACTAATTTTAAGAGGTTATATCTTTTTAGTTTTTTTATTTATTTTACACAAATAAAAATACCATTTTGTGGTTTATTTCAAAGGCTACAAAATAGTATATAAAGATTTGGTATATGATGAAAATTTAGTGGAAAAATTGCTTCAAAGTTCATTGCTTCAAAGTTTTGTGGAAAAATACTTGTGGGCAAATACGGGTTAAGACACCCTAGAGAGACTTGAACTTTCAACAATGATGTGTATATTAAGTTCCCCTCCCCCTATAAGGGCCATTGCCGTCTCCGACAACTGTTGTCCCCCGCCAATTCAAAAAAAATTCCTAGTCATTAAACATCTGTACGGATTTTTCAATTAGGTTTCTAACACAACTATACCTAAAATTAAATTCTAGGCCTTGTTTTGAAAAATTCGTACAGAAGTTTAATAATTAGGAAAAAATTTTGAATTGGCGGGGAAACCCAGAACACGTAGCCATGACCCTTTAAGAGATAATTTAAAAAATAATTAAATGGCTTTAAAAATCTGAAAGGGCAAAACGGAGAAATTCCCGCGTTTGGGGAAAAACTGCCCGCGTTTTTTCGTTTTAGTCAAAAAGCCGAAAAAGTGCCCGCTTTTTGTGAAAATATGCCGGCTTCTAGTGAAATGTACCCGCTTATGGATACCTGTAATATGTAATACTTTGTAATTTTTTTGCTGTTTGTAAAGTGTAATTATTCAAGCTGAAATCTTAGTGAAGGGGTGCTGTATCATACGGTCGCTAAAATATGCCGATTTAGCCGTTGATAAAGTGGATTATGGTATGCAGTCAACCCTCGATTCAACGATACCCAATTTAACGACACCCCGATTTAACGACACCAGAAAATGAGCCCATTTGGTTGGCTTTGACTAAAATGTAGTTAAAGTGAACCCCCGATTTAACGACACCCTCGATTTAACGACACCTTAAGTTGATCCCCAGGGACCTCGTTAAATCGAGGGTTGACTGTACAACCAACTAGTTACAAACACTGACTCGTTACATTGACGACTCGTTACACCAACTCGTTACACTTTTTTTAAGTTTGCAATTTTTTCAAATATACTATTGTTTATTGATTTTAATAAAACTACCATAATTTTTAAACAAACTAGATAACATTACTTTTGAATTGTGACCCATAAAAGCTGAGTTTTGAGGCCACCTAAAAGTACTTTTTCGACCATTTGAAATGGATTTAAGGATGTATTGGGCGGATATGGACCAAAAAGGGGGCCAATTTAGTGTAAAAGAAAGGTGTTGAACATAGTTTTGTTAACTGCGGCCTACCGCATAAATAAACTCTGGTATGCATGCTTTTTCATGCATCCAGAGTCATTTTCGAGTGATTTGCGTCTAAGGTATGTGGGTGTGCACATCTCAACCCCAAGCCCCCAAGCCCCCTGCGCCCCGAAGGGGCGCAGGGGGCTTGGTTGGTTAGAGATGCGCGCACTCACTTACCTCAGACATGATTCCGAGAAGTACTCTTGACCATAAATGCATATAGAGTCTCTTTTTGCCACGGCCCATGTTGAAAAACATAGTAAAACAGACAAAAAGACGAAATTTCAAAGTGCCAAAAGATAGACTTTTATAGAACTTCGGCGCTAGTAGCGAACAGTCGTTTGTTTTGTTAAAGATTTGGAAATAATTGGAAAAGTGTAACGAGTCGTCAATGTAACGAGTCCGTGTAACGAGTCAGTATTTGTAACAAATCGGTTGGCAGTCGTGGATTATAACCAAAAGCGGACACTTTTTCACAAAAAGCGGGCATTTTTTTGCCTTTTTCACTAAAACGAAAAAACGCGGGCACTTTTTCACATAAAGCAAGCACTTTTTCCCCAAACGTCAGCACTTTCACGTATAGTCCAATCTGAAAAGGGCGAATTGAAAAAATGTTATGAATGAACCAAACGCCCTAACGACAATGAGAATGAAGTATTCAGAGACACAAAAAGCATAAAAGGCCACTGCACATCAAAAAATATTACAAAACGTAAAAATTACATTTGGTGGGGGTCGAACTTGAGACGCGGTGTATCGACTCGCAACTGTATCGAGTCTCAGTATCGGGACACAATGTGTATCGAGTCGTCGTTATAGCAATCCACATAGATCAGCACTTATACCTCACTACTGTTAATCTTAACTAATTTTGCAGGTGTTTGACTCTAGTGCAAACTACTTTTACTATTGGCTAGGTATTTCTAAGTAATTTTTGCTGTGAATTTAAAGATTAAATTGGTTTAGCTGTTGTCTCTGCTGCCTACGTCTATAATTTACTGGTAAATATCACAAATTTTTGTGTTTCGAAAAAACCGTCCAAACCGGCTCTTTTACGTTTACAGAAAGTATTGTCAATGTACTTTGTAAACTTACATTTACTTTTGTTTTTTTCTTTCACTGAAGAAGGAATGCAGATAAAAATTTTTTTGCTAAATTTATGAAGTGAATCGCATTTTTTTTCAACCTTACTTTATACAAACTAGCTCGAGCGAAGGGCATATAAACAAACTTCCGTCCAAAAGTTTCTAGAAAATGATCCATAAAGAAAGTGGTCCGTAGGCATATCGGCACTTATTGGGTTGGGGGGAGGGGGAGCTGGCGGGGTTTTTTTTCAATTATTTAAAAATAGTCTTTAAACGACTCCTAAGCATAGTTGCACGCAAAATTTTTTTGGCGCCGCCGGCGCCCTTATTTTCTGAAAATTTTCGGGGCGCACACCGGCGCCGGCGCCCGTGCAACTATGCTCCTAAGTAATTTTTATATGCCTAAAACGATGAAAAAAGTAATTTTCTGACGCTTTTCAACACAAATAATGAATTTTTTTGAAAAAAATTATTGGCCAAAATTTGACTTTTGCCTTGGTTCCCAAGGCAATCCAACCTGAAAGGGTACCTGGATACCCCAAAAAGATATAATTTGAACATAGTTTTGTTGACTGCGGCCTACCGCATAAATTACTTTCGAGTGATTTGTGTCTAAGGTATGTGGGTGTGCTCATCTCAACTCCAAGCCCCCTGCGCCCCCGAAGAGGGCGCAGGGGGCTTGAGAGTTAGAGATGCGCGCACTCACTTACCTTAGACATGATTCCGAGCAAGACTCTTAATCAAAAATTCATAAAGAGACTCTTTTTGCCAAGCTCCAGTGACCAAAACGGGGTAGAACACCCTAATATAAAGTAGTTTACCTTGGTACCCCAAGGCAAAAAGCCAAATTTTGGTAAAAATTTTTTTTAAAAATCCATTTTTTGTGTGGAAAATTGTTAGAAAATAACTTTTTTTATCGTTTTAAGCATATAAAATTTACTTAAAAGTCGTTTAAACACTTTTTTTAAATAAGTGAAAAATCCGCAAACAACAACCAACCCCCCCCCCCCCCAACCGATAAGTTCCGGCATATCACCAATATACTTTTTTTTCTTGACTTTTCTAGCATATCCAGAAAAAATTCTAGTCATTAGTCGATTTTTTGCAGGTTGTAATTGCAAGAAGTGTTTTTGTAAGTATTTATCAACAAAATTTTCTCTCATTCCATTCAAAATTGTTTGACTTATAGATCCACCTCGCATCCGGCTACTTATGGATCCTGTGGTTGTGCCTTGATATTCTTGTGGATTTCATCTATTTTCTGGACATGCTATTTCGAGCCAGAACCGGCTACCTCGAACAGGGCATTTTGATTCGCGATATCAAGAAAACCCGATCACTTTACTTCACCAAACCCCAGTTCAAGGTAATAATCAACTCATTCTCAGGGTTAAACACTGTCACAAATCTTCGACTACACCTATTAACTACAGTCGAACCTCTATATAGTAACCCTCTTTATTGAACCCACCTCTATATTGCATCCGGGCAGGGCTGGTCCCTCGCGGGATGCAATATAGAGGTTTGACTGTATACCAGAACCTCCTATACCTAAATCTTGTCTATACCTAATTATCTAGAAATACGGGTATCGCCGTATTTCGAAATCCCAAAATTTTTGGAAACTAAGTCGAAAAACACAAAGTTTTGAAAATTTTAGTTCAACTGACCTAAATCCAAAGTTTTTTCTGATTTTTGGATTAAAAAAATAAAAAGGGCTAATTTTTTCGAAAATCTTTAAAAAATAGTTTTTTTAATGGAAATATAATAAAAATTGCCCCATTTGCCGGAAAAGTTACCCCATTTTCCAGAAAAGTTGCACCATTTTCGAATTTCCAATCAAAAAGCAGAAAAGTTGCCCCATTTACCATAAAAGTTGCCCCATTTGCCACAAAAGTCTCCCCATTTTCTAATTTCCAGTCAAAAAGCAGAAAAGTTGCCCCATTGGCCAGAAAAGTTGCCCCATTTGGACATTTCATGTTGTTTTGCCATCTTGTTTACGTTGGCGTTGTTCGTTTTTCGTTGTTGTTGCGTCGTTTTACCTCATTTACCGCATCGGGGAGGCGATTGACTGGCAGATGGTGCAGGATCTGGCAAACTTCTCAGCTGCTGACGGGTGGGAGCGCTACAAAGAACTTCGAACGTGTGCTTATTTGGTCGAGCCGTCCACTCTCTATTCAGGGCTGTATAAATGCAATAGCTTCCAAGGGATGAAAGATCGTTTCTTCTGCAAACATTCCCTGATGATGATGTGCAGAGATGGACTGCAGGAGTATCCAGAAGAAATTACCGATGTGCCGCTAGGAGAGAAGAGGAAGCGAGGAAGAAAGCGCAGGGCAAGAGAGGGAAGCGCCCTGGTTATTGACTGATTTATGTTATTGAATTTGTTGTCTTTGAAGTGTTGTCAATTGTTGTTGAATAAAGTCAGTTGTTGTTTTGAGTGGTGCTGTAAAACTTTGAGAGCTACTAGTATGTAAAACAATGTAATGACAGTATAAAAGATCGTGAATTTGAAATCCGGCCAATGGGGCAACTTTTGTGGCAAATGGGGCAACTTTTATGGTAAATGGGGCAACTTTTCCGGCAAATGGGGCAATTTTTAATTGTCTTCCTTTTTTAATTCTCAACATTTTGCAGATGGATTTGGCCAGTATTCTGCCCCTAGACTACGTTTTTAGTCTTATTTTCTTCAAACGACATTCAGCTTTACGCTTCAACCGACTGCTGAGGCAGGAACGCATCCAAAAGTTTATGGAACAGACTGAAACCAGGAGTTCTTTCGTAGGTTTAAATTAGTTTAAATTTCCAATAAATATTGTTGACGAGTTTGCGGGTAATTACCAAAACACATGTTTCAGCCAAACGCCTTTCGTGTTGGAGTGGTCGTGTGGTATATTGGTAAGTAACCATTGTAACCTTTATTTTCATGTTTATTTTCATGTAACGCATTGGTATGCTCTTTCAATAAAATGTATATTTAATTTAGCCGTAATTATTCACTGGAATGCCTGTTTCTACTTTTGGATCTCTGAGTGGATCGGCCTGGGCAGCGATGCCTGGGTTTATGGTGAGCGAAACACACAGAGTTTGCCAGAGTAAGTTTTTTTTCTAAATCAGAAATCCACGCCAAAGCCAACCATTTTAGTGGAGTTAATGACACACTCACCAGGTTGGATATTTTTAGCTTTCTGTTCACAATTAGCCTTGTTTTGAAGGCGGTACATCTACAGCTTCTACTGGTCCACACTTATCCTAACAACCATTGGAGAAGTTCCCGGTAATCTTTGAATGGTGCATCACACTCAAGTTCGATTTCGTCTAGGGTTCCACATTTTTCTACTTTGATAGGTCACCAGTTTCTATATTTCTTAGATGCTAGCTGTCTTGTTTTTTTGAAATATTATAACTGGATACATTGTTCAATGTAAAAATTCTGACTAGAAGTCATTGAACCAAAGGGGGATGGGTTGAACTTGAGGTGTTTTCACAATTAAAAGATCAAGAAACTTACTGTATTTTAGGCCCTCAGAAAAACATAGAATTTGCCTTTGTAACCTTAGACCTGATGTGTGGTGTTTTGATATTCGCCACTATCGTCGGTAGGCATTTAAAAATTAAAACAACTATGTATATAATTCATTTTAGGTAACGTGGGAAGGTGAGTTAGATTTCTAAATTAATTGCCGTATTATCTCTAATAACTCCACCTAAGGCCTAATCGTTCTCGTGGCTTTGTGTTTTGACCCACTTTTTGAAAACTCAAATTATAGTACATCTCACTGGCTACAATTCGAGTGGTAACTTGCTTAAAAAAAGTCTTCAAAAATAAGTCAAAACACTGGGGGCGGGAGGGGGAGGCGTGGAGTGATGTTATTAGAGATAATAGCTGTGTCCACAGTTATGTTAACGCCTGGGGACAACATTTTTTAAAGTGCCAAAAAAATTGACAGAAAGTGCCAAATCTGGTATTTTGTTGAACCCGACCATGGTCATGGCCAATCCGATACATTCCAATCTATATAAGCCAACACCCCTCCGTGATAGGCTTAGGTACGGCTTACCGGGGTGTCGGTTCACCTTGGTGTCGGCTTATCCAGAGTAAATATTCATGTTCATCGTAAAGGAACATCGCCATTGGTGACAATTCCAATTTCGAGTTTTTGAATTCGCGGGGGACAGCCGAAAATGCTGAAAATGTTTTTGCGAATTATTTTTTTATTTGCATCTAAAATTCAAATATTATTTATTAGATGAGGCAAATCAACAGTTACCAATAATAGGTTATAGATGAATGGGAGGACAGCGTCCCAAAAGTCGGCTAAGTCGTATGATCTGGCATTGTCAACAAACATTGGGCTCGACTAGTAAACGGTTCTTGATTTTGAACAAATTTCAATCGCAAACAAAAAATGATTTGAAATATATTTTCGCAATTAAAGAGCTGTCCCTCGCAAATTCAAAAAACTGGAAATGCACATTGTCATCAATGGCGATGGTTTTTTAAAGGACCATGGTTTTTGCGCGCAACGGCATGATCAAAATTTGGATTGGCGGGGACACTTCTCTTTCGTCTGGCACTGTAATCTTTGGAGTCATTCCAAACGACTCTAAAGAGTACAGGGATAGACGAAAGAGAAGTGTCCCCCGTCAATTCAAATTTTGCGTGTGCCGCTGCGCCCAAAAACCATGGTCCTTTAAGGGTGTCGACTTATTGCGTTTCTTAACCGATATATGCCGGTTGGAAGGAATTCCTACCAAAAATTGTCTTACTCTTTCTGTGATTTGCTTTTTTTTTAAATTTCTGTTTTATTTTTTCTTGATAACTAAAAAATTAGTATAAAATAATATAAATGGTATAAAATAGCGTTTGTAGTAAGTTTGCAGAAGTTTGCCCCCTTTTACTAGAGCTTATATATCACTTTTCGCACACATAATATTCAGATACTTGCTTCCAAAAATGATAGAACACATCAGGACCGTCAAATAATTTTCGCCATAGGAATTCTTCAATGTAACTGACTAAGTGGGAGCGGGCTGTACCATATAACGTACTTCTCCATTTAAACTTGAAACTCCTCCATTTTAATTCTAAATATCGAGAAAAAATAGAGAAAACAGTTTACACGAAAATAATAAAGCCGTAAAAAGGAAAGAGACGTTAAAAAATTGATCATACACCAAAAATATGAGGTGTGACCCCAACCCAATAAGTACCAAAAAAGCTTAGTTTTTACTCTAGAATGAGAATTCTGCAACCGAAAATCAATTATAAAGCTACGTTCACAATAAAGAGGCTGTTTGCGATGCTAAACCAGACTTTACACTCGGAAATGGCCATAACTTTTTTTTATTTTTCAAAAATTATTCTCTTGGTGCCATCTTGTAAATTCAGGGCTACCAGATAAGCTATTGATAAAGTAGATGCTGTTGAAAAAATTGAGTTAAAAAAGAAAGACTCCGCCCAAGCATCAGCACTCAAATTTGAGTCAGAATTATTGGGCGAATTCTTAAAATTTTATCTGAGTTTTTGAAGCAATTTTCACTCAGCCAATAGCTTATTTGATAGCCCTAAACCTCAACTATATGATGTGAGAAGCCAAATAAGGAACTAGAAAATAAAAAACACTACACCAACTGAATTATTTTTGCGAAAACAGCAAAAAAAGTGAGGACTCTGTTTCGCAGATTCTTAGTGAGTAGTCTGTTTTAGCATCCGCAAACAGACTCCTCATTGTGAATGCGCCTTAACACTCTTTGACACAGTTCAACTGCTCGCCCAGCTTCGTCTTGTTGTTGTTCTGTGCAATTGTAAAGCTAGGTAAAAGCAAGACACAAACGACACATGGTGCAGAAAACAAAAAAATGACAAAAAAGCAACAAATTTTCGCAGAAATTAAAAAATGACTAAAAATATTGTAAAAAACTGGGAGGTGTCGGCTTATGGAGAGTAAGTGTAGATTTATTGAGAGCATCGGCTTGTCGAGGGTCGGTTTATCAATGCTAACCTTTGCCTTGTTTCCTTGCCGGACAACCAAATTTTTAGAAAGCGTCGGTTTGTCGGAGGTGTCGGCTTACCCAGATTCGACTGTACTAGCTTTTTTAAATCTTTCATCCGTTGTTTTTGGTCATTCTACTTAAAAAAAAACTTTTTTCAATACCTTATTACACATTTTTACATAGCTGCTGACTTTAGAAAAACTATTTGCTGAGAGTTGTATTTCAGCATGATATCCAACATGGGCGCAGCCAGAGCCGATTTCCAGAACCGCATTGATAGCATCAAGCAATACATGGAGTTAAGGAGAGTAGGCAAACAAGTAATCTAACATTTGGTTGTACTGCTTTAAATCCGAAAAAATGTTTAGCTAGAAACCAGGGTGATCAAGTGGTTCGATTACCTTTGGGCCAACAAACAAAGTCTGACTGACCAGGCGGTAGGACATATTTTTAAATTTACTGTGCATTGTAACGGAAATTGGAAATCTAGACTCTAAAAGTGCTTCCTGACAAATTACAAGCAGAAATAGCCATGGTGAATTTGGAGTTAATTTATTGTTAAAGATTACAACAGGATTGAATTCCAGCACGTCCACTTTGAAACCCTCAGAAAAGTGAGGATTTTCCAAGTAAGTAAATTTTATACAGGGTGTCACAGAAAAAAGCCCCTAAGCTTCAAGAAGGCCGTTAGACCATTTTTATATTACTCTTTTTTTTATATTAAACTTCATGTCATTTTGTAGCCTTGCCAATTCTCTATGAAATGGTATATACATTTTTATTGCTAATACAAAAATTATGGATAAACAAAACTTAAAACGTCAATTTCAAATCCCTCAATTTCCAATTTTTGTTGAATGTAAAAAATCGGTAACTAATGTTTAGGCGAATTTTAATAACAACATTTTTTTAGCAGAAATGTTTTGGACACATAGTCTTGTAGCTCTCGCTTTGCTCTTTCGATTGATACATAAAACGTTTTCAATTTTCTCTTATAAAAGTCACCAATTGATTAGAAGTTCTAACAGATTTTGAAGATAACAAGCATTTTGAAAACTTGGATTTTTCATTCTGAGTTTTTTTTTCAGAAAGCAATATCTTAAAACCAGGGCTGCCGTACAGTCGACGCTCCCAATAACATACACCCAAAAGTTCGTTCCGCCTAGGGTTCGACACTTTTTTAGCCCCGTTTTTTCAAACTTTTTCCATTTCTGTTTTGACAGTCTGGTCGCAAATATCGCAAGGATTCCGATTTTGCCGATCATTTTTGCAAAAAACAATGATTTTGACATTTAAAAAGCAAAATCTCCCATTAATATATACCGAAATCCAAAACAGGTGTATGTTAATGGGAATTTTTGCTTTTTAAATGTCAAAATCATTGTTTTTTGCAAAAATGATCGGCTAAATCAGAATCCTTGCGATATTTGCGACCAGACTGTCCAAACAGAAATGGAAAAAAAACTGCTTAAAACTGAAATTTAAATTTTCTTTCCTGTAAACAAAAAGTTGTAGCTCTTGATCTGCGCTTCACCACAAAATTTACAGCTTTATGAAATTTTTTTATTACATTAAACACTTCAACGAAAATTGGAAATTCCGGAATTTAAAATTGAGGTTTTAACTTTTGTTATCCATAATTTTTGTATGGATCAAATTGAATTTCCCCACCAAAAGTGTGAAATTCCCCACCAAATTAATTAAATTCCCCACCAAATTCAAATTCGTTCTAAAAATAGTGAATTTCCCCACCAAAATTATGAAATTCACCACCAAATTTTTTAAAAAATTATTTATGCCTTTTTCTGTCCAAGAACAACCAAATTTTGCATAATTTTGCAAGAATTCAAATTTTTTAGGCTGAAAATGACTTGGATTGCTTAGAATCCCACCCCGGAATGGCCAGAAGCCCATGAAAGTTGGTTTTTGGGGGTTTACTAAAGGTGTGTAAACTTTTTTAATCGCTCAGAACTCCACCCTGAACCACTCAAAATCATCCTAAACCTGGAATTCTGAGCGATTAAGCCAATCTGACTGGAATTCTGATTCGCCCAGTCGATTTTTCAAACATGTGATGAAAACATGAGAAAACGAAATTCCGGCGGCATAATTACTAGAACTGCCTTCATTGAACGAAAAAAGAGACCATGCTCGACTTTTTATACACGATAAATAGCACAGACAATAAAATAAAAAATTTGGTGGAGAATTTCACAGTTTTGGTGGTGAAATTCACTATTTTTAGAACGAATTTGAATTTGGTGGGGAATTTAATAAAAATGGTCTAGCGGCCCTCTAGAAGCTTAGAAGCTTTTTTTTCTGGGACACCCTGTTAATGAGTTAAATCACTTTAGAACAGCCATATGGTGTTTAGGATTGTGAAGCAGGTCTTTTGGCGGAATTGGTGCTCAAATTACAGTTGCAAGTGTTCAGCCCTATGGATTATGTGTGCCGTAAAGGGGTACAAGATTTTCAAAAAGTATTTGGTAAAAAAATATTTTTTTCCAAAAATACATAACTAATTTTACGGTTAGATTTATTTTAAATCAAATTTTGACCCTAGTATAGAATACACCCCCCCCCCCATGAATTTTTCTTTCAAAATTTAAGTAAAGAGTACCCAGATTTATGTGTCAGATCCGGAAGAAGTGCGTAACACTTTTATTAGTCACAACTTCCATATGCTGGCTTACCTTCAAGCCTAATAGCTAATCCTAAACTTGTTGTTTTGTTAAAGAGTAGTTACAGCGATTTTGAAAAGGTCGAATTTAGGGGAGGGCGTATTCTATACCAGCGCCCAAATTTTTTACCAAAAATTTGATTAATTTTTAATATTTTTGTTTTTACTAACATTTTTCATGAAGAATCATCAACAAAATAGTCAAATGGGTCGAAAACGATGGCTGGAAAGACAGAGTTTCTGAAAGTTTTATTTTTCTGTGCCTTTAGTATAGAACATTTTGCAATGGAAATGTGAAACCAATCGAAATGGGAGCCATTTTTCGTAATCCTATTTTTAAGATATTATCCGCTACGAAAATCCTTTTTCGGTATTTTAACCGCGGCGAAAATCTCTCTTTTCAGATTTTCGCTTATTTTTTACACTTGCCTAGTTCCATGGCCTAGAGAGAAAATTCGAGGTTTTATCAGCGCGAACGTAATAAGCATGAACTTCGGGACAAGACGCTACCTCTAGTGCAGTTCGCCTTCTCAGTGTTAAAGTATAATCGATTCCCTGAATCTGGCAATCAATAAGAAAATAACATTCTTTTAAAGGGGCATTCCCACGCTAATAAGAGGTGGTGCCCGGGAAATCAAATTTTTTTCCTAATGATTGAACTTCTGTACGCATTTTTAAATTTGGCTTCTAACAAAACAAGGCCTAGAACTTAATGTTAGGTGTGGTTTTGTTAAAAATCATGTTGAAAAATCCGTACAGAAGTCCAATGGTTTGGGAAAATTTTGAATTGGCGGGCACCACCTCTCATTAGCGCGGGCACGCCCTTTTTAATACAAGGTGCGGCATTCTTAGTGGAAGCATTATTTTGGCCATAACTTTTTTAATTTTTGTCGTCTTGACGGGATCTTTATTTTATCCAAAAGAGGTCAAAATAGGCGAGAGAATGACAAAAAAACCTGCATAACAACACTTTATTCAACACACCAACAAAACAGGCAACAAAAATAGCAACAAATTCTAATTCTAATTCTCGATTCCCTGAATCTGGCAATCATTTCGGCTTCTGTCAGCTCACTTCGAACCTATCTGAGACAAAGAAAGAAAAAAAGGTCATCAAATTTTAGCATTGTCTTTTTCTCTGTTGAGGTTTCCTGTCTCCATGATCCTGTCCCTTCGGCGATGATGATTGGGTATTTCAGGTTGGTTTTGTTGAAATTTGTTGTTTTTATGTTGTCTGTTATGTTAATTAATTGATTTTATTTAAATTTATTTCATACGCAAATATATCATAAATATAATCACGCAACTAAAATTTCAAGTATAACGTTGAACATATGTAAGTCACTCTCCAAATAGGCTGCTACACTTACCAGTTGATCAGTGAAACGTCGAAATTGATGTTAGATACACGGTGCGTAAAAAGTTCTGACAAATTTTTTTAAACTCAAAACTTTTATTGTTTGTAACATAACATCAAAAAACAAATAACACCACGAGCAAGAGCGAAAAATTTTGAACAAGATAGCTTCATCACTTTTCAATATAGCCGCCATTTGCTTGGACACAGGCATTCAATCTTCTTCGCCAATTATCCACCACCAAGGCGAGCACTTCTTTGTCGATTTCTTCCATGCTTCTTTAGTGTGGTCTTGAGTTGAGCGATCCCCTATGGCGTCTGTTGTTCACTTTTGCTTCCAGAATACCCCAGATTGAGTGGTCGAGCAGATTGAGATCAGGACTGTATGGCAGAGTTCGATCCACATTGCTCTTGTCCAAATGAAGTTCCCTTGCAATTTACGTGATAGTCTTCCCTCTTTGACGCATTCGCACTACTTCAATTCGCTGATCGTTGGGTACCATGATTTCTGGAAAAACAAAAAGTAAAACAACTATCTTTTATGGAATTTAACGTAGAAAAAAACTGGTAAAACCATTTTCACTCATAAAACGAAATATGGTTAAAAATTTTGAGTTTAAAAAAGTTGTCAGAACTTTTTACGCACCCTGTAGTTCGATTCTTGCAAAATTAATTTGATTCTTGCAAACATTAATGTGTTAAATAAAGCGTTTTTATGCACATTTGGTGTCATTCTCTTGCTGATTTTGTCCTCTTTTTAATAAAATAAAAATTTAGGCAAAAAACAAAAATTAAAACAAAATTAAAATGGCCAAAAAGGCCAAAGTAATGGCCAACGCCGCACTCTGTATAATTGTTTGAATAATTTGCCGGATAAAATCCCAAAATGGCGATTACCGCCTACCTCCTCGAAGTGTAGCTTAGGGTCTTAGCTAAATTTTCAATAAAAAAAACAAGAATATAGAAAGCTGAGAAATGCCCTTCAGTGTGTAAAAAGATTGTCTTAAGCTCTAACATTTAACTCTTTGAAAATTAAAAACTTAAAATAAATAAAATATAGTACTGAAATTTGTTCAGGATATTGGAAGAGAGATGTAAGTAAATTAAAAATAATCAAGTTTTCGCTCTAAAATCGTGTGTGTATGCAGGTACATTGTGAAAAGAGGCATGCTCCAGGTAACATTCTTTAAAATAATATATTGATAGCTGTGAAATGACTGTACGGGGCACCTAAATCAAAAACCAATCAGACACCACGTAGTAAATTTAGCTACCATGCAATAAAGTTCAAAAAGTTCAGATGCTAAAGATTTTAATGAAAAATATGCCAGGTTATCGAACACTAAACCACCAGAATTAATTTATTTTGCGCTTATTGCCGCGGAAATAAAAAAAATTGAAAAAAGAGAAATTTGTACTTTTTTCATAGTTAAAGGATTCTTGTGAGCGGAACGCACAATTTATTGCAATCGACAACTAATCTAGCCAAAAATCTAATTCAGGTGGTTGCGGATGATGGAGGCAAAGTGTTTGCTACCCTATCCGAGGGTGCCGTATTCGGAGAGCTCAGTATTCTGAACATTGCAGGTAAAACTATTCTGGCATAAAAAAGGAAAATATCTTTATTTCTACTAAAGGCAGTAAAACGGAAATAGAAGAACAGCAAATGTGCGCTCAGTTGGCTACACTGACTTATTTGTACTCAACAAAGACGACTTGTGGATTGCTCTTAGAGGTTGGTAAAGACTAGATACTTCAACAACTACTTTAAAAATTACAGAATATCCAGAAGCTAGAAAAGTTCTCATTCAAAGGTAGTTTCACAAATTTGATCTGGGTTGAATACTTTGCTTTGAGTATTCGACTATAAATGCTTGTTTTAATAGTACAGTCTCCCAAAGTGGTACAAAAAGGGGTCGTAGCCTTTTGTCACCTATTTCCACCTTTTTTAAGTTTGCGCCGTTTTTAATTTGTTTCTGGCACACGTTTAGTCACTTGCGCTGACATACCCTGTGCTTAAAGGGGGGTGAAACTTTATATACGCATCGCCTTAGGTCACAGGTTCGACTACCACTGGCTGCAGACCTAATTTTTTTCTCCTTTTATTTACAAGTTTAGTGTCAAAATGTAGCCAAGCTTCTGGCTTTCATTTGAGCTATCATACAGATGACAAGTTGGTATAAAGTTAGAGCTAAAATATAAAAAATCCAATTCGATGAAATCCTCAATAGGACTATACCAGTAATTTTCGGTAGTATCCTGGAACTGACGTTTTTTCCTAATTTTAATTTACATACTCATTTGCAACCTTACACTCAAAATGTACCGCTGCTTCTTGCCGTCATTTTCAGTACCGTATTTCCTCTAATAAGCGCGCCCCCTCGACTTTGAGGGTCTGGATCTCAGTGTAAAAGCAATATTTTGCAAAGCTGTTTGATACGTTTTCTTAACTCCCACGAGCTCTACCGATTCCACTTTTCAGATTTTGGTTGAACACCCAAAAATCTCGAAATCGAATTCCAAATTTCCAATTTTCGGGGGTTTGAAAAATAAGCGCCCTGGGGCGCTTATTAGAGGAAATACGGTATACGGTTGTATAAAATAATGTAAATTGAAACCGCAAAAAATCTCAGTCCCTAGTACGCATCATTTTGGCTGGTTTCCTTTGATTTTGGTAGTCCTTGCCAAAAATTGCAAAATTGAGGCAGTTTATGACAGCAAAGCAGTGCTGAAAATGGTTGCAATCGATTGCTCGATGATTTTCGGACCTAATAGTCGAAAAATTTACTAAAAAAGTAAATTAAAACACCCCAGAGGTACTGGAACTTTCGACAAAAGACGATGCGCATATAAGTCCCCCCTTTAAGGCTTATTTTAGCAAAAAACATTTAAAAAAGTATATAGTCTTACGGGGTACTTATCGGGTTGGAAGGCCTATTCAGATAAATCACCGCCCTTAAAACCCAATAAGAAACGTTCTGGCGAAGTTCTGAGCATTAACCAGTTGGGGTATGATACCTAATTTTTGCTTGAGAGCTGACCTAACAAAGACCACTAAATCATGGTGGCGCATGTTTCAGGGTAGAGAACTGTTGCGCAAAGACAATCTGCTGGATGAGACCGCCTCTGAGGACAACAAAACTGTGGAAGAGATGTCTGAGGATCTGCAGTCCTCTGTTCGTATTCTTCAGACAAGGTTTGACTGCAGAAAATTTTCCGTCAAGTCACTAATATTTTTCAGAATAGCCAGATTAACAGCTGAGCACACCAACACTGAAACAAAATTACAGGACAGAATAATCTACTTGGAGAAGAAATTGAAGAAATATGGAGCTGAGTATGACCGACAAACTCAACTGTTTACATCGGACGAAGAAGAAGATGAGGATGGGGATGATGAACACGAAGAAGAAACGCCACTTGATGAACATCTCATCGAAAGTGAACGACAAAAATTGTTGGTCAAGAGGAAGTCGGAGGAAGATAAAACTTTTGATAAAATCACTTATTTACAAGTGTCTAAACAATAGGGAAAGAAATATACATAATTTCAATGACAAATTATCTATGCGGACAGTATATGACATCAAAAAACTGTAGGTGAAAATAAACATAAAAATTATGTAAACCTAACAGCAGATAAATTTTTAATAAAAAATTAAAAATTTTTATGTTTACAAATAAATTTTTATACTAACATCAAATAAAATTTTAAATTTTTGTAAATTTTGTAGCACTACTTATCAATGAGGCTAAGTCACAGTCACACTTTTCTAAAATTTTCCAAAAGAGCCAGAAATAATTGCTACCGTATTTACTTAAATTGAAGCTCCGTCCTTAATAGATGCCTGATGCCATCTCAAAATTTAAAAAGGACATTTGGTCAAAAAATAGGAATTTGAAGGAAAAGTGCATTTTCTCCAGTGCTTATTGCCATTTTGAAGCAAAAAAAGATTTTGACTTGAATTTCAAAAATAAAAAAAGATTTGGGGTCCCAGAAAAAGGACAAATCTTTTTAAAAAGGACGTATGGCAGCCCTGCGGTGAACCCATTTTTTGTAAATTGATGTTTGTCGTCAAAATAATACTCACACCCTTGACTATCCAACGAAATCATCAGCGCAGGGTTTCACAGCATCTGAAGCTGATTTACAGCTGAAACCTTCTTAATTTCTTTAATTTTGGGTTTTTCTTTGACTGGGTTGATTGATATTAAAAAAAAGTTGATTTAGGGGGGGGGGGTATATCCAAGTAGCGCCAAAAACCCTGATGGCTCATTCACAAACGTTGTCGTCGTTGGCGTTGTCGTTGGAATATTTTTTTTATAAAACTGTTTTTTTGCCATCGACGACGACAACGACCACCTATTTATGAAAAATCCAACGATAACGCCAACGACAACGACGACGCCAATGGACAACGGCGTTTTTCATTCCAAATTGGACAAATTTCGCATTTTCAGTCAAGATTTCGAGGAAAAACGTGTGGAGAATATAGTTAATCCTCAAAATTCTGACTTAAAATGCAAAATTTGTCTAATTTGGAATGAAAAATGGGACACGGACATAATCCGCTCGCGCCAAAATCCGTTCGGGGACAAAATCCGCTCGGCCAAAATGGGTAATCTTTTTTTTGGGGCAAATATACTTTTTTGGGGCAAATTTACTTTTTCTCGGAGCAAATATACTTTTTTTGGGGCAGATGGGTTTGTGGCAGATATACTTTTTTTTAAGGCAAATTTTTTTTGGGGAAATATACTATTTCTTGGGCAAATTTACTTTTTTTTGGAGCACCTTCTTTTAAAAGAAATGTTCTTTTTGTCAGAAGAAAGATGCTAATTTCAGGTGAAATTTCTGTTTTTCACACATATTAAACCGAAATAGTTCACCTTTTGCATTTTTTAGTAAGACTTTTATTTTTTTATATCAATTATTCTCAACCATTTGAAATGTCACATTGAAAGCTTAACATTACATATTAAAACCCAAAAAAACCTGGAAGCTAGATAATTAAATAATGATCACCGTAGTTATTCTGATGGAAACCCTCTCCTTATTAGTAACCCCGCTGAAAAAACAGTGCACCATTGGTCAGTGCGTCCAGAATATCAGGTTTTCAATAGTTTTCGGAAGATAATGAAAAGGGGTTTTTCAGACACCAGCACTTTTTCGAGAAATCAGCAGCAAATTTACCGGGAAGCTTTTCATTTAAAAGAAAGAGTACGCCCAAAAGTGGTGAACATTCTTAATACTAGAGCGTATGTGAAAAAAAAAATAGTTCAAAAAAACAGCACTGCAAACATAGTGTAATGATTATGTGCCAACTAAAACTAGCTAGCTACCAAGTCTCCGCAACTCAGCTGCCTCTTACTCATAAGCAAACGCCAGGTCGTCCAAAGACGAAGATGACCCTTGCTTTACAAAGATAATTCAAAAAAAAGATATCACAAATTATTAGCTGTTTTGAATTTCTTTTAAATGAAAAGCTTCCCGGTAAATTTTGCTGCTGATTTCTAATAAAAAAATAAAAGTCTTACTAAAAAATGCAAAAGGTGAACTATTTCGGTTTAATATGTGTGAAAAACAGAAATTTCACCTGAAATTAGCATCTTTCTTCTGACAAAAAAAGTACATTTCTTTTAAGAGAAGCTGCTCCAAAAAAAAGTAAATTTGCCCCAAGAAATAGTATATTTGCCCCAAAAAAATTTGCCCCAAAAAAAAGTATATCTGCCCCAAACCCATCTGCCCCAAAAAAAGTAAATTTGCCCCAAGAAAAAGTAAATTTGCCCCAAGAAAAAGTATATTTGCCCCAAGAAAAAGTATATTTGCCCCAAAAAAAAGTATATTTGCCCAAAAAAAAAGATTACCCGATAGATTCACCAATCTAGCCAATTGAAACGATTCAAATGGATGGATTGAACAATTCAGCGAGTTGAAACGATTCAAATGGATCAATTGACCAATCAAGCCAGTTGAATCGATTCAAATCAGCGCGTTGAGATAGATTTAATCATGGCATTTTAGATCGATTTGAAAATTTTGAAAAAATTTAAAAAAAAGTTAAAATGATTCGAGATGAGTTGAAATTTGGTTTGAATGTAGGCCCGATGACTGCTCCCTCCACTCCAAGCCACTGACCATTGAGCTTGGAGAGGAGAGAGCAGACACGACCGCCCGTCAAGCAACAAAACATAATAATGGATGAAATGACTGAAAGATTTGCTTATATAGCCCAAATGACTAAGAAAAGAAATGTTTTGTCTCGAACAGAAAAGAACGTTTGAAACGAAAGCGAACAGACACACAGACACACAAACACACATGTCTCCTTTAGTACTTGCGGATTGCCAAATTTGTCTACAAGCTTGCCAAGTTTTGTAAAGGACAGCAAAATGGCGAAGAAACCATAAAAAGTAAAATTGTTTTCAAAGGTTTCCTACTTATGTCATTCAGCTAGATCTTATTGGCAAAAGAGAAGGTTACTGGTTATTAAAGTGTTGTCTTCACACTTTTAAGCTTCTTTCCCATAAAACATAGCACTTGATCGATTGCCGTATGGGCGAACAAGGGCGAATCACGGCAACCCACAATTTGATGCTAAAAATCTATCCTTTCAGGTAAAATTTCTAAAATTTATTTTAAGTTATCTCAGCACTCGTTTTCAAATTCAATTATTATCGTACTTAATTTTTTTTACTTAAAAATAGTTCTTTTTTCGAATTTTTTATTTTTATACATCTTTATGTTGGAAATTATTGGAAAATGCTTTTTTCGTCGGTTAAGCAAAAGTTTATTACAGGCTCATGCCCACGCTAATAAGAGGCGATGCCCGGGAATTCATAAGCCCGGGAATTCGGTGAGTAGACGTTTGGCTACAAATGTAACATTTTTAGCGTTCTGCCCTATGTTCTGTTTAAGCCACTTAGGCTTATTTTTTCAGCCATTTTGTAGTTCGTAAGACATTTTTTTGGTCCCTAAGCCTAAACCTAAGCCTAAGGCCTAAGCCTAAGGCCTAAGCCTAAGTAGGCCTAAGTGGCTAAAACAGAACATAGGGCCGAACGCCAAAAATGTTACATTTGTAGCCAAACGTCTATACCCCGGGAATTCATTCATGAGCATAACAGCCTGTTACACCCGTCGCAATTTTTCACTCGTTTCGCGTTGAATCTGATACGGAGAAAAGGCCGGGGACCAGCGTTTCTCATCCTTCTCGACAAACTTTCACATTCGTTCTTGTCTAGACTTTTTAAGTTTTCTGCCTAGTTTTCAAAAGTAGTATAGGTCATCAATATCAGATTTGACTCGAAACGAGTAAAAAATGGGACGATTCAAAAAAAAATTGCTGCTTTCCGCCTTAACTTTTTGAAACACGCTAATATGCCCCTTTAAGTATGGTCCTTTAAAGCATGCTGTTAGGCAAAAAATTAGCATAGAGTCCCAGGTAGGGTTGTCGACTTTTAAGTCGAAAGTCGAAAGGTCGAAAATTTTTTTAAGGCAGATTTTTTTTACCGGAGTGTAAATCTGATTTTACAATGTACATGGTGATCCAACTTTTTTACCCATATTTGTTTGCCCGTAACTTTTTTATATTCATTGAAATTTTTTGTACGACAACTCATTTGAAAGCCCTGTTTCTACCATTTCGTTTAATAAAAAAAAGATTGGCTCAGTTTGATTACTCTGAGCCGAGTTACGGACATTTTTATTTAATTACTGGAAAGAGCACTTTAGATGACATACAACAATCAGCAAAAGGCTCAATTCGTTATCTGGATGACAGAGTGTGGCGACAGTTATGCCCAGTTCGTTCGACGAGTTTTCTTTGATGGAAACGTTAATGCTCAGCGATATTTGGCAATGCTCCAACAGAATGTGATTCCGGCCTCCAGCAATGGCCAAATTTTGGTCAACTGGTGTTCATGCATGATGGGGCTCCGCCACATTGGGGAATTGAGGTTCGAGCTCTGCTGAATCTTCATTTCCGAATAGGTGGATTGGTCGGAATCCTGCACCAATCTTATGGGCACCTCGATCGCCTGACTTAACCTGGATGGACTTTTTCTGTTGGGGTTACATAAAAAGTTTGGTCTACACGGATCAGCCTCTGGCCTCTTTGATTGCACTGCGTGAAAAGATCGTCGAAGAAATGGGACAGTTGCCGCTAGCCATGATCGAGAGAGCAATGAATGATTTTCGCCGTCGTCTGAAAATTTGCGTTGAAAGGAATGGAAGGAGCGTCGAGACAAGATAAGAAACATTGTTGTTGATTTTTTGTTGAATTTGTTGAATAAATTTGTCGGTTTCCAGTAATTAAATAAAAATGTCCGTAACTCGGCTCAGAGTAATCAAACTGAGCCAATCTTATTTTTAAACGAAATGGTAGAAACAGGGCTTTCAAATGAGTTGTCGTACAAAAAATCTCAATGAATATAAAAAAAGTTACGGGCAAAACAAATATGGGTAAAAAAGTTGGATCACCCTGTATATCCAACTTTTAATTCTGAGTATATGTTGTAAAATCAGATTTTCGCTCGACCTTTCGACTTAAAAGTCGACAACCCTAGTCGGGTTTTAGTTAAAGTGGGTACGCGACGTCTCCCTGTAAAACCGTTTTCCTGTAAAGCCGTTTCCCTGTAAGCCGTTTCCCTGTAAGCGGTATCCCTGTAAGCCGTTTCCCTGTAAGGGACGTTTCCCTGTAAAAACAGTTTCTCGTAAAATAGAACGCGACTTCAATTTATTTTTAGTCCGCGCTTTATTTTTCACGTTTTAATGTAATTTTCAGTGTAAAATGCAACGCCCGAAAGGAAAGCGAAGGAAGTACGTGGAAGTACTGGTTGTGGTGGTACTGAGGTGCTTAGGTATTACCCAAGTAGTGATCCGCCTGCCAATACAGTCTGATACACCTTATCAAATAGTCTTATGCGCATTAAAAAAGGTCTATTATACTAAATCCTCCGTACCACCACCTGGATAACACCTGGATAACACAATCAACTGGGTATCACCATGCGAATGACTCGAGTACGACAGTATATGAAGTGCATCCCCCTCCAAAGAGTATTAAAATCGAGGGGTGTGAGTTGGGTATGTTGCGCTTATTATTTTAACTTTTTTGTATAAATGCGGAGCGTATTTCGCCGCTTCGCGTCGAAAGACCAGCACACTCCACAGTGCAAGGAATTGGGTTTTCTGAATATGCACCGCTCTGTTTTACGGCAAGAGAACTCATACTCTTTGCAGTGGGGGTGCGCTTCAACTTTTAGGCTCGAGTACGACCTGAATATATTAATTTCACCCGTCAAGGGGGGGGCGGTTGTTCTTAATTACACCTACAACGAAAGTTGCAGCCATAAGTATCATTAACTAAGTTCAACTAACTGGGTACCACCATGTGGGTGCCACCAACTAGTACTACCAACAAGTACTAACAATCAGGCCCCACTACCTGTGTACCTCGACACTGGTACCATCACATGGGCTTGAGTTCAGAATCCCCCCCCACGGGGACTGATCAGGTGGAGGAGATAACTTCATATTCGTGTTTCTCGACCCCGATTTCATGAGAAAGCCGCGCGTTTTTTTGGTTCTGAGAAAAAAATTTTTTTCGAACCACAGGGGGGTATCATGGTTTTTTAGTCAAAATTTGAAAAATTTAAATTGGCGCCTTTTGAATTTAAAAGGGAAAAAGGGCTGTATAGGGAGGGGAAGGGAATAAAAAGGGGCCACTAATCATAGAGGGCCCACTAACAAGAAGATGTTGAACATAGTTTTGAATACTGGGGCCTACCGCATAAATAACTCTGGTATGCATGTTGTTTTTATGCATCCAGAGTCACTTTCGAGTGATTTGTGTCTAAGGTATGTGGGTGTGCGCATCTCAACTCCAAGCCCCCAAGCCCCTGCGCCCCCGAAGGGGCGCAGGGGGCTTGAGAGTTAGAGATGCGCGCACACACTTACCTTAGACATGATTCCGAGAAGTACTCTTGACCATAAAATGCATATAGAGTCTGTTTTTGCCACGGCCCAGTTGAAAAACATGGTGAGGCAGTCGAAGAATACATACATTTACTTTTATATTGTTCTGCCATAAAAGTGGCCCCCTTTTTTTCCCTTCCCTCCAATACAGCCCTTTATCCCTTTAAAATTCAAAAGGCGCCAATTTAAATTTTTCAAATTTTGACTAAAAAACCATGATACCCCCCTGTGGTTCGAAAAAAATTTTTTTCTCAGAACCAAAAAAACGCGCGGCTTTCTCATGAAATCGGGGTCGAGAAACACGAATACGAAGTTATCTCCTCCACCTGATCAGTCCCGTGGGGGGGGGGATTCGTCACTGCAACCTCACATGGATACCTCTTGATCTAACCGCACTATGATCTGAGTGCTACTTTCTGGGTAATAATACTTCCCTACTACCATTTGGATACCCAAAGGGTATTATTTCAGATATAGTTCGATCCCTCATCAAAAGTTGAGTCTACAAAATTTTCCTACACGCTACAGTTCCTTGTCGTTCCTTACAGGGAAACGTCCCTTACAGGGAAACGGCTTACAGGGAAACGGCTTACAGGGAAACGGTTTTACAGGGAAACGTCCGTGTCCCAGTTAAAGTTTTTTCACTTTGAATTTTTTAGATATTTGCCTCTTTGACTAAAATCAAAAAAGGCACTTTTCAGTCATTTTTACACATACTTTTGTGAGATCAAAAGGGCCTGACAGATATACTAAAAAAATTTATCTGTGTATCACTGAGTAGTTTTTGCGTTTTCAGGAAATACATTTGGGTATTGTCCGCTCTATTCATTTGCTTGCCTTGATCATGATCTTACACAGTGCCCTCATAATAGTGGGTAGTGGTGGAGTGTCCAGGGTGGGGTAAGTTCATTTCGTTTGCTGATTTTATAAAAATATTTACTACTTAATTTCTAGAGATCCTATGTTCATCATATTTTCAGAGGTGCTTGCCTGGTTGCTCATCCTCATCAGTTTGATGGGCCTTAAACTTGGTCAGTATTTTAGCTAATTTTTTAGTCATCACTATAATCGACAGACAGTCTAACAAACTTTATAAATATAAAAATAGAACCCCAGCTTAGCAAATTCTGGGAGTTTTTATGTACCCGAAAATCCTTTCCAAAAAATTTGTGATATCTCATATCAAATGAAGTGCAATTGCTACAGTCGAGTCTCGATTTAACGTACCCCAATTTAACGTACCCTTCGATTTAACGTACCCCTAGGGCCGGTCCCTCCAATAATAAACTCCGTCAAATTTACCCCCGATATAACGTACCCCTCGATTTAACGTACCCCTAGGGCCGGTCTCTAGGGGTACGTTAAATCGAGACTCGACTGTACCTGTTTTTCGCAAAAATCTAACTCTCATATGCTCTTATTGTAACTTTTTTTGGGATTGTCCTAAAACCAAAGACTGTAAAAATGGATCTTTATAATTTCCACGGTCAATTTAGGATGCATGGCCACTGACGCAGCCAGTTTGACCAACAGACAAGCCTTTGACCCGGAGATTTATTATGCTCGCCCAAGTCTAGCTACAATCTGGGATAGCAGCAATACTAGTGCCTTGTTCCACTCACAGCCTTCCCACTTTGATATTCCAGGTACTTTTTAACTAATGTTTATGTAGACGAGAAACATGCAAATGTGAAAACCAGGAGTTCCAGCGCCGCCTACATGGTGGTCGGTGGAGCAAAAAAAAAGGCTGGAATTCTGCTAGGAGAAATGCTGGTGTACAAAGTGAGCTTCAGCTAACGGCGATAAATTTTCGAAAAACTCAAAAATTTCCGTCTTCAGAACAATTTTTATCAATCCTTAAATTAGTTGGCTTTAAATTAATAATAAATAAATTAGCCTGCTAATTTCAGGTGCTGTCCACCAACAGGCCATACCAGCAGTGATATGCTCTACCCTCCACCCACCTCGCTACTCTTCTCTTGAGACTGGGCCGCAACAACAAAATAATAGCTGCAGCAACAGCAGCAATGATCAGTTCCAGTCGAATCATCGCCAGCTGTGTGTGGCAGCACAGGGACGGCCAGGAGCACCTGTGAGAACCAATGTGGTCATCAGCATATTGTCGCCTCCTCCACCCTACCTCACCTAAACGGTCTCAACTATAAACCAGGAATAGCTGGATTCATTTTTCACATTAATTGCTGTTGATGATTATAAAGTTAACTTGTGTCAAGAGTTTTACACAACTGTCGCAAATTAGCAAAAAACTGCTTTTTGAAAAGTTAAGGTGAGGACCAGCAACAACATTTTATGTCACGCCATTTTTCATTCGTTGTGCATTGTGTCTGATATTTTATGCTATTTTTAAAATCTTATGCTATTTTTAAAATTTAGACAGAAACTTTAAAAGCACCGACAAAAACGCATAGAAAAAATTCGTGAGAAAAAAAACACTGCTGATCCATGTCCTTTATCCGTGTAACGCACGGGCATGCCTTCATAAAAAGGAATGCTAAATAAGTTTCATGGGCGTCGCTTCATTTTTAGTTAAAAAAAATTAAGAAGTCATAATTTTAGAAATTAAAAATTAAAAAGTCAGATTTTCAAGAAATTTATTTAGAAATTTAAAGGAGGGGAAAAGCCATTTAGATTTGAAAAAGTGGCTTCCGTGGCGCAGTGCGCAAGCGTTTGTATTTTTTGGCTCAAAATGCTGCGCAGGTTCAATGGCTGTGCACCGAAATATACGCGTCAATTTGGTACTTGGTCGTTTTGGTACGAATTTTTTTAGTGAGAATTGTTTCGGTAAGAGATTCTTAGTAAGAAATTTTTCGGTGACAGCATGAAAAACGGTATTTCGGTAAAAGATTTTCAATACGCGGTTATTTCGATGAGCATTTTTTTGGTAACAGCACCAAAAATTTCGTACCAAAACGACCGCGTACCAAAACTACCAAGTACCTAATTGGCGCGTATATTTCGGTGTACAGCCGATTCAATCCCACGTGGTGGCACGCTATCTTTTTCGGCTTGTTTGGCCAGTTTCAGAGGTAATAAGACTTTTTTTGATGCCAAATTCGGAATCCGCGACCCAAATTACCCCTAGAACTGGTCAAACAAGCCAGAAAAATACAATGCACGCATGCGGGATCGAACCTGCGCACCAGGGCTGGAACGAAAGACAAAAAAGGGCAAAACTTTTGTTTGACCCAGATTCACTTTTTTCTGCCCCAGATTTGACTTGTCCCAGATCCACTTTTTTTTGACCCAGATTCACTTTTTTCTGTCTCAGATTCACTTTTTTGTCCCAGATTTCCTCATTTCTATCCCAGATTTTTCTCGCATGTGTTACTGTTGTGATTCTAGTGCTTTTTTTTATTGCGCATTATTGGTGTAATTTGTAGGTGTAATAGCAAAAATGCAAGGACTGGAACTCGTTATTGATGAATATGAATCGCCGAAGCGCGGAAAAGCCACGAAATTCAAGCAGCTGGATGTCTACGAAAGCGAGGATCTTTTCAATGCTTGGAGCAGCTCAGAATTGGCTTATTGGAAACTGTAAGTATACGTAAGGATCATTAATAAGCTGCTATATTTTTTACATTTAGCTAAAAAATGCTTGGCACAAGGATGGCACCACAGATACTGCAGAAATCCTCAAGCTCTGGCTGTGTGTCGCTATTTCGAAGGGCAATGGATGAATGGTGCTCTCTCAACTTGGGTCTCTCAACTCAAATTGGGCCTTGATGCGTTCACTGAATGGGCTGAGCGAACGTTGAATCTATCCGAAGAACAGGTAGGTGGTATTACTAAATATTCGAGTCATCATTTTGTGTATTAAGTAGCTGCAATAATTCCAGTGGTTGGACCAGGTTCGTATCGAGATGCTTTCATCCTGAAGAAAGAAACAGCGGAAAAGAATCGTCTGAAGAAGTGAATCAATTCTAATGTTCACCTATTGCTGCGAAGTGAGGCCACCGATGCGGATGTGCTACAAATGTGCTCTGAATTGCGTCAATTATCGTTTGAAAACTGGAAACGCTACAAGCAGATTCGTACAAGCTTCTACATCATTGCGCCCTCGTCAATCTGGATAGGTTACTATCAGTGTAGCTGTCGGGATGGAAAAAAAAGCGGATGTGCAAGCATGCAGTCATGCTGATGTGTCAAAAAAGAATCTTGTCCTATCCGCCGGATGCCAGTGACCAGATTCTCCAGCGCAAAAGAAAGATGGGTCGACCAACTCTTGATTCTCAAGCTCTATCTAGAGAGTAAAGTATTATTTGTCGAATATTGTTATTGTTTTGTTAGAAATAAAATTGGTCTGCTTTTTTTCACTAACCTTTTATTTCTCTTACAGTCAAACCTCGGTTATACGCCACTTCAAGAATCGACCTCAGAGTAGCGTATAACCGGATGGTGTATAACTGGAGGGTCACTTCATAGAAAATAGGCCAACCTTAGCTCAATCGATTGCAATTACGGTGCCGTATAACCGAAGTTAAACTCCAGTTGACCTAAACACTGAAAACCGCATGAATAGATGCTGAAGCACGAAAATTACATGATCTAGGAAGGATCTAAGCTACTGAGGTTGGATCTGGACTATTGAGGTTAGATCTAGTTCACTGAGGTTAAATCTGGGCCATAATGAACTTAGAATTCTAGGAGAATTAAAATATACAGACAAACAAAGCATAAATGGACGATTAAGCACTAGAATTACAACATTAACACATGCGAGAAAAATCTGGGACAGAAATGAGGAAATCTGGGACAAAAAAAGTGAATCTGGGAAAGAAAAAAGTGAAACTGGGTCAAAAAAAGTGAATCTGGGACAAGTCAAATCTGGGGCAGAAAAAAGTGAATCTGGGTCAAAAAAAAGTGAATCTGGGACAAAAAAAGTATTGCCCCAAAAAAGTCGGAACAAAAATCGGAACCGGAAGTAGAAAATTCTCAAAACCGGAAGTCGGAAACCGGAAGAAAAAAACTGCCGGAAATCGGAAGACGGAAATCGGAAGAAATTCAAAAATTTCCTAGTGCCAAAATTTAATGTTCTACACATGCATCCGCATCCGATTTTTCTGAGATCATTTACAATGAATCCAGCAGCTGAAAAGAAACGCTCACTTTCTTGAGAACCAGGTGGCGCACTAAGATATTTGCGGACCGAAGGTCTCCGCAAAGCTGTAACTTCCATGTCCTTTCAAGACATTTCTGCCAAAAATACTTCGAAAATATTTTTCAAGTGAACTATTCTCTTCCGAAATTTCCGAAATTCGCCCTATTTTTTCGGAAATCGGAAAACGGAAGAGAAAAAGTGCCGGAAGTCGGAAGACGGAAATCGGAATTCCGTTCCACCCCTGCTGCGCACCCTTTTATGGCCATAAAACACGAACGCTTACGCACTGCGCCACCAAAGCCATTTTTTCAAATCTATGGCTTTTCCCCCTACTTTAAAGCAAGCTAGTCTAAAGCTAAAAGGGGCATGCTCGTTGCCGATGGGAATGACAGACCCCCAAGTGCACCCCCCCCTAAGTGCACCCCCCTCTAGTGCAGCCCCCCCCCCCAAGTGCACCCCTAAGTGCACCCCCCTCCGAAGGGGGGTGCATTTAGGGGGGGGGGGTTGCACTTAGGGGGGTGCACTTTGGTCATTTTTTCATACCTATTTTTTTATTGTTTTTAAGTTATTGTCTTGAAGGGAAAGTCATTATTTTCAACTTTTTTCGCCAAAATTTGAATTTTCGCCTTGTGGTATCGAAGTAAATGACTGTTTAAGGTATCATCCACCTTATATTACCCAAACCAGCTTGATGTTATCCAACTCACCTGGATTTTACCGAATCATTTGAATAATGCTCACATCATCCAGATGGGTCTAACCACCTCATGGTTCCTAAACCACGGTCATTTTTAGTTATTTCACATTTTTCTTGCTAAAGCTGGGGAAAAACTTTTTCTTTTAATTTTTTCGCCAAAATTTTAATTTTTGCCTTTAGATAACAAAGTAACTGACTAGTATGAAAATATTAGACCATGTTTTCTGAATTCAAGCTAAGCAAAAAGGCTACCTAAATTTTGAAAAAAATACACATGAACTTCGTGCCTTTTTGGTTAAGAGTCTTACGAGAAAGCTCCAATTTTACTAAACAAAGCAAGACTGTCCCATACATTTCTTTCAACCCTAAATTGTCAAGCTGGTAATCCTAAACTTTATTGAAATAACAAACGACAACAAACGAATTTCAAAACGATAACAACAATTTCAGCGTATTATTTCAAAATTATTTAATCTTAAATTGTGCGACGTCGAAATGCTTATCAGACATGGTGTAACGAACCCATCCAATCTGTGTAGCGGGTGATTCTGGAGTCTAAAATGTGAGTTAGAATTTTAAGCGTTTTTAATTTAATCTTTTTGAACTCACGAACCACATCAACGTAGCAACGGGGCAATTAAGGCCTAACCAAGCGTTTTGGGTAAGTTCGTGTGATTTAGGTACTATCTATGTAGTTTCGATACTATTTAGATGGTTTGGGTTATGTCGGTAGTTGCTGTAGCCTTTGGGCGGTTTTAGAACCATCCGTGTGATAAGTAACTAAAAATGACCGTGGTTTAGGAACCATGAGGTGGTTAGACCCCATCTGGATGATGTGAGCATCATTCAAATGATTCGGTAAAATCCAGGTGAGTTGGATAACATTAAGCTGGTTTGGGTAATATAAGGTGGATGATACCCTTAAACAGTCATTTACTTCGATACCACAAGGCGAAAATTCAAATTTTGGCGAAAAAAGTTGAAAATAATGACTTTCCCTTCAAGACAATAACTTAAAAACAATAAAAAAATAGGTATGAAAAAATGACCCAAGTGCACCCCCCCCCCCCCTAAGTGCACCCCCCCCCCCTAAGTGCACCCCCCCCTCCGAAGGGGGGATTAATTTAACAAAATTTTGGAAAAGTCGAGGAAAAATTATACCTGCAGTGGGAATAGAACCGACGACCAACTTTCGCAGTTCGCCGCCGCTAACCCACTAGCCCACCGATGTTATTAAAAGGAAGAAGAGTTTTTGATTACTTATTGCCCGCACGGTACTCAACTAATATTTATTCTGAAATAATTCTCGTTTGAATTGACCTGGTACCCGCCTTTCAAAATATTCCATCGGCGACGAGCATGCCCCTTTAAATGCATACGGTAGAGTTGTCAAGTCGGATACACGTTTTTAGAGTAATCGAGTAATCAAAATTAACAGCCCAGAATTAACCGATGGCTGAAAATTAGAACAAATGACAAGGTACCTGAGGCCAAGCAAAAGGATGACACCAAAAACCATGAAGAGAGCCAAAACTTTTCAGGAGGAGGAATTTTCGGTGCTGAATAAATAGTTTAAGATTTAAAATCACAGTGCAAGCGTTTCTTATTTTTTTATCTGTATGCAAATGTTTTAGCTTATTTTTTAATTGGTTTCACACTATTTTTTGATGATTTGTAAGTTACCGATCAGCTAATTACGTTAATCGGCTCAAAACTTGTGCTTGAAAAACACCATTTTTAGTCAGATTATGAAAATCGATCAAGTTTCCAAGTCGAGTGTTTTTTCAAGAAGAGTGTTAAAAATTTCGAGCGTTGTTAGACTTTAACCCGAAGCAGTTTTTAATGTCATGTTATCAAATATGCTAAAAGTTAGGCGATCAAAGTTTAGAACACCTTTCGTATACGCATCGGTCTGAGTCAACTAATCTAATCCCGCTAGGTGGACCTTATTTATTTATTTATTTTATTGAGTTCACTAACTGCTAGGCCTAAAATATTGAGGGATAGATTGGAATTATTCCCAGCACTGCTTTGCTGTCACCAACTGCCTTAATTGTGGGATTTCATGCGAATGACAGAACTGTGTAGGATGGCATCGAATGGGACATCGTTGGATATTTTTCAAATTTTAACTCTAACTGAATATTACTTTTTTTGTGTGTGATATCTCAAAGGAAAGCTTCGAATCTTAGCTACATTTTCGTATATAAAACATGTGACTTGTAAAGAAACCAGAAAATATCAATTAAACCAGCCAAAGAAAACCCCAAAACGATCTATTTTCGGGAATTTAGTCTATTTTAGCATGTAAATAAGCTCTGGTGGGTGTGAAACTCTGCGCTAATGATTACCGTATTCTCTCTAATAGAACCACACTCTCTAATAGAACCACACCCCTTAACACTCTCAAGCTGCGCCAACGGCCTTATAACTCCAATGGATTGTCGAAGCCTGAGAGAATCCCTTAAAAGAGCTCATCGTTGAGTCCTTCAAATCGTGCAGAGTTTCCAATGCCACCTATAGATATGAGGACGACGCCATTCACTGCTTCAGGAAACTTGGGCCGGCTCCGAGTGGTCGAGGCAAGGTGAAGCTCGCGCAAAATGAGAAGAAGTTGACTGAGAAGAAGTTGGCTGAGCAGATACAAGAAATCGGTCTTGAGAAAGCGTGAAAATAGTTCAATAATAAAGATATATCTCTAGAGTGTTGATGAGTTTTGGGACCTGTTCTGGTTTATGGGGGACACCTATTTTTACTATATATATATTTTTATTTTTTAGTTCGATCAAGTTGAGTATGGTTACCGGGGTGACAATAATCACCTTGATCAACAAAATTACTGATTAAACTATTCATATAGGTTATCGATATAACCATGACTGCCATAAGAAACAAAAATAAATAAAAAGTATAGTATAAATTAGCGTCCCCCTAAACCTAACTAAGTCCGAAATAAAGAATTTATGCGCGTATGCTGCAATGCTTGAATATCTTCAGAAGGTTGATAAATAGAACCACACTCTCTATTAGAACCACACCCCCCAAGGGGGTTGAAAAATAGAACCACATGTGGTTCTATTAGAGAGAATACGGTATGTTGGATAGCCATGAGTGTGAGGATCATTTTTACATCAAATTTGTAAATAAGAAGGGTTGAAATAGGGTGTGAAGCAAGTGGTAGTCGAATCTGTGACCTAGGGCGATGCGTATAGGAAGTTCTCCTTTCCTTTAATCCACTAATTCCATGCTTTCAGATCTATTTTCATTGAAATACAATATTGTATAACTGTTGTGTAACACTTACCCTGTGTTTGTTTCTTTACATGTAAACCACAACAATAAAATGTAAAGATAGATATGAAAGTAGTAAGGTGGGTCACACCCCCACTCAAGTGGCAAGTGGATCGCCCTCTTATCTCCTCCCTCCAATCCATCCACTCACAACACCCACTAACGGTTACCTCAACGAAGTATTATGAAGGGAATGATACCACAGGGTTGTGCTTGGCCCCACTAGTAACTGGACTTTGTTCCAAAGTTTTGAGTTAAGTCACTTTGTTTGAACCAACTGGACACCAGTTGAAGATATTTTCGGCCTTTAAAGTGACCTTTTGGGTGAAGTGGTATGGTAGCCTGATCTAATTATAGACCTACTTGTTTATTTATGGTTCCTGTGGAGCACATGGATTAGTCAGACTTCCTCGAACTCATTCTGTAAACTAATTGAGAAATATCTTGATTTTCAACAGTATTATAAAATTAGATCCTGTGCTTTAAATCAAGTTTTTTTTCACTTCCATTTTGTCATTTAAAGTCATGAATAAGAAATTTTGTAATGCAGTTAGTATTTATTTTACCGATTATCTGATTATGAGGATGAGTAATCACAGAACCTTGTTTCCTGTAGTAAGGCGCCCTCCTCCCCCCCCCCCCTCAATAAGAAAAAATTTTCAAAAAAACAGTAGAACAAAGAAGAAATTTTTTGGCACTAATTTTGTCTGTGGGATGTGATTTTGCACACATTGGGTAAAATGACCTGTAAGCATGAACAAAGACTGGATAAAACAGATTTCCGAAAAACATTAACCTCATCATCCTTCAAAAACTTCGCCGACTGATGAGAATAAACTTCTGGAGAAGGTCTAGCCAGTGTCTATGGCATAGTTAGTGGGAATTAAGACCATGCCGTCCGGTTGTATCTAGCTCTATTTTATTGCGGGGTTTTTAATGACCGGAAAAGACTAAATCTCGAAAAGAGAAGTCTTGAAATCATAGCCTATTAAGTCTAACTAAAACTCAGCCGGTCCGAAATTTATTTGGCTCCAAAAGATTGCAAAAATATTTACGAAATACCATATTTTTACAAATTTTCCTAAACTTTCAGGCAGACTCTATTTTTCAAAAGCTATGCATCGCATAACCCTGTGCCACCAACCAATATTTGGGATTCTTTGTTTGAATTACTTTCCACTACTTCAATGAGCACTCAACTGACCAATATTCTACTTTTTACCGGCGGATAAATTTTGAAACCGAATTCCTGAACCAAATATAACTACTGATCTGCTAAATTATTCATCTTAATTATTAATTTGAAAAATTGGACCGGGATTCCGTCATTGCAAAGCCTGAGAAACAAAAGCTTTTTCTTCCGTTCTCCGCGCTCATTCTGCGTCAGCTGGCGACTGCGATCTCACCACGTGGTCGTGTGTGAGCCTCCGTCCCACTGGCCACTGGTTGAGTGCTGGTTTTATTGAGAGAGCACCCTAATGCTGCGCCTGCCAATCAGCTGTTCAACCAAATGTAAATCAGGCAGTATTGGCAATTTTCTCATCTTATTGGTCGCCTTGTTGATTGGTGGCATTTATTCCACAGAAAGAGGCTCCTGTAGAATAGGCGATGATTGCTCAGAAAACTGTAAATTGATTGAACCCGGCGATAGATGTGTGCCCGCTGAGACTGACTACACAGAATCTTTATTTTGTGACAAGAAAACCAAGTTAGTGAAGTAGTTTCTGCAAAAAAAGCAAAATTTATAGTTATTATGGATTCCGATCCTTCGATCCCGGGTCAGACACTTTTTAAGATATCTAAAAACAGTCTGCTCCCTGTTTATCTCGGTCGATTTTCTTATGGAAGTTCAAGTACAATTTTTTTTTATCAAATTTCAAATCCCCACCGAGACAAAAAAATTTGAATCTTTGAAAAAATACCGAAATTTTAAGCTTAAATATTTGTTGTCTCGATCGAATTTTAAATTTGACAATAAGTTTTGAACTTAAAAAACTGTTAAAACGGAATTTCGCAGCTAATTCTCGTAATTTTGCAGCAAATTCTTGTAATCTTGCAGCAAATATTAGTGAATTTTGCGGGAATTCGAATTTCCTAGTCAAAAAATGACTTGGATCGCTCAGAATCCCAGCCCGGAGTGGTCAGAAGCCCCTGAAAGTTGGTATTTTTGGGGTTTACTAAAGGGGGTGAACTTTTTGCGAAAATTCGATTGGGCGGATCAGAATTCCGGTATGACCGGCTTAATCGCTCAGAATTCCTCCCTGAACCACTCAAAACCGCCATAAACCTGAAATTCTGAGCGATTAAGCCGATCGGACCGAAATTCTGATCCGCCCAATCGAATTTTCGCAAAAAGTTTACCTCCCCCCTTTAGTAAACCCTAAAAAAACAACTTTCAGGAGCTTCTGACCACTCCGGGCTGGGATTCTGAGCGATCCAAGTCATTTTTGACTAGGAAATTCGAATTCCCGCAAAATTCACTAATATTTGCTGCAAGATTACGAGAATTAGCTGCAAAATTCCGTTTTACCCTTAAAAAACACTTTCGAGCAAAGCGACCATGTTGAACATGAATTTAGTGTTAGAATTTCGGGTTTGCTTGGCGGTGAACGTCATCATGCTTTTAGGGTTAATTTTTTGTGACTTTTGCATGGTACTCCAGAGCTCTTTCTTTTAAAATGCCGTGAAGCACTATTTGGGGCAGTTTTTCTTATATCATTGGATGATATTAGGTTCGGTTATTTTTAAAAGATTAAGATTCTTAGCTACAGAATGAGTGATCAACTTTTGAAATATGGTCAACAAATCTATAAAAAAACACAATGACACAGACATCTTTTTTTTAAATAACCGGACGGGCTTTCTCGACCACCTAATATATAGCTTTTTCCAAACACACATGTTTTTTTGCATTAATAAGTGTCAACAACATTTGAAGAAATGACATGTTTGTTTCTTTTGTCCGAAAATATATAACCGATATGTCGTTAGAAAGCCCTTTTGCTCCTTTTTCTAATTATTTTAAACATGCTGGCTATAGAAAATAAATTGACTCGTAAAAATGCATTCTCATGTAACAAAAGTTTCGAAAAATTTTAAATTCTAAGATGCCATTTTTGACAGAATTTCAAATGTCAAAATACCCACAGTACATTTGCCGAAAATGGTCAAAATGAAATTCGGAGTTCAGCCCGTCAAAATGGCCATCCGAATATTCTAGTGTTAAAGGGGCATGCCCACGCTAATAAGAGGTGGTGCCGGGAATTCAAATTTTTTCCGAATCATTGGACTTCTGTACGGATTTTTCAACTTGGTTTCTACCAAAACAAGGCCTAGAATTTTATTTTAGGTATGGTTTTGTTAGAAACCAAGTTAAAAAATCCGTTCAGAAGTTCGATGATTAGGAAAAAAATTTGAATTCCCGGGCACCACCTCTTATTAGCGTGGGCATGCCCCTTTAATAAAATGCTTTGAATACAAAAAATGAATAAATTAAAAATTATATACTGTTTCAGCCAAATAGACATCCACGAGACTGCCTTCTTTATCTGTGACTTTTCCAAGAAAGTATTTGTCAGGAAGTTTTGTGCTTCCAATGAGTTCTTCATCAATGGTGAATGTGTGAACACTCATAAAAGTAGGTACAAGAGACAGGGTGTGTCTGGTTCTGGACGTGTGGGCGACTACTGCTCTTTCAACACAGATTGCTTGACGGTTGGTTAGACCAAGTATTTTAAAAATTAAGCCTTTGTTTTGTAGGGAATGTTTTGTTCCACTGGTGTCTGCACTTGCCTTTCCAACTTTGTGGCCATTCAAGGATATTGCTACTTGAGTTAGTTACTTGCCAAAAATATGGTTTACTTCCATCATAGCCCTCGGTCCCATATCAAAACATATAACCGTTGAGCTCGCATAGTCGTTGACTCTAAATTTTGGAGAAATTTAAAACAACTGTTAGTTCAAACAGAAAAGTTGAAAAATTGTGATTAATTGATTGATTTAACAATGTTCCTTCAAAAATATTGTCGAATTTCGGATTTTACTCGAGACAACAAATATTCAAATGTTAATTTTTAGTAGTAGATTCTTTAGTAGCTTTGTCAATTATTTGAACCACTAGAAAACTACAAATTCTGGTCTTTGTTAATGTAAGGTAGGGCAAGGGTGGTTTGGACAAAACCACCCTGCAATCCAAAAGTCACTTAAAACATGACTTGCACCCATAATATCTCATTTGAATTCGCGCCAAATCTTGGCACGAATACTACCCACAAGCGCTTCACACGCTTTCACTATTACTTTACCCTCATTTCGCCTAAACAACGAACACATTATTAAACTCCAAAGGTTTCATCCTCTTTCATTTACAGCTATCAAATTGGGTGTCTGGTGAGAAGTCTCGAGCTTGCACGCAGCACTTACGCACTTCCGCACTTCCGCATTGACGAAAGATCTTCGCTTCATCGCTTTCGAATCTTGTCTCTCAGATATGCTGGTCCGCAATCAATCCTCAGGAGCCGGTGGTGAGTTAGGTTTAAATTTGACAGCAACCAATAAGCACCGTACGTACTCGGTGGCTTACAATAAGGACTACGGTCACATCCAGCCGGATCCGAAGGGATCCGGAACTATAAGTTTCACGTTGAATAAGGGCAAGCCTGAAGGGCACATCCAGACTCAGGTTCCGACAGGGACTTGGGTACCTTTTCAGATCTCTGGCGTATCTCCTCTCATGAGATCCACATTCCTCTGGGTTCAAGACAAAGAGCCGCACACTGGGACAATTGAGGGGTCGGCGGACCTTAAGCGTGAATGGCCTGAAGTCGTCTCCGCTCCGCAAGAAGAAGGGAAGCAAGCGCCATCGTCCAGTCCATCCAAGCTCCCAAGTGGTCAGCTCCGCAGCCAGTTATCCGTCCAGTCGTTCCATCCAGGGATCAGCTCAGCCAGTCTCCAGCATCAGTCCAGTCTCCAGCCAAGTGGTCTAAGAAGCCAGCCATCAAAGAAACTCCAGTAGCTAGTCTCCTATGTCTATGTGACGTGCATTGTGTGTGTGTATTGAATAAAAACCCCCTCAACAATGTCTCTAGTGTGGGCTCGACGTCTACATATTTTACTGGTAGCACCAAAGACATGAGGGGGATACATACGCTGATCTGAAAAAGGCAGCCCATCCAAATCCGGGACTCGAGAGGGTCTCGGATACATCAGTTGAGAAGCATCTAGGATCTCATAAGAACATTTTGCTTAGGTCTTCTAGGAACATTAGCTTAGGTCATACTAGGAACATTATAGGCAATCATCCAAGAGTCGTTTTTCGATCTCACGCTCCAAAGGACCTGGTCCTCATCGATAGCAAATATGACGTAGGAAAAACAGTTAGCATTTGTGAAGAATGCTTGTGAAATTAGCATTTCCTACATACAGCAAAGCACCCCTCTTCATCGCCTTTGGTCACAAGGGATATGAAGTTCACATGCCATACTTTCTAGGTGACCTATACAGGGTCAGTGAGTATGCACAACTCCTCAATGCAGATGGATCTGTTCAACCCCATCAGTCCGTCAACATGAAATGGGCGGACTGCCTTGAATCCACAGGGAACTATGTGGTCCCTACAGCTGCGGCAACGAAATTCGAGTGTCAAGCACCTATGAAAGCACACTCTGTTCGCAACCAAATTGGTATTGTCACCAGTAGCACAATCAACAAAATTAACTCCCTGGTAGGAGAATTTTCAATCAACGTGGCGTCGAGAGACGTCAACAAACCGCATAGTGCACACCCTTACATTTCATGGGATTTCAACACCCACCTCCACAGGGCACATTATTGTTGCTCTGCCACCGACTCGCACGTCGGGCTTCTTTCAATTTAAGAACATCTTTCGCTACTGAAACAGTGAGACGCATCCATCGGAGTTTCAAAGCTTCCTCATCTCAGTGCATCCAATGCCTGACACCATTCGTCCAATGTTGTTGAGGCTGAAAACCCCTCCTCCACTTTCACTTGGCAAGAGAAAGAGCATTTCACTCGCACTCTCATAGATCTTGAAGCGGCAAAGCTGCAGGCGGAGATGCATGTCATCATGGGCGGAAAAGCCTAGCACAAGTTCCAGTGGTCATTTGACTCTTTGACACTCATCGCTGTATCAATCTCAACATTGATTCCACAATTGAGGTCACAGACGTTGCTCACAGGGAGCGTTTGAAGAACATCATAGTTGGAGCTGACCTCCAACTGTGGCACAATGATGGCAGTGATGTCAACATCCACATTGCTGATGTTCGTATCACGAATGTAGCAATACACAACCAGCGACTTCAGTCAGTCTCCTGCAAACGCATCATTTATATACACATCAACGCAGAATCAAGCCTGCTCAACCTGAACCCATGGACGAGGTGAAAACAGTGATGTAGTAGATGACTCTGATGAGATCATGCCACACATTGACGAAGTCGAACAACCCTCTCCCACAAATGACTCTGATGAGCACCTCTTTACATCTAAAGGCTGGGTAACCGGCAAGCTCTGGCTGATGCCGGATGCTGCACGAAGTGGTCTTGAAAAACGCTTCAATGCTCTTGCTCACACCTGGACTGTGAAGGCCACATTTTCCACGACCGTAATGGTTTTACATCAATGCCACACTACATGGTTTTGTGGACCACGATCGATGGAACTTGGACATCCTCAAGGACCAGCCTTGGACTGAAGGGGAACCGTAGCAGACAATAACCAAAAGGACTGCTCGCATCATAAATGTCATGGTGGCTGACAATCAACTCAAGTAGCTCAAACAAGCAGCACTACAAAAAAGCATTGGTACGCCCCAGTTGCCATCGTGTCTATTTCGGCTCCTCCGGGTACAGGTAAAACCTTCACCTTGGCCAATTACATGACGAAGGTGGTCCGGACCATGGGAGCTGGGGTTAAAATCCTAGCTCTCGCAAACTCAAATGGTGCTCTTAAGGAGCTTGCCAAAGCACTGAGTAACTTCAACATTCCGAGAGAGCAAACTCTTCTCGTGCAATCTCCATGTGAGATGACCAATCCATCTACGGACATTAAGAGTATGTACTCTCTCCATGCCCACATCTCGGAACTGCTCAGCAGAAACACTGCTTCCCTTCTTTCTGAAGAGAAAATAGAACTTGTTCAGCCAAAGATGTCTCTATCTTACAAACTTATGTGGATCTTCTTGATGAAGACAGCACGACTCCCATTGACAGCTCGAAAGTTCTCAAGCTAGTCAACACATACAATACCTCCATCCAGATAATCGTCTGTACGATCACCATGGCTGAGAAGAACAACTTCTGTGCCAAAACATCACCCATTGCGTGGTTGAAGAAGCCAGCATCACTCCCTATAGCCAGTTCTTGGCTCTCAAAACTAGACTCTGTCTATGGCAACTTGTCGTCACAGGTGACGAGAAACAACTTGAGCCGTTCTCACAGCTCACCATGAGTGCACCTTTCACACAACTCAAGCCCATCTCATTGATGACCTCCATTGTCAGTAAAGGACTTACTGATCACACTGTTTTCAATGAAGCAATGCGCTTTCATCCATCTCTGGTAGATCCACTATCTAGAGCCTTCTATAATGGTCTTCTCATGACACAAATCCAGTGGCACAGTTTAGAACTGTAGTCAGCAATTCCAATGCCGCGTAAGGAATTTCCTATCGCCCTGCTCCACGATTCAGACAGACATGAAGCATCGGGTCAGGTTCATTGACAAATCCTGCGCAAGAACTCGGTGCGATCGAGCTTGCCACAGGTCTTCTCAACTTATCGACCACATCACTGTGGCGATCATCTGTCATTACACTGGTAGTCGTAATGCCATCGAGAGGGACTCAGGGACCTCGACTCAGGCTATAAATCCCGAATCACAGTTGACACTGTTGATACATCTCTCGGCAGTGAAGCTGATGCGTCATCCTTGTCACCACCCGTACTAACGGAGGGATATCCAGAATTCTTGCGAAAAGACTCTCGTTGTACAGTAGCAACCAGTCGGGGAAACAAGCTCTGTTCATCATTGGCAATCTTGATATGCTCACCATGCAAAGCCAGTATGGCATTGCACAATACATCCAAATTGCTTCGGCTAGCACTACACCCATGGACATGGCTCAATATGTCACCTATGTCTCGGACACATCCAAGGACGTTATGAACGCTCTCCACTTTGATTATGATGAATCATCAATGCTGTTGTCTCGTAATGGAGGCAGCATGGCAGCCACATGTGACCTTCACATCCAAACTCGTGAACAGTCTCTCAACATCATCCTTACAGAAGAAGAAATGAACTTCTGAACACGCTCCCAACCTTTACACATAATACTTTCATACATCACATCTATTACTACAGCCCTGCTAAGATTTTCAATTTTTAGGACTACTCTTTTACTCCAGCTCAGATAAAACGGGCTGTAGGAAACATAAACACCACATGCCCAGGCTCTGCCAGGTGCACCACGGCAACTTGGTACAGACAGTTGAACTTGTCTTGGCCTCACGCTGGACATCATCGAATGCGGGAGACAGTGCTTCTAGCCTGGTTCTTTGTTAGGATGTGTTTCACTCGACACAAAACAGAGTTTCTGACTCGCACAAGACTTAGTAGGTATAAGGCCTTGACTAGTTAGAGCTGCCCCTCTTTTTCTTTTTTTGTAGTGATTGTTCTACATAACATCCATATACCTGTAAAAAGGTAACACAACTTTGAGTACACTGGTACTCCATCCCCTTTTCAACATGGGAGTGGGTTCTAGCACCGTAACATCTTCCACAGACTGACTGTACGCAACCGGCCCACCCCTAATACTCTCCACCAATTCGTGCAGCGGTCGCCTTCGTCATCTTCCCAATAAGCCACCTTCTTTTGTAACAGCTCGACACTATGTCTTGGCCGGAGCCGAAACGCTTGACTGCGATGAGGTCTCTCGGTGGAGTTAGAGTTAGGGACATCCTGATCAGGATCCGACTAGGACCTGTTCAACAAGTTTGATGACTACGGTATGAGCACCCAAAGCAAGGTCACACTTGTCCGTATTTGAGCAGCTGTGATGTATCTTGCATCTGAAGCATACAGTCCACCCATTAGCCGGTACAAACACTGGAGGCTAGATGATAGGAGGGTCCACGCCTCACACCCATTAGCCGGCACAAACACCGGAGGCTAGATGATAGGATAAAATAGGTCGAGGGTGGTTTGGAGGTCTAGGTCGAGGGGCCGACCTGGGAGGCAGATGATAGGTGTAAGGTAGGGGCAAGGGTGGTTTGGACAAAACCACCTGCAATCCAAAAGTCACTTAAAACATGACTTGCACCCATAATATCTCATTTGAATTCGCGCCAAATCTTGGCACGAATACTACCCACAAGCGCTTCACACGCTTTCACTATTACTTTACCCTCATTTCGCCTAAACAACGAACACATTATTAAACTCCAAAGGTTTCATCCTCTTTCATTTACAGCTATCAAATTGGGTGTCTGGTGAGAAGTCTCGAGCTTGCACGCAGCACTTACGCACTTCCGCACTTCCGCATTGACGAAAGATCTTCGCTTCATCGCTTTCGAATCTTGTCTCTCAGATATGCTGGTCCGCAATCAATCCTCAGGAGCCGGTGGTGAGTTAGGTTTAAATTTGACAGCAACCAATAAGCACCGTACGTACTCGGTGGCTTACAATAAGGACTACGGTCACATCCAGCCGGATCCGAAGGGATCCGGAACTATAAGTTTCACGTTGAATAAGGGCAAGCCTGAAGGGCACATCCAGACTCAGGTTCCGACAGGACTTGGGTACTTTTCAGATCTCTGGCGTATCTCCTCTCATGAGATCCACATTCCTCTGGGTTCAAGACAAAGCCGCACACTGGGACAATTGAGGGGTCGGCGGACCTTAAGCGTGAATGGCCTGAAGTCGTCTCCGCTCCGCAAGAAGAAGGAAGCAAGCGCCATCGTCCAGTCCATCCAAGCTCCCAAGTGGTCAGCTCCGCAGCCAGTTATCCGTCCAGTCGTTCCATCCAGGGGATCAGCTCAGCCAGTCTCCAGCATCAGTCCAGTCTCCAGCCAAGTGGTCTAAGAAGCCAGCCATCAAAGAAACTCCAGTAGCTAGTCTCTATGTCTATGTGACGTGCATTGTGTGTGTGTATTGAATAAAAACCCCTCAACAATGTCTCTAGTGTGGGCTCGACGTCTACATATTTTACTTTAAAAACTGAGAAAAAATTATAGCAGTTCACAAAGTACAAAAATGCATTAGAATCAACACATCTTAAATCGGCCGTTTTCGTGTTAAAAAAGCACGCGTCGGAACCATGACCTTACTTTGTTGTAGCTTATAAATCGAAATTCTGAAATAAAAACAAAATAAAAAACAACTAGACTTTTTTGAGTTCTTGAAAATTATTGGAATAACATATCAAACCTAGGTGTATTGACAATATCAGTATCCAGTAGAAATAATTGAAGAAAACATATTTGATAGTTTAAGTTTATCTCAGGATACGTAACTGTACTTTTTAAAAAGATTTCTATTTTCGGGGGACCCTAAATATTTTTTATTTTTGAAGTTTTACGCAGGGTGGCAAAATGTGGCCGATCGGCCATTAAAACAGGCCCTATTTGGCCAATTTTTCGGCCTGTTGGCACAAAATGGTTTAGTTTGCCTAACCCTGGTTTATCTATATAAATTTAATATTGTAGAAAGAATCCTGGGGAAAGGCTGCCAATATGCAGAGCAATGCTCAGCAGTGTGGCCTGAAAGTAGGTGTGAAAGGAGCCGATGTGAATGTCCCGAAGATGTGGTCAGTTCAAACTGTTTGTACGTTTTTTATTCTCTTCCAAATTGCCTTTTTAGAATGGGATTCCTTATGTGATGTCTAAAACACGTGATGGAGTGATCTGTGTCCTTCATTCTGGCGAAGAAGGTGATCCAGTGCCCAAGTGTCCATTGCCTGAATACGATGACGATCTGTTGACCATGCCAGTTTCTCAGGTACTCTCTCAGTGGCATGACAAAAAAATTCTGCGAGAAAAAGTTTTAGTTTTTGACGTCCCTACTAGACTAACACCAAATTCTGACACACTATTTGTGTTTAGCATGTCGATATGCGTGTTTAAGTATTCTTTGAATTAAAAAGATCAGTCAAATTAAGATATTGAATATTTTCAAAAAATACTTGTTGTCTTGAGAGGAATTTGAAGTTAGACAGTCGATTAAAATTTGAACAAAGATGAATATGCAAATCGACCATGTTCAACATGAATCCGCTGTCAGACTATGATTTTGAGTAGCAGAAATATCAAAAATAGACATTACGAAGAATGGTTTGCCACGCTACTTTAGACAGTACAGTCAAAATCCGTTATAGTGCAACCTCTGAGACCTTCGATCACATTTCGCACTATAACTCGCTCTATCGAGACTTTTACATACTTTTGATCAAGTAAATCGAACTCAAGGTCGAACTATATCGAGTTTCGCATTATATCGGGGTCGCACTATAGCGGAATTTACTGAAGCTCCTTTAAATTTTTTTGTCATTGACCAACTAAATGAAATTCGTTTAATGAATTAATCAGTTATCGGATAAAAACACATAAGTTTGTCAATTCAGATGCGAAACACAGCCATGACTGACCCTGACGATCATGAGGTGACCATGGGTGAGCACATCAACCCGCTTCAGTTTTGTAGCTCAACCTCTACTGAATACCAGAATTTCGTTCCCAACGGTGGAGGTGCTTGTGACAAGAGCCGTAATCTTTTTGTCTTTTTTTAACAAGCTTGGACTCATCTGACAATTTCAGCTACAACTCTGGCAACGGTCTCTACATCGCTGACATATACGACTGTGTAGTTGCTCAACAGTCTATGGAAAACGTCAAAAATGTCATGGAGGGGGTTTACGGTATGACGATTCTTGCTTGTACAGTTTTATAAGGTCGTATTTCTTTTATTATTAATATCGGCATATTTCAGACATTCACCCACAAGCCGACGGAATATGCTGCCCGAATAGAGGTAACTCAGTTAGATTTTTTTTTTTATATTAGCTTAAATCTCAAAAAGCGGAATTTTTTGACACTTTAAAGGTCTATTGAGAGCACAATTACTTGAATTTACATTCTAGTTTTCTAGTTCTCACACCCTTGTAGTCACACTAAAGAATAGAGGGATACCTTTTTTAAAGACATTATGCACTTCTTCGCCGAAACGTCTTAGTCTGGTCTCAAAGTAATTTTCTGTGTACAGGTGGGGCGAGCAATTCCCAGCATTTTAAATGCTTGCAACTTTAAACATGATTGACTATATGATTGACTATATATAGGCTATCCACAGACCAGGACCAAAACCACAAGGGATTTAGCGAAAATTCTAAGCATTTAAATTTCTTGCGCCACCCTTACGGTACCTTCAATTTACGCAATCCTCTGGAATTCTCTGCTTCTTTTTTGTAGGTCCACAAGTCCAAAATAGCTATAATCAAAATTGTTTACAATATCCCTGTCGTTAGCTGTAATACTGAACGTGGGAAATTGAGCTACGGTTTCGTCAACTTAGGCGGACATGTAAACTCAAATCCTTGTGATTTAAAAAAAATTTAGAAATAAGTCAACAATTGTTAGTTATGAATTCTGATTTTTTTTGTTCACATTTAAACTCGGGTTGTATCTAAAAAGACTGGTCACTTGTGGCCTTTTTACCAAAAAACGATGTCCTTTCAGCTTCACGTGTATCCAGCCCAAACGAGAAGCTGACACTGGAGCTGCTGCCCTGCTGGAGTTAGACCAAGGTAGCACACTTACATTTTTTGATTAAGCAAGTGTATCAAAGTTTTTTACTCCACACTATCATGGTACATTTCAGATGGTGGTTCAACGCTGTGACCGGCACATGCGAGCAATTCATGTGGGATCCGTGGGACGAAAAAGAACTGCAGTCACCCAACAATTTCAAGACTAGAGAACATTGCGAGTCGTATTGCAGAGACAGTAGGCTGATTTTTTTTAATCGAAGCCCTGATTCCAATCCTCAATTAACAGCTAGGGTTTTTTTTTGTAAAATCAGAATATTTTAGTCAAAAATAAATCTGTGAAATGGTAGTTTGGGCTGTATTCTGAATTCTATAAAATCAGTTGGACAGCATATTTTTTAGCGTGCAAAAGAGGCTCTCCTCAATACAGAACGGGTAATGTGATAAACGAGGACGAGCCAATTAGCAGTTGTCAGACCACAAGTGCGTGTGGTAGTAATTTCGAGTGCACGGCAATCGGATCAACACAGGCAATGTTATTTTATACTTGGCTGTTTTTTTCTAAAATTCTAACTATTTTTAGTTGTGTTGTCCAACCGTTTCTCATATATGCAGGTATAAATAGGTTTTTGTAGAATAATTTGTAAAATATGCTTCGATTAAAAATTTGTCGAAAATTTGGTGATAATGTGGCAAACAAATCACATACATATTCTAAAGAGATACTTCTCATTCTGAAATTTTGCAGCAATGCTGGTGGTCGAGTGCATGACGCGGCTCGAACTCACAATTATGACTCCGGAGTTTTGGTCAAGCGAAGCTACACCCAAGCCTACGCCACTTCCACCGCTATTATTATGATGTGGAGCAGGGTCGATGTATTGCATTCACCTACAATGGAGCTTTGGGAAATTTCAACAACTTCAAGTCGGCGGCGAGTGTGAGATGTTTTGTGCCAAATTGCAGTGCAATTATGGAGCGCCGCTCAAGATTGGGCCTAATAATCAGAGGTGTTCAGCTAATAATGAGTGTCCTAGCACGTAAGTTGCCTTACAAAATTTTAATAAACTAGGAATGCTGTCTAACTTAATTAATAACGGCACCTTTTTCAAACAATCGTGCGATGTTTTCTTTTATTAGGAAGTGTGTCGTTCGACGTTTCCCTTTATTCCGGAAACCGTTTTGCGACATTTTCTCAAATAAAAGAAAATGTCGCATGACAGTTTTCGGAACAAATAAAAATGTCGCACGACAATTTCCGGACGACTTTTTTTTCCTTATTAGAGAGATGTCGCGCGACAAATACAGCAAAAAAAAGAAAAATGTCTGGTTGCCCATTTCGCCTCTTTTGGCTTGCAGAATACATACTCTTGGTCATTTCGGGTCAGAAACGCGGTCTTTAGATCCTCGTGTAAAAATTGCAAATTTTTTATTTTATTTTGCACCTTGAAGGGGCGTGCCCGTGCGTTTTAAAAATTTAAGTCCCTTTTGGTGATTTTACCTAAACACCATTGTCAAGCTGTTTAGACGATGACTCGACAAATCTGTTTTTACAAAGATTTGTCTATCCGTAACTAGCATTTTCGAAAAAATATGTCATTAGCCAAAGTTATCGCCAGAATAAAAGGCACCAAAAAATGCGCCACGCTGCACTTTTAAAAACTAAGCAAAAAACCTAAAAATCGAGATGAGAACGCATGTAAAAGTTATTCGAGAAAGAAAAAACTGCTGGTACCCCTCCCACCCCCGCCTTTCGTGTCGCACACGGCCTTTTTAACAAATAATGATCAATACATTGACCCTACCGGAATATCTCGTTGCCATAGATTCCCAGGGCGGGTTAAAAAATTTGTCTTTTTGACTAAAAGAAAAATTGGCGCACAACTTTCGCAACTCCTACGGCAATAACCGCAATCCTAGGCTACTATTAAAGTAGTGGATTAATTGAAATAAATTTAGACACGAGTGCCAAACAGATCACAATGTTTGTTGTCAAGGCCACGTAAGTCTACTTTCACATTTGAAATTTTTAGTAAACGGACTAAAAGAGAGTTTTTAGAAGCAATTTGTTCTCAGCCTTTGAGATTGGGTGATTGCAAGCAGAGTGTACGACGCTACTGGTTTGTTAATTTAATTCGTTTTTTCATATGACTTTAGGATTTTGAAAGTTACTGTTTTAAAAATTTTAAGATTTATTTTTAGGTATAAACGCTGTGAGAATTCTTTTATTCTAAATAATAAAAATTTAAATTTATTTTCAGGTGACTAGAGCTTGTGAATTGTAAGTAAACACACTCGAGTTTATCCGTCGTTCACAGTGTCGATCGATTTTTAGGGAGACACTGAGAAATGGACAGTTAAAGCAAAAAATATTAATCAAAATAAGGAGTGAAAAAGACTCCTTCTTATTTTGTTTTCAACTTCAACCATCTTTTTCTCAATCTTGTGTCTGTCTAAAATAACAATCGAAATGTTATTTTGTTAAAAATTAAAACTCTTTCGTATGCTGCATAAAGCGGCATGCTCGCCGCCGATGGGAATACAGTCGAACCTCGATAGTAGATACCCAAAAAGTTCGTTCCCTAGTTGGGTCCGACACTTTTTTTAGCCCGATTTTCAAAGCTTTTTTAAATTATGTTTTGACAGTCTGGTCCCAAATATCGTGAGGATTCCGATTTTGCCGATCGTTTTAAAAATCAAATATTTTTGGCTCAAAAAAAGCAAAACCTCGATAGTAGATACCCCTTTTTTAAAAAGAGGGGTATCTACTATCGAGGTTTTGCTTTTTTTGAGCCAAAAATATTTGATTTTTGAAAAACGATCGGCAAAATCGGAATCCTCACGATATTGGGACCAGACTGTCAAAAGAATTTAAAAAAAGCTTTGAAAATCGGGTAAAAAAAGTGTCGGACCCATCTAGGAACGAACTTTTTGGGGGTATCTACTATCGAGGTTCGACTGTATTTTGAAAGGCGGGTACCAGGTCGATTCAAAAAATAATTATTTTGAAATAAAATTTGTTGAGTACTTTTCCTACAAATAATGTAAAATGCTCCCAATGCATAACTATAGGGGCTCAGTGGTAAAGCGTTGGCGCACTGTGGGGTCGGTCGTTGGTTCGATTCCGATTGGAAGCAATATTTTTTCTTGACTTTTCACCAAAAGGCGACATTTTAATTCTCGTTTGAATTTCACTGGTACCCGCCTTTCAAAATATTCCCATCGGCGACAGGCATGCCCCTTGAAGTAATCGTTTGAAATGATTTCGCCAATGAAACTTTTGCTAATGAAGTCACTTAGCCAATCGTATGTTTTCGCCAATAGCTTTTTCTCAAGTGATTTTTCTCAAATGATTACAACCCGCTGCATTAGGCTGTAAATTTTTGTTAATTTTTTCAGAAAACCTCTTATTTTTTCGGTCAAAGAACTATTTTCCTAAGATTTAGTTTGCTTTTGACTAGAAGTCAACACCTTTGTTTTGTTGTTCAAAAATTTTCCCAGAAAAACAACTGAAATTGATGTCAGGAAGTAGAGCTACATTTTTAGCATAAGTTCATGAATTACCATGTGAATTGAAATTGCAAAATACGTCATTTCCAAGATAATACCGAAAACCACCGGGACAGCACTGGGTGGGTTGGCAGAGAATTAGCCTGTAATAAGCTCCGGTAAGTGTGAAACCCTGCGCTGATGTTAGGTTGGATAGCTAAGAGTCTGAGGATCATTTGACACCAAACTTGTGAATAAAAGAGGTTGAAAATAGGGTATTCAGCAATAAGTCGAACCTGTTATCTAAGGCAATGCGTATATGAAAGTTCCTCCTGCTTTAAAATAAAAAGGCCTCGAAAACTATAGCAAAGAACGGTTCGAGACGCTAGGTATTGTCAAAGCTGTGTTGGTGTGATACTGAAATTCGGCCGTACTCTATTTTTTATATGGACGCTCGATAAATAATTGAACCTTCTTGGTTTTAAATTAAAAAATTGTTAGATTTGATTACACGGGCTGCCAGGGTAACGACAACAATTTTGAGACTTTGCTGGACTGTCAGAACACTTGCGAAAATATCATCCGTAAGTATTTTTAGTGTTCGATATATTCCAATCTGTCTTTCTCTTAATTTTAGCCGAGCCTCAGTGTGCCCAAGGAGATGCCTACAAAGATTTTCAAGGCAACTACTATGTGTGTTCCATTTCTGGTAACGGAAATACCTGTCCTGTCAATTATGAGTGTACTTTTGACGGCTATGTCTGGGATGTTGTCCAACCAAAGGTGAATTTAAAGACGAAAATATGGATTAGTGTATTAAGTATTTCAAAACGGTAACAAAAGTTTGTATCAAGTGGGCAAACGATTGCGAAAGTATGGCTCAAATTGAAAAACCCTTAAAATATGTAAATTCCCCCATCAAATTTATTTTTTACCCACTCAAATGGGCAGGAGTAGTGTGCGCCAAATCACTTTGCGACAATTCATTTTGGGCCAAAATCATTGAATACAGTCGACTCTCGATATAAGCACACCCCTCAATTTCGTTCCCGCCTAGGGTCCGACACTTTTTTTAACCCGATTTTCGAAGTCTTTTGCCAAACCTGATTCGTCAGTCTGATCAGAAAATCGTGTAAGGGGGGGGGGGGGGAGGGGGGGTGTGCTTATATCGAGACTCTCGATTCGAGAGTGAACTGTATTTCCAACGATTTTGGCGCAGAAAAAGAAATATGAGAAAAAAGAAATAGGTAAAAGATATCCTATTTTAAAATACTTTTAAAAAATTATACGTAACTTTCGACCTTAAATTTTTTGTCGCAAATTCAAATAAATTTTGCGGGAAAGTGAAAAAGTCTTCAAATTTGATAGAAAAGGGATGCTAGGCTTCATATGGCTTCTAGTTTTCAAAAATCTAACTTTCAGAAAATTCTTCTACCGTATTTCCTCTAATAAGGCTGCCCCCTCGACTTTGAAGACCTACATCTCAGCCCAGAATAAATGTTTTGCAAAGCTGTTTTTGCGTTTTCTTAACTCCATTAGCTCTACAGATTTCGCTGTTAGAATTTTGGATTTCCACCCAAAATCTTGAGATCGACCTTAAATTTTTCTGATTTTTGAGCATCCAAAAAATAATGCAGCCGGCGCCTTATTGAAGGAAATACGGTAACTCATATGAAAGAGAAGATTCTCCGCTTTTGTTTGCGTCTTTTAAACGTCTCAAAAATGCGACTTTTCACACCTTTTATGCGAGAAAATCTTGACATTTTTTCGCTGTTTTTAAAGGCCGTGACTCCTGCCTACTCAAATTCGAAATTTGCAAAAAATGTACGATCCACTTTACATTTTAGGAGGTAAAAATAAATTTGAAGGGGGGGGGGGATTGACATATTTGAGAAGATTTTTCACTTACAGCCTAAAAATATTGGTTTGATCCAAAAGTTAGATTCTCTCTTTTAACAAATGCCATGATAGTCATAATCCTGTTAAAATTTAAACCTACCATCATATTTTCGAAATGGCTCATTTATAAACGTTGTCGTTGTCGTCGTCGTTGTCGTTGGAAAAAATGTTTTATAAAGGCACTTTTACGCCAACGACAAGGACAACGCCAACGACGACGACAACGACGACCTATTTATAAAAAAAATCCAACGACAACGCAACGAGAACGAAATTTTTTCTTTCAAGTTGGAGAAGTTTTGCATTTTAAGTCAGAATTTTAAGGATTAACTATATTCTCCACACGTTTTCCTTCAAAACTCGTCTGAGAATGCGAAATTTGTCCAATTTTGAATGAAAATTTCGTTGTCCTTGGCGTCGTCGTTGTCGTTGGCGTTGTCGTTGGATTTTTATAAATAAGTCGTCGTTGTCGTCGTCGTTGGCGAAAAAAAGGGTTTTATAAAAAAATATTTCAACGACGACGACGACAACGACAACGTTTATAAATGAGCCATGAACTCAAGAATATTAACTGTAACAATCTTATTTGTTTTTCAGCCTTCACCTGCAGTTTATCAGCTAATAAAGGAGTGATGTGCGGATCTGGTCAGTCCCATCGGTTTTACTACAATTCCAAACTCAAGAATGTGAGAGCTTCCAGTATCAAGGTACTTACCTTTTCTTAACACGGCAAGGCCTGGTCCGCCTCATAAACTCTGGATAGAGAAACTCATGCTGAACACGATGGCGCGGGTCATTTTTCTTCAATGATGGGTTAAGTAGGTGTAAATAGGTCCAAGAAGAAAATTGTGTATGGTCAAAATACAGCTGGATACAAAATTTTTGAAGTGGTACACCATGACTGTCATATGACACCCAGGCTTATAATACACTAAAATGACCACGAGGAATCAAGCTTTTGAAATATCCTAAAAATAACTCTTTTAATTTTCAAAGTCAAGATAAATACTACTTTTTTGTTAGGCTAGGATTTCCAAAATTCTCCCTTGACTTTCTACAAGCCATAACTTTTTGTAGAGATGACATATAGCTAAATAGTCAAACGAAAAAAGACCACCAGAATCTGACAGTCATTTTGAATGGGAATGCAGCGCTATCTTATTACAGTCAAACCTCGATTTAGTGGCACCCCTGATTCAAAATCGTGTTTTGGCGTTGTGTTTTTGACCCATTTTTTGATCACTTCTCTCAGGCAAGTTACCACCTATTTTGTAGCTCATCTTACTGGCTACAAAATGAGTGATAACTTGCCTGAGAGAAGTGACCAAAAATGGGTCAAAACACAACGCCAAAACACGATTTTGAATCAGGGGGTGCCACTAAATCGAGGTTTGACTGTATAAAATCAATAAATGAGTTGTAACACAAATCTCTCCTTAATTTTTGCCATAAAAATGCTTCATTTGACAAAAGATTCGTGTTCAGCGTGGTCGATTTGCTTAGCAAACTGCACTATAAACTTAAAAACACTGTCAAATTTTGAATTCTCTCAAACCATGAAGAATCAAATTGTTATTGTCCTGAGAAGAATTCAAAACCCGTATCTGGTTTTTCGGCAAGTTCGGGGTACTCTGTCTCCAGTTTTCAAGCGATATGGAAAAAGCGGCAGCACTTCGTTATATGACTTTGGAGTGCTCTACAAGAATCTTCAAAAAAAATTCTCAACGAACTCTTTGAAAAAGACAATTCTGGAGGTTTCCTGGTGAGCCGCTCGAAATAACTCCAAAGAGTAGAGTGCGAGACGAAAGAGAAGTGACCCTGTGCATTTGAATTTGCCAAATTTTCATTTGCATCAATAAGTATGATTCTTTAACACTGCTGTGAATGATTTTTAGGATGTGATGGTAACTCCAACAATTTTGCCAGCCGAGAAGATTGCGAATCCTACTGTGGTGTGGTGGCTGTCTAACGGAGGTACTCGGAAAGAAATGAGTTTGGCCAGCTGATGGTGTGCTCTCCTCTGTGCCCTGCCCTTCTTCACATGAATGCACCAGTGTGTCCACTGGAGCTAGTGTGATCAACAGGTGTTGCCCTACTAGAGGTGGGTTGGGCTTACATTTTAGTTGGAACCCGGGCTTGCCCAACTTCGTCCGACGAAGAATTCCAAAGTTGAGTAGTATTTTTCCCTTTTATTTTAGCTTTTTATTTACATGTAGAATTTTTTTGGTCCTATCAAAAACTTTTAGACCGAAAGTCTCGTATTCTAAACTTTTTTAGTGCTACCATTTTGTCTTAACTTAAGCTTTTATAAAAAGTTTAAAAAAATAATAAGTGAGGACTAAAGTCAAATCGTGAATACTCGAATATGAGACACCATGAACCAAATAGTGGATATTAAACAGTATTGTGACCTACTTAAACTTTTCCATTTGAAGCCTATATTTGCTCTCTACCTCCTCAGCAAGGAAATGCTTGCAGTTCCTCGCTTCCGCCGCTCGTTTCTACTTCAACATTGTCAGGAAAGAGTGCACTCAGTTCACCTACAATGGATGTAGTGGAAATTTAAACAATTTTGGCAATCTTGAACAATGCAACAACTTCTGTTTGTCAGCAGGTAATCACTTAAAAGGGCTATCTCAGAGTTGGCGTGCTCGACATCGCACGTATACCGAAGACTATTAAAAGTGAAAATCAGCAAAATGTTGAATAACCGATTGTGAAATGCGCTGATAACCCAACCACAAACGCCGAACACGCAGTCAGCTAGAAAATTAGTCAATTCTAAAAAATGTTGAAAGTGTATCGAAACTATTTTAATTGGAATAGAAACATTTTTGTGTGCTAAAATAAGACATTTTTCACCATCGTGTAGCTAAATCCTCATCTTTCAATCGTGGGGTCACACAGGGGGGGGGAGGGAGGGGCACATTGGACTTAAGTGGGGTGGTTATAGTCATATCGAGTGGGGTGGTTATACTCATATTACTCCAACACTTTTCGGAGTCTAGGATAAATATTTGATTATTTTATATAGTCTCAAAAGAGGAGTGAAATTTGACTAGAAAAGGAAATTTTGCGATCTGAAGTTAATTTAATTTTTATTTTAACCCCTAATGTTTTTACACCAATCGTTGTTACCGTGAATACACTCGACAAAATCACACCAGCACGAACACATGGCACTGACTCAACAATTTTGCCTTGAGGTCAAAGTAATAAAACGTGAAGGACCTGGACAATCTCTAAAACCCAAAAAATTAAGATGTTAACATAGTTTTGAATATTGTGGTCTATCGCATATAAAAATTCTGGTATAATGCTTTTTTATGCACAAAGAATTCACTTTCGAGTGATTTGTGTCTAAGGTGGGGAACGATTGGCGGCAGGAAAAATAGCGGCGGAAAAACGGCGGAATTTTTATATAGAGATTTGTGTGTGTTTGCTTTGTAACTTAACACGGCAAGGCCTGGTGCGCCCAACATGCGCGTTAGATAGAGAAACTGATGCTGAACACGATGGCACGGGTCCTTTCGCTTCAATCATTGACCAGTTGGTAAAAATAGGTCGAGAGCTATACAAATTGTGCGTGGTCAGAATCCAGCTGGGTACCCACAGATTTTCAAGTGGTGTGCCATGATGCTTATACTACACCCACGGTCATAGTATACTAAAATGACCGAAAGGAGTCCAGCTTTCGAATAACCATAAGCACAAGTTCTTTTGGTTTGCAAAGTTGAGAAAAATCACCATTTGTTTGCTGGGGAAAGATTTCATAATGTCCTACTTCGACTTTCTACAAGCCATAACTTTGTATAGAGATGACATTTAGCTAAATTCTCAAAAAGAAAAAGAACGGCCAAGATCTGACGGTTATTTTTTCATTAAATAAAGCATCATTTTGTGATGAAATTGCGACAACATAGACAAAATAAATAAGTCGTAACACAAGTTTCTCATAATTTTTTTCTACTACAGAAACCTTTAACTCTGACACCGGATTCATGTTTAGCATGGTCACTTTGCATACGAAACTCCTTTTTAAGGGACCATAGCCGTCGCTGACAACGAGTATTTCAAATGTTTGAACTCGCGCGGGACAGTTCTTTTTCGTCTCGCACTGTACTCTTTTGACTTGCTTCGAATGACTTAAAAGAGTACAATGAAAGACAAAAAATTGTCCAATTGTGACTCGCTACAGTTTTTTCGAATTGGCGCGTTTTGGTGCTCAGTCTGGGACACACGTTTGAGCCCGTCCTAACATGCGCTGGCCTTCCCCTTGCCTAAGGCCTAAGTTAAAAAAGTTAAAAGAACATGCAAAAAACAGTCAAACAATGAATTTAAAAAATTCAATTCTGTAGCGAGTCACAATTTGTAGCGAGTCTCAGTTTTAACGTAAAACAACGGAAAAACAGCCCATTTCAAACAAAATGAAGCTTTATGCTATAAACAGCACATATGTCGTACCTGGTATTTGCTACTACGGTCGAATAATCTTCATGTGTAAGTCCGAAAATGTGAAGCCCGAAAGAATGGAATCAGCATAAGTTTAATTCGCACAAACGAGACAACATTAGAAATCCCAGATAAAGGGCTTTCTTATGAGCATAAAAGGAAATGATGGGCTGAATAAGTTCACTGCTCACCAGCCTAAAAAAAAACCATCCATTTTTAAAAAGTCGCTGCGAAATAGGATAATTATAGACACTGCATCAAAGTTTTTACGCCTGATTTTGCGATAGTCATGCTCAGGAGGTCTGGAAGCTAACAGGTAGTCAAATGATACAGTCGGGAATTCTCGTGTTAAGTGTGTGCCCAACCTGGATGTCACTATTACGCAGGGCTCCGAATGAAAAATTTCGAAAAAAGGACATTTGTGTAAAAAAAGGACATTTTGACTATTTTTGAAGTAAAAGGGTCATTTTATCGGCTTTACATAGCTTTGACAATTAGATAATTCAAAAAAGCGCCTATTTGAATAATCAGATACTTCAAAAAGATGATATTACGCCAATTAAGATAGTTCGCCAATCGCTTTTTTCGTTTATAATACGTTTTGACAATCGGATGATTTACCGAAAACTACTTCGACAATCACTAACTTTGCCACATAGTTTTCTGTACATAGTTTCTGCCACATAGTTTTCGGCAACGTCTGCGCACTGTGTTGTCGAAATATGTGCTATGGTGAAATGTAAATTAGCTAAATATACTGAATATGAATCATCCGATTGTCAAAACGTATTATGAACGAAAAAAGCGATTGGCGAACTATCTTAATTGGCGTAATATCATCTTTTTGAAGTATCTGATTATTCAAATAGGCGCTTTTGAATTATCTAATTGTCAAAGCTATGTAAAGCCATATGCAGTGCTGTTGCCATTTTGAAGCAAAAAAATATTTTGACTAAATTTTCAAAAATAAAAAAAAGATTTGAGGTGCCGAAAAAAGGGCAACCAGACAAAGCAACATCAAAACTATTTTGTCGCGCGACAATGCAACAAATTTTGCTCTTTTTCAGATTTTTCGAAGGATTTTTTTCAAGATATTCATTTAGGTGTTCATGGTTAGCGTTCCCGATCAATATGCGCATCTTCAAATTTAGAATTGACTGCTAAATTGTAAATTATTCTCGAGACATTAATGATTTATTTGTTGCACTGTCGCGCGACCAGTGATTTCAAAACTCATCCTCAACCTCACCTCAACCTGAGCCTCATCCTCAACTCAACCGTAAACTCACCTCATCCTCAACCGAAAAAAATTAAACTCAACCTCATCCTCAACTTCAACTGCGAGTTGAGGTTGAGGATGAGGTTGAGTTTACGAGTTGAGGTTGAGTATGAGGGTGAGTTTTGAAATCACTGCGCGCGATAAGAGCAAAATTTATTGCATTGTCGCGCGATAAAAAATGTTTGTTTGTTATTTCGTCGCGCGACAAAATGACAAAAAAATTATTTTGTCGCGCGACAAATGTTTATTTAAAAATATTTTGTCGGGCGACAAAATAGTTTTGATGTTGCTTTGTCTGGTTGCCCAAAAAAGGGCAAATCTTTTAAAAAGGACGATTTGGAGGCCTGCTATTGCACGGCCCCTCAAAATTTGAATTTTGTTGTATTAGAGAAAATTGGCGCCAAACAAAAAATTATCGAAAATAGTAGATTTTGAGGCGTTTTTGTTTCACTCCTCAGACATAGTTTTTACATTTCTGGTTTATCCATGCTTATAGTCAAAAGATTCTTCACATTAAGGGCTTTCGAATGAGCCATCACTTGCCCGAAAAACTTGCAAAATTTCGAAGCCACAATTGATTTATGTGAATATTTTCAAGAAATTTTATTGACATAGTTGACTCGACTGAAATCCTAGCAATATTTCTTGTCAAATTTTCCTGAAACGCAACTGGAGGCTCAATAGAGGAGTAAATTTGCTACATTTTGGTACCAAGGAAGTATGCAAAAAATGCAAATTTAGGGTGTCCAATGCAAAAGTTAGATGAAAATGCAAAAACCCCTACTTTTATTCGGGAAAATGCCAATTGTTTCACTCTTGTGGTCTGAGATTTCTGAAAAATGACTTCTAAGGACTTTTTTATAGTTTTTCGTGAGACTTTATTTGTCCCGCTATCTTTTAGTGCATAAATCTTCGGAAACAATGCGAATTTGCGAGTTTTTTATGCGAGACAAAGATTTCTGTTTTAGGTCTAGCAATGGTCAAGACTCGAAAAATGCAAAAAGATGCTAAAGAACAGCCGATAATCGGGAAATTCCAAGGTCTGGCACACAAGCGATGGTCTGAGAAGTCAATGATGAAGCAACTTGATGTGCAGAAGAGAGAAGCAGCAAGTGCAAAAGCAAGAGAAGTGTGGAAACTTCGTCATCGTAAGCTGTTTCATCCGGTTGTACCTGATATTTTGAAAGAACTTTTCTTTTAGTAAAGCAGGCTAATGAAAAGCTGAGAAAGGCAGAAAAAGATAAGGCCACACAGAATCAGCTGCAACTGGAAAAAGAAAGAAAAGCAATTCTCTCAGCCAAACGGAAGCAAGCAGCTGCAAGTATTGCCGATTGAACCTTCTAACTGCATTCCGCCGTCTCTTCATCTTATCCAGGGACTTTGCCAAAACGTTATCGAAGAAATTGAGAAAGAAGTTCCTTCAAGGATCAAACAATTTGAAGCCGTATACAAGGAGCTCAAAGTAGACAAGAAAGCTTGGCATCAACGCTTTACAGGTAATGAGAAATCATTTAGGTTATGTTCTACTCCTCAAATTAGGCAACCACACTCGGAAGCTTCTTACTGGAGACGGACCGCAAAAAATAACAGATGTTATTTTTGACTATCCTTCGTGTACTGGCTACAGGACGCTACTAACTCTTCTGGGCAAAATGCAAGCTATGGCAAAAGGATCTTTCCTCTCGGGTGCTGAAATCGCAAAATTCAAAATGTGGTCCGAAGAATACTTTGAAACAATGATGGTACGACTTTCAGATTTGTTTTTGACATGATTTATCTAGGTAGCAAATATATTAGACATGCTTTCCGCAAATGCCAGTCACTCCAAAGTGCCACATCCTTTGCCAACACGTCAGTGAATTCATGGATAAGCATCGTTTCTGGGGGCTTCTGTCTGAGCAGTCAATAGAAGCCTTGCACTGCAAAGTTAATGGTGATGAAAGAAGGCTCTCCTGCATGCGTGAAAGGATGAAGACACTCAAGAAAATATTGGAAGACTCTTTTGTGAGAAATATTTTGTTTGATGTGAAAGTTTTTGATTTGTGATTGTTCAGGTTTTCAATAAATTTGTCTAAATTCCAGCAAAGTACCTAAAATCAAAAATTGTTTGAAAACGCAGAAAAAGTTTTTTTGAAATTCGTGGCGTTTTGTTTATTTTTAACTGCTAAGGATTGCAGTTTTTGAGGGGCCGTGATTGGCTACCAGACAAATTCCAATATTTTTGGAAAATGTCGCGCGACATTTTCCAAAAATATTGGAATTTGTCTGGTAGCCATGCTATTACGGCTTTATCCTTTTTTCGCTATAACAATTTTGGGTGTAGCAGGATATAGCCGCTATAACGATGTTTGACTGTATAAATAATGCTTTTTAAAGTACCGCAAAGACAAACTTCGATAATCCGCAATGATTGCGGCGCAATCCAATTTATTCAATCTCGAAAGCAGATATAACACGACTTAAAACAAATTTTTTCACCATTGAGGCCAATTAAGGGTTAAATGGCACATTTTGCCTGGGGCGTTTCAGCTGTGCCATTTCGTACTGGCCATTTTGGCTGTGCCACTTTGTCCGGGGTACTTTTTGCTGTAGAATTTTGCCCTAAAAATCTTAAAAAGTGCTTTAAAAAAGCTCAACTGAGGGGTAAATGGCATATTTTGCCCGGTTTCGGAGTTAAATTCCACAGCCAAAATACCCGGGACAAAAGGCTCAGCTTCGATGTTCAAAAATTTTGTTTCGAGGCGTGTTATATGTAGCGATTATGCTGTGAGATTTTTTCCAATAAGAAGTGAAGGTTTCAATCGATTTCACCTATTTTTGCCGGCGGAAAAAAATGTTGCCCGGAATAATGGACTTTTAGCTCAAAAATATTACTTCTACCTGTTTCGAACATAATTGGCAGTGTACTATGTCTCGTGTTTATTTTTTTCTTTGTATCTATGTTGACTTTGTGAAAAAATCTTATTGGTATATCTTTCCTTTTATTACCCAGTATTATTTTCAGCGTTATAAAGCATTCAAGCATCTAAAAACCGCAAAAATGTCTGAGCCTAATGAGCGAAAGATGGCAATTATGCCAGGTAACAGAGATTCCAGTGATTTTGTTTTTGACAATTGTACCTGTCAATTTTTAGGCAAGTTGCAAAATGGAGGGAAGATCCAGAGTGCTGAAGCTACCGAAGTTGTGCTCAATGCCTATCCGCTCAAACTGAAGATGGCGATCGACAAAGTATACAAGTATGAGCTGAAAATAACTGCAATCAAAGAAGTCGGCAAGCCTCGAGAGCTGTTCAAAGGACCTAAGAACGAGTAAGTTTAATCGTCCCTAGTGTCCTTTTATGGCCTGCCAATTTCTAGCGTGGCCAAGCAAGAGCGCATGCAACTGCTATGGGAGCTCTATCACCAGCTGTTGAAACAGAATCCGGATTTCTTTGGCGGCAGGGACAACATGAAGACTTACACCTTTGACTGCGGTGTTAATTTCTACTCGATCAACAAGTTGCAGCTGAAGGAGCGTGAGATGAAAGAATTCAAACTGGATTATGTACGTATTGAAGTTTCTCATTTTTTCCAATCTCTTTAATTGTCAATTTTAAGGCCAAGTTGTCTGAGCACTCGCAGGTTTATCTGGAAAGCGTGTTAATGCCATCGTTGCAGAGCTGCTGTGCTGTGTGGATTCCGCCATCAATTTGAAGAGCTCAGACGCCATCTTGGAAAGTGGTGATCGATCGGCTGTGCAGTTTTTGGAGATTCTCAGTAACCAGGAAATGCTGAAAATGTAAGCTGACTAGCTGATGTTGTATTCACAATTTTTGAGCTCTCTATTTAAGCGATGACTACTACATTTTCGCTAACAAGATGTTCGAGAAGAAAAGCGTTATCAATCTACGAAATGATCCAGAATCGTCAAGCAAGGAATGCAGAAGAATATTCGTTTTATTGGTGATTCCATTCAGAGTGCTGCTCCGGTGGTTCAGATCTATCGTTCGTTTAATGTGTTTTTTAATTGTGTCGTTACTATATCGTCGTTTTAGCTAAGAAGTCCGCATTCTTTCCTGTGGTTGATCTCTGTCGTTTTCTGACCGATTTTCTGCCTGGCCGAGAAGATTTGGAACGCAAAATCTTCAACGGAAATGGATTGATTCTGGCTCGAAACAACTGAAAGGTGTGTGAATTACAAGATCCTGTTATTTAGCTCATCGACTTTCTTGTTCAGATATCAGCGTTGTGACTACTCATTTGAAGGACACTCAGCGTACTCTGATGATCAGTGGACTCACAGACAACCTGCCAATCGTATTGACTTTGACTTCAAGGGCCAGAACATTTCGGTTGCCAAGTACTATGAGCAAGTCTATAATCTTCGCCTTCGCCATCCGGATCTGCCATGTGTCATAGAAAAGCGCGCAGTTTCATCGGGTGATAAGGGTGATAGGACCAATGAAAGTTACTACCCAATGGAGTTGTTGAAAATCCTCGATGGACAGCGTGTTCCTATTTCCAAGCAGTCGCCAGCACTCGTATTATTTCGAATGTTTTCGTTTTCAATCTGCGACAACTTTTGTTCAGGTCGATAACTTGATTCGCAACTGTCAGCTCCTTCCGTCTCGTTTCCGCCAGAAATTACTGATCAGAAAGAAAAGGCACGTCTCGACGACAGCAACCCGTTCTTCAAAGCTCATAAGATTGGAATTGACTCCCGATTGATCGAAGCCGATGCCAATGTTCTATTTCCTCCGTCGATTATCTACCCTCAAGCTTCGGAAGAGCCAAGTCCGGATGGTCGCTTGAATTGGAGGATGGCACCTAATCGTCACTATTTAATTCCTGCTGTGGCCCTAAAGTGTGGGCGGCTGTGATCGTGCAAAATGGGGTTCCTCCTAATGATTGCATGTGAGTGTCCTTTTTTATTTGCTTGTAAAAGTCTGTCTATTGCAGGAACTTCATCAAGAGAATTGTCGAATCAGCTCAGAGCCGTGGTGTACAGATTAATCCTCCGAACCGCTACGAAATGTTTGAAAGCACCGATGTTGAATACATTCGAGACAAGTTTGGATTTTTCAAGGTGGCGCAGTCTCCTTCATAGTCTATCGCTATTGATTATTGTTTTAGAAAAACGGTTGCAAATTTGTCATGTTCGTCACTCGAGAGAAGTTGGATCCTGTCCATCACACATTCAAGTTGATGGAAGTCGAGTTCGGTATCACAACGCAGCATGTTTCTTCGCAGACGATGATGAAGGCGATTGGAGACAGAGGTGCATTTATGGTCATCGACAATATTCTTCTGAAGTCCAATCTGAAGCTGGGTGCGTGAACCACGGTCTAGGAACTGCTCGAGCTAACCGTCAATTCAGACATGATGTCATGTAAGTTACTTGTGATCGACTAACAATTTGAGTAAACCTTTTTTTCAGCGGAAAGGAGTGGATGAGCTCGTCTCGCATGTTTGTTGGAATTGATGTGTCGCATCCGGCACCTCAGTCTTTGTTCGAGCGCGAAAAGGGTGTGGCTCCCAGTTCGCCTACTATTGTTGGGGTAAGCTGTCTTATACTTTTCTCTGCTTATGATAATTCATTAGTTGGCCTATACGCTCGGGAATCCAGTCGACATCGGTGGAACTTATTGGATGCAGCAGCCTCGTGTCGCTCATGTGGAAGATCTTAAGTTGCAGGTAGTTCAGGCAATGCTCAATTTCAAGAACAAGATGGGAAGTCTGCCGAAGCATTTAATTGTGTTCCGTGGTGGTGTCAGCGAAGGCGAATATCGGATTGTGAGTTCTTGTGTATTACTGTGCTGAATATGGGTTACACATTCCACTTTAGGTTCTGGACTTTGAGCAACAGGCTTTCTATGATGCCTTCGATCAGTTGGAGAAGTTGCACCCAGACTTCAAAGTGCCAGCTCTCACGATCATTGTTGTCCAGTGCAAGTCGAATTATCGTATCGTGCCTACCAAAGTCAATCCTAATGCGAAGCCGATGGATCAGAATGTGCGTCCGGGAACCTGCTTGGACAAGAGAGTGATGCATCCGAATTTGACCGAATTTCTTATCGTTGCTCACAAGGCTATTCAGGTATTTGTTTTTGGTCATTGCTTAAAGTTATGTTGTTTCCTGTACTAGGGTACTGCCAATCCTGCACGCTGCACCGTCATCTACGATTCTACTCCTGGGAGAATGCCGTTGGAAGAAGTTGAGAACGTCACCAATTGCCTCTGCTACGCTCATGGGATCGTCACTTCTCCAGTGTCTGTGCCTGCACCGCTCTATTCGGCTTCTGATCTGGCTAAGCGTGGCATGAATAATTGGAAGACCCACAAGTAAGTCTATTATCATTAACTTCTAGAATTTAGATAATTGGTTACTTTTAGCTTTGGATCTGATGAACATAGTTCAGCAGATGGTCGTTTCGTCAATCGCGGGAACAGCGAAGCATTCTTCGGGGATATGAGTCAGAAGCTGAAGCCGATCATTCCAACCAAGTTCTGGGCTTAAATATTTCAACGTTTACCATTTATTCTCCTCTCGTTATGTTTCCTCTCGATAAAGTTTACCTGCTGGTTAATTGTTTTGTTAGATATGGCGCAAGTGGTGCGTCACCTCAGGTGACCGAGTTTACTGGGTGTTACTTTCGTGATGGAGTACATGGTCCATTACCGGGTGATGTATAACCGGGTTGACAACGTTTGCTTGTAGTTTAATGTTTGCCACTGCCAGTTCTCTTGAAGAGATTTTCGGGTGCTCAACCAAGATTTAAAAGTGGTAATAGTAGAGCTCGTGAGAGTTAAGAAAGTGTGCTGAATATTTCTGGGAAATAATTGCTCTACGCTGAGATACAGATTCTCAAAGTCGAGGGGGCTACTATTAGAGGCAGGGCTACTATCACAGGAAATACGGTATTTATATGAAAACCAGCTCCTCAACTTTGACGATCTGTTTGTTAAGGCTGATAAAAAATGACAAATCTATTTATCGCATTTTCTTAGCGCTGAGATCTATTCATTCCGCTTGTTATGTATTGGATGTTTTTGTTTGTTTTTTTCGCTTGTTATGTATTAGATGTTTTCCCCAGAAATGTGGTTCTAGTAAATTCAAAAAAATTAATCTTTTACCGAATGAAGAAAAATTTTGCGATTATTGGTGGATTGAAAAATAAATCCACCGTATTAAAGAAAAATCGGTACCAGTTTTTGAAACCAAGTGGGAGGCGACAAGCTTTCAGGTTTTTGTCAGTGATACTTGTCGACTTTGTTTCACTTTTCATACCGGTACATGCAGTTATGGTCGTAGATAATTTGTTATTCTAAGTTGCGATGCATTGTATATACTGCAGATTATCGATGCCGCCTAGTCATTAATGACCCCAATGAATTCCATCCCACAGGCAAACTTTCGATAATTGAGTATTTCATCGGCAAGAGTCGGCCGTTACTGAGTTTCAAGTTGTATTATGAATACTCAGTTGTGTAACCCTTAATTTTTTGTAATTTTTACATTGTTGTAGCCTGCACTCCTGGTGACATAGCTTATGTAAATCCTAACACAAATCTACCCTTCCAGTGTAATGCTGCTCTAAGCAACAGCTGTCCGAACAATTTCTTATGCACCTACGATGCTTTGTCAACCAACAGCGTGTGTTGTGGTGCCACCAGCATGGGTTTGATTTTAAATCTCTATTCAGTCGGAATGTTGCAAGTAATTTTTCAATATTTTAAGAGGTCTGCCCGGAAGGAGAAAAAGCTTATGTAAACGCTGCAGATATGTCTGTTAGGGAGTGCTTGATCAATGTAGACGGTAAACCATTTATTTGTTAAAGAAAGTCCTTTGAGTACTTGAACCTGGATTTTTTGGATTAAATTAAAAAATCGCCAAATCAAGTGCCCGATTAGACTGTAGCTTCCCAACACTACAACTTATTTCAGGCTCCTGTCCAGCCATGTATCTCTGTCGCTTCAATTCCCAAAAAATCGATACTACTGCTGTGCATCCATCTCTGGAGGTAACTACGCTACAATTCATACAGCCTTTTAATAGATTCATACCACATGAACAAAATTTGTGTGTGTGTGAAATTTTTTTTTTAATTTTAAACTGAGAAAAGTTGCCCATAAGGGACTGCAAAGGGTAAGCAAATGTCTAGGGTTGTCGGATCGGATATACGATTTCGGATAATTTCGGATATTACCGTATGACCTCTATTAATCCCCCACTCTCTAATAATCCCGAGCCCCCCATTTTTTGACTAGGATTTCAAAGTTACCGTATTTTCTCTATTAATGAACCCTCACTAATAATGAACCACCCTCGATTTTTTGACTAGGATTTCAGAGTTAGGGCCATTTTCGATTTACAATTTCAACATTTTTGAAGGGTTGAAAAATAATGAACCCGGGTGCATTAATAGAGAAAATACGGTAAGAGCATTTTTGATTTACAATTTCAGAATTTTTCAGGAGTTGAAAAATAATCCCCCTGGGGATTAAAAAAGGTTATACGGGTTATGGTATACATCTCCCCACATATATCTCCCCAACACTTATCTCCCCAACATATATATCCCGACATATTCTCCCAGCATATATCTCCCCACATATATCTCCCCATCATATATCCCCCAGATATACAGTCCACCACTGAACCTGTTTGATCCATCGGTACACAACCTAATTACGGCTCTAGGTAAATTCACCCTTTACAAACTGCCTCTTTACATATTCGTCCCTCGGTAAATTCCCACGCGGTGAATCCCTTTCTAAATTTTTGAGGTTATAGGTTCAAATCCTGGTGCAGTAGGCATTATTTTTTCTTGAATAACGGTCATAAAATATTCATTTTAAGATCACTAATCCTTAAGGTGGATAGGACACTAGTGATGGAAGCGGGACGGACGGTCCCGAAAGTCCCGTCCCGCCAAAGAAATTTTTTGCCAAAGTCCCGTCCCGGTGGTCCCGAACTTTCAGAGTAAAAGTCCCGGTCCCGGTCCCGGAAATCGAGAAAAATTCGGGACTTTTTTATTTATTTCATCGTCAAGAAATTTACACATTTTAGCTTTTTCGCAAATTCATCATTATTCTTCTTATCAATCTTTTGCTTTCGTGCAATTTTTTCTCTTGTCTTTCGTCTTTCAAGTCTTTCGTCTTTCTTCGTCTCTAGTCTTTCAAAAAGAGTAGGTTCAATTAACTCAACTTTTTTAAAGAAAAACGAAGGTTCATGTCCTGTGCTAGCGAAAATAGCTCGTCGCTACTTATGAGCTCCAGCTACAAGCGTACCAAGTGAACAGCTATTCTCGGTGGCGCGGGATGTATACGACTACAGGCGTTCAAATCTTTCTCCAGACATGCGGAACAATTAATTTTTTTGAACAAAATCTACGCGTCGTTAATTTCAACTACTAGCTCTTTTGTGATGTAATATTGTGAAATGAAGTTTTTTTGCAACAATGCTTTTACAGTCGACTCTGGATAATCCGTCACCCCTTGGGACCGGCCGTGGGGTGACGGATAATCAAGAGTGACGGATTAGCCTAATTTGCCTAATAAAACATTGACTTCAACTCGTCAAAGGTAGATGGTCTTTTTAGAGTATTTTGGTAATTTTTAGGCTAATGAATTTTAGGCTACTGCTTAGGAATTTAGGCTTAGGCCAGGTAGGCCGGCGTATGTTAGGACGGGCTCAAAAAATGCTTTTCAAACATTAAAGAAAGAAAACATGTTTTAGTCCGTCCTAACATACGCTGGTCTACCCTTGCCTAAAGCCTAAGCTTAATCTAATGTGACCAAAGATTAGTCGAAAATACCATGAAAAGACCATGGTACCTTAACGATTTTAAGTCAATTTTTCTGAAAAAAGAGTTCGTTTCATTGATCAGAAACTGATAAGAAATGTTTCTTTTATCTTATTGAACAGAAAAAACCAGTTTAGAAGGTGTTTCTGGGTTACTTTTCGAAAATTTAGAGCAGAGGCCCCAACGGCATAATGCCCGAGAGTTGACTGTATTAGAAGTCCCGAACGAAACTTTTTCTGGTCCCGGCAAAATTTTTGAAAAGTCCCGGTCCCGGTCTCGAAATTTTTTTCTTAAAGTCCCGTCCCGGTAGTCCCGAAATTTCAATATTCCATCACTATAGGACACCACCTGGTACCTGCCCTAAATAGAGATTCACCTCCAGAATCCAAAATTTTGAATTTTAGCTAAAAGTTATTAAAAATTAATACACCCTATCCAGAATTGTGTCCTGAAAACGGGTTGTTAATGGTTGACTTGCAGAAACCCCAGTTCTGGAGTAGTTTCGTAGCCAGTAGCGCATCCAATTCTGAAGTGGTTTAGGTAGATGGCGATGTCTGGGATAAATGGATGTGCGTGGCGAATTCAGCGAAACTCAGAAGTACGCCATAAAATTGCATTTTACTATTAGCAAAACTTTTTGTGTGCAAAACAGATTTTGGAGCTCAAAAAACATTTAAAATTGCATCAAATGAACGACCACTTGGTGGTTTGGTTGGTGCATGGATTATCGAGTGGAACTGAGGTAAGATTATAGAAAAAAATTAAAATTATAGGAGTTGCTTGTAAGAAAAAAAGATTAATTTGAAAAATTTGCGCAGAATCCGCGCCTTCTGGATAATACTACACGAACACTACATGAGCACCACTGCCTAGCTAATTCCACCTGGCTAGGTGCCTCTAGCCCTACTTGAGTACCATTAGGGTACCACTGCCTAAATCATACATTCGAGCATCACTAACTGGGTACCACTACCTAAGTACCTCCACTTAGGTACCACAACCTGGCTACTACCACCGCAGATAGTAGTAACACTAATTGGGTAGCCCTTCCTGGCTAGCACCACTTGGACACCATCTAAACGGTATGTAGTGTTGTAAGACAACTATAAGTTAAATAAATGTGGAAAATTGGGATTTGGGGAGATATACGCAGGAGAGATATATGCTGAGGAGTGAGAGATATGTGAGAGAAATATGTGGGGAGATATATACCCACAACCGTTATACGGTACGCGGGATTTTTCCCGATATCGGATCGTATATCCGAAAATATCGTATGTCGGATACCGTATATAAATCGAATATCCGAAAATACCGGATATCGAATACCAGATTTCCCGAAATTTAAATACTCCCAGAAAAACGAAGAAAATTTTTTGAAAAATTATTCCACAAGAATCACGAATTCTTAAAAAACAACTGAAACTTTTTTTAGTTCCCCCTCATTTTTTTCACCTGCTTTATTTATGATTACATCCGCGAATTCTGCCTTGGTAATGAGTAGGTCAGCGAACGACGGTCTTTTCGTCCCCGGTCATTTCGTCCCCGGTCATTTCTCCCCCGGTCATTTCGTCCCCTGGTCATTTCGTCCCTGGTCATTTCGTGCCAAAAGACGCCAATTTGAAATTTTCGAACAGGTTCAAATCCTGGTGATAACAAATATTTTTTCTAACTTAAGGGAAATCTAGGGAAATTAAGGGAAATCCAACTTCAAATCTAGGGGCAAACATTTTTTTTTCTTGAATGACAGTCATAAATTAGTATTTATAAGACCCATGAGCCTCAGGATAATAGGCTAACTCCTTGGTACCTCCTCTAAATAGGTACCGTAATTCCTCTAATAAGCCGCCCCCCCCCCTGTGATTCAAAATCGTGTTCTTGGCATGTGTTTTTGACGCATTTTTCGAAGACTCCTCTTTGGCAAGTACCCCTCAATTTGTAGCCAGTAAGATGAGCTACAAAATAGATGGTGACTTGCCTAACAGTGGTCTCGAAACATAGGTCAAAAACACAATGCCAGAAACCAGTTTTTTGAATTTAGGGGGGGCGGCTTATTAGAGGAATTACGGTATGCACCTCCAAAATCCGAAATATTGGATTTAATTGAAACTAATTAAAAGTGATTGTACCAATCCAGAATCGTGTCCTGAACATAGTGACCGCGCCGTCCTTCGCCGTCCTAATTTTTTTTTCATCGCCGTCCTGCATTTTAAACATATTTTTCACTATGAATTGCTTTTTTATCTCACAACATACAAATCAAATGATAAATCAGTTTTTATTTTTATACTTAATTTTCGGGCGACCGTCCAAGTTTTCTTTCATTTTTATTTCAAAAAATCGGGCCATCCTAATTTAACCGACTTTTTTAAAATTTTTGTGTAAAATCAGGACGGCCCCATTTTTTCGAAATAAAAAGAAAGAAACATGGACGGTCGCCTAAAAATAAAGTGTAAAAATAAAAAGTGATATATGATGTAAAATAAAAAAAGCTATCCATAATGAAAAATATGGTTAAAATGCAGTACGGTGATGAAAAAAATAGGACGGCGAAGACGGCGCGGTCACTATGGTCCTGAACACGGTTTGATAATGCTAAAACAGCATGAACCCTAGTTATGGAGTAGTTTCCTATGAGTATTTTCCTATCCCGTAGGGAATCCACGTGATAGTATGGAGGTGGTAGTAACGAGAAGTAGTACTTAAAGGGCATGCCCACGCTAATAAGAGGTGGTGCCCGGGAATTCAAAAAATTTTCCTAATCATCGAACTTCTGTACGGATTTTTTTAACTTGGTTTCTAACAAAACTATACCTAAAATTGAATTCTGGGCATTGTTTTGTTAGAAACCAAAATTGAAAAATCCGTGCAGAAGTTCAATGATTAGGAAAAAAATTTGAATTCCCGGGCACAACTTCTATTAGCGTGAGCATGCCCTTTAAAAGGGGGTGAAGCCATTTTAGGTTTGAAAAAGTGGCTTCCATGGCGCAGTGCGTAAGTGCTCCCGTTTTTTGGCTCAAAATGGTGTTTTCGGGTGTTGCAGGTTCAATCCTACGTAGCGGCACACTATTTTTTTGCTTGTTTGGCCAGTTTAGAGGTAATTTGGGTCGCTGATTCCGAATCTGGCGTCAAAAAAGTCTAATTACCTCTAAAATGATTTGTTTTTAAAATTGACCAATTTTATTTTTTAAGTCATTCAGGTGTATATTCACCTGACCGGGAGGTACTTACCCTATGTATAGAGTTGGGGAGTGTAAATTACAATGTTGGTGCTAACAAGCCCAATTCCTGACATAATTTGAAGTTAGAAAAAATATTTGTTATCACCAGGATTTGAACCTGTTTGAAAATTTCAAAAACTGTCGGTTTTTGGGGACGGAATGACCAGGGAACGAAAAGACCAGGGAACGAAATGACCGGGGGGCGATATGACCGGGGACGAAATGACCTAGTGCCAGGTTAGCCGCCGTTTGTTTTCTCATTCGAAACCTGAGAGAGTTAGCGAAGAGAAGACTGGACTCGAAAAAGCATCGCTCAGATGTCGCGCTGGATAACGAAATCGCCAAGAAATCGGAAGGCAAAAGTGTGCCCAGGAATAGAGTTATCGAAATGAATTTTAGATTTCGGATAATATCCGGTTATCCGAAATTTTTCCAAATATAGGATCGGCTATCCGAATCCGATATTTTCGCATATCCGACAACCCTACAAATTTCGCTTAACTGGGGAACGTGCAAGTGACTGAGTTTTTAACCATGTAAAGACTTATTTATTATTTTCCTATTCCATCCTTTTTCACATTTCAGATCTATGTCCTGTTGGAAAAGCTCTGTACCGTGATCCTTCTTCCAAAACAGCCGTCAGATGCACTATTAGCAGCAATAGCAGCCTTGTCCACCGGGGTATACATGTGAGAATTTCATTAATTTCGCCATGTGTGATTATCCGAAAAATGTCTATCGAGAAGAAAAAAATATACTGGTATGCTTTTTTGTGGATTGGATAGATTTCAAAAGTCGGATGTCAAAGTTCTGCATTTTTCGTTGTGTTACTGCCGCAGCTTATACCTAATACCTGTATGGCTGGAGCGTTAGTAGTTTTGCATGCAATTTGCCTAGAAAATTGAAAACGTTACAAGATTAAATTTAGAGAGGTTCTTCCGGTTACCCAGATACAGGATTGTTTAAGCGCCGGCTACCCGGGGGAGCGCCGGCGCTAATTGTGAACCCGGCGCAGCGCCGGCTTAGCGCCGGCGTTCCGCCGGCGCTCCGCCGAACAATCCTGCCCAGATAGCCCTGTTATTCTTTAAATATCTGCTAACATTTTTCAGGCCAATCCGATATTGCAAGTGCTTTCCAAGGCCATTGCTGTTCAGCCAGTTTCTTGTGTCCAAATAAAGCTGACTTTTTTCTAGAAGAAAACACTAGGATGCCACGTAAGATTTTTATTTTCTTTCTATTTTACGCTAAAAACTAATATTGCTTAAGGAAGTTGCACAGTGGGTGCCTTCATCACATGTCCTAACGGCTATACCTGTCAAAACACACAAGCAGAGTTCACCACTGTCATTGTTGCAAAGGAGATGTGATCTCGGTGTCAGGTAATAATTATGTGTTGATATGATCTCATACCAAGTCTTCAACAATGTCTGCTATTGTTTTAATGCATTGGTCTTTGAATTTGGGTGACCTGAATCTGATTTTTTGCTATTTTTGTATTTTATTTGGTTATATTTATATTGATGCTTCAAAACTTTGGTAATTTAAAGTGCCTGATGGCTGCCCTCCAAACGAATATGTGTTCATGAAAGACAACCAAATAGCCACTTGTGACCCCTTCAATCCACCCAATGCTCCTTGTCCGGCTGCCTATTCCTGTCAGTGGTCTTTGTCCAATCAGCGCTACCAATGTTGTGGCGCCACTTCAATCAGCACTCCAAAAGCCATCAAATCTAAATGTAGGATTGTTTACTTGACTGCATCTGTTCAGTGCCTTATTTCATAAATGAACTTGTAATATATATTTTAGTAGCTGCGATGGGATGTCCTAACAGGTTGGTTGATCAAGTATGTAGAAAAGTATCAACCACTAATAGAAAAAGACTTTACATAACTTTACTTGTGGTCAAATTTTAATTGTGATCAGGTTTTTGAACTCTGACCAGCGATGAAAATTTGCAATTGAGGAATGAAAGTAGTTGGAAAATGAATCTTCATTTGGTCATTTTCATAAAATATATATAATCTTTGACTATAATTTGACCCTAAGGTTGTCCTCAATTAGGTCAATTCGGACACACCGGCCTCGCAAAAAAATACTTTTTGAATAATTGAATTTTCTGTGTGGTTGACTAGTTTTTTGTGGTCTTGTGCTATACCCTAGACTAGTGGAGGACTAACTCTAGTTATGGACTGGACTGATTAAAAATATTTGTCTCCTGGGGTGGTAGTAACAATCAAAAAATCCGCGGATATTTATTCGCGGATACGGATAAATATCCGCGGATAAAATCCGTAGTAACAATCGAATATCCGCGGATATTATCCTTAGCCTGGTCGGGAAGCAGGATAAAAATTGCGGATAAAAATATTTTCTTATGTTTTTTAAAATCGATTACTATCCAAAAAACGCTTGAATAAGTTTGAATAGGTGTACTATACTACTAAAAAAGAAGTTTTGGTTAAAAATCAGTCTTTTTAGTCGTGTTTTTGCTGCATTAAATTTCTTCTTCAAAAATTATTGAAGGGGCATGCCCGTGCGTTTCAAAAAGTTAAGGCGGGGGACCAGCAATTTTTTTTCGAAATCGTTCTATTTTTCACTCGTTTTGCGTCAAATCTAATATTAATGACCTTATACTACTTTTAAAAACTAGGCAGAAAACTTAAAAAAGTCTGAATGCGTATGCATGTAAAACTTGATCGAGAAAGAAAAAAAGTGCTGGTCCCCGCCTTTTCTCCGTGTCGGGCACGGGCATGCCCTTTAAAATAATTTTTTTATCGTTTTAGCACAGAGAAAATGCTTAGCAATCATTAAAACAGTATTCCGAAAAGAAATCTATCTGGGCAAAAGTTATACTCTAGATTTTAACAAAAACTTTAAAAAAGAGCTTCTGCGGTTCCTAAGCGTACAAATTTTTTTGAGAAATACTTTTTCCATCCCTGTGTTAGACTTATTTTAAACTTTTGACAGATTTAAGGGAATACTTGTGCAAAATTCTTCAAAAACATGGTACAAAAAAAATTTAGGCAGTGTTTTTCGACTAATTTTGCGAAATAACACGTGAATAAATCTGAATAAAACATTTTCTTGCTATAAAGGGCCATTGCCGTTCCCGACAACGGTTGTCCCCGCCAATTCAAATTTTTTTCTGAATCATTGAACTTCTGTACGAATTTTCAACTTGGTTTCTAACAAAACTATACCTAAAATTAAATTCTAGCCTTGTTTTGTTAGAAACCAAGTTGAAAAATCAGTACAGAAGTTGAATGATGAGGCACGAAAATTTGAATTGGCGGAGGAAAGTTCAAAACAGGTGGCAATGGCCCTTTAAGGGGAACATAAAAATAGTAGTTTAACTTTTTTTACTTTTAGTGAAAATAACCATGCTCATATTTATTCGCAGATTTGATCCGCGGATAAGTCCATGGATATATCCCGAATTTATCCTTAGCTGCGGATAAATCCGCGGATTTTATCCGTATCCGCGGATATTTCTATCCGCGGATTTTATCCGTATCCGCGGATATTTCTATCCGCGGATTTTATCCGTTGATTGTTACTACCACCCCTGATAACTAGTCATAGACTGTTTTTTGCAATCCAATTTTTTGATTTTGCGCCCACATAATGATTCCATCCTTTTAGTCAAGTTGCATTCCGTGATCCTCAAACTAACTCACCCAAAATATGCACTGCTGCTGCTCAGAACTGTCCACTCGGGTGAGAGAATTTTTGAAACCCCACTTTCAAAATATTTTTCACTTTCTAATTGCAGGTATTTTTGCCAGTTCTCCACCTCGAACAGCCAGTTCCAGTGTTGTGGAATGGACGGAGGCTGTCCCAATGATCAGGTTGCCTTCATTGGAATCAGTGGAGAACCACAGAATTGTGCCATTGGACAGAGCACATGTCCAGTGGTTTTTCTTGTCAACGGTGAAATTTCTACCTGTTTTGATTGAAAAATGGTATAAATGGGTATTCAGAACACTGAGTGGCCAACAAATATGCTGTACCACCGGGTCTTCATGTAAGTCAACCAATGTGGTTTTTATCGAATACCTTAACCATAATTTTTTGCAGTATGCGCAGAAAACCAGGTGAATGTGGAAGGCATCTGCCTGAACAAAATGCATGTGGGCGAGCCATGTATCAATGGTAGGTTTGTGCTTGGATGGAAAATATCCAGTATGGACAGTAATCTTGACATTTTGAAACCAATAAAATTGAAAACTCCAGGCAAGTCAGTGAACATTCCTGTCAGTTTGGTGAATTTTCGTGGCAAATTTGTAAAAGCTTTCAAACTTAGTAATTTGTGATCAAATTTTAATTTTGATTTAATTAGCGTATAGCCCAGGTTTTCATCTTGCTAACGAGCTATTAGCTGGCTTTATGAGGTTTCAAATAGTTAGAGCGAAATGTCCCGGAATGGAGCAAATTTGTTCGTAAATTCGGTCCATTTAACAACTTTTTCTTCTAACTTTTTGAAACTTCATTCGGTCATTGTTCTTAGATTGTTAGAAAGCTGAGATTCTGCATTACCCGCTGCTGGAAAAAATTGAGTTGATTGAAAATAAATTGATTGAAAAAAGCAAGTTTTGAAGCGTTTATAAATTTTCAGGGAAAATTCATTAATTAGGATAAAAAATTTACAGATTCGCCGGCACACTTCACATCCATAACTTTTTAACCTAGATTAAGTCTCGACTTCTTATTATATTAGAAAAAAGATTTCCTTTGGTTCCTTCCTGCATTTTTAGCCCTACCTATCAGCTCTTGGTTTAAAAATTCTGGCTCTCTTCTCTGTTGATGCTGTCATCCTTCGCTCTGGCCTTAGGTATCTTCTCTCTTTTGTTCTTTTTTTCAGCTCTTGGTTCACCTTGTTCATCGTAAATGCAAATTTTTTTCTTTTTTTCAGACCATCAGCACAAAAGAGGAAATCGTCTTGCTGACAACCTTCTCAATTAAAATTGTCTTTCTGACTTAATAAAACAATTTTTTCGGGTAAAACAAAGTTAACTTGTAAAAAGAGTTCACGCAATCCAATATTGGAAATAGTTTAAACTGTTTTAATGGGTCAGGATTGGTGGACACACCTTGTTCATCAAAAAAATGTGTGTCTGATAAGAGTAGGGATCAAGCTTGTGACTTTTTTAATGTAATCTTTATTCACTGTTTAGTAGGGTTAGATTCGGTCGGTTTTTTAAGATCGTCGGTTGAAAAAAACAGGTTTTTTTCAAACCCGGTGTTCTGTTCCGGTTTTTTTCAAAATGTTTCGGTAGGTTAACCGACCTGTACCCGGTTTTCGGATAATTTTTGACTTAAATAAACCGATATTTTGCTAAACCCGGTTTTCCCGTATTTTTCGGTCGGTTTTCGGTTTCGGTTTATCGACCAAAAAAGTCGGTTTCGGTTAAGCGACCGAATCCAGTCCTACCGTTTACGTTAAAAATTTTCTATGTCAATTTTTAAACTTTTATTGCTTGTTCATGCTAAAGATAGATAAATGTATTAGAACCGGATATTTTTGCTTTGTATTGAGTTTTGCTTACTGAGTTTTGATCAACAAAGATAAAGATTTGAAAGTAAAACCCCAATGTTCTAAGGCAAGTATTTCAAATAAAAAGGTGTTAAAAATTTGGGCAGAAAATTTTGGACACGCGACGTTTTGATTCTAATTTGGTGTATTTTTAATGGAAATACAAAAACTACCAAACTATTAATACTAAATTTTGCACATTTAGATGCGCAATGTCCTCAGCTTGGGAGCTGTGATGAAGGCAAATGTGCTTGTGAAGAGGGCCATCATGAGCAAGACGACAAATGTGTCAAAGGTGAAGACTTCTACTTATATTCTCTCCACCTAAAAACACATTTTGCAGGTTGTGAAAAAGGCGAGGTAAATGTGGCTGACGAGTGTCTTAAACGGGTCCACATCTCCGAGTCTTGTGAGGTAGGCACTTTTCCCAAATTTCGACCCTCTCTATTCCTCTACCCATGACCTTGAAGAATTTCATATAAGCATAGATAAAAAATATATATCACTTTTATTGCGTTTATCATGAGCTCTACTGATTTTCGATTTCTGTTCTATACTCAATAGTTTTTTCTGGTTTTTTGGGACCGCACAATAACCAGTCAGCGGCAGAGTAATAAGAAAAAATACCTTCGTTTTATTAAAAACTGAATTAAATTAGTGTAGCTTTTTAGGACAATGTTCAGTGCCAGGGAGGCTCAAGCTGTGAGGATGGACCTGTGAATGTCCCAAAGGCTACGAGGAAGTGAATGAGACGTGTACCCACGAACAAGAAACTTCTAGCCCGAGGTAATGCAAAATTTGAGCGACCATATCTTTTTTATATAGAACATAGAAATCACCATTCGTCTAAGATATAAAACCATGATAAATGGTGCCCTGGTTAAAGAACAACTATACGAAAATATGAAACAGAAATCAATGCGAGAATATTTTGTTTCTGAAAAATGATTGATTTCCAACAGCCTTGATAAATTGTTTGTGAAAATGTTTTGTTCTTAGAAAATTTAAAATAAGTTCTGATTGTGAGATGTTGAAAATATAAGGCGCACCTTTTTTATTTAAAAGGTCTTTTCTAATATGGCTGCCCCTAGAGGTAATCAAAAATTACGCGGCTAGACGCCTTATTAGAAGTAATACAGTTTGCTAATCTTTTTCTTTGTTGTGACATGTATGGGATCGTGTATATTACATGTACTGGGTGTTTCAAGAATTTTAGAACATTTCATTTGGTCATAACTTTTTCTAGAACGCGTTTTTTCTAAAAACGGCTTTCACAGACCGACTCATAATCGCTCAAGAATTTTTTTTAGTGAATAATGTCAAAACACGATTTTTGCTTGGCCCCTAAACCCCCCTTGCTTAAACCCCACTGTGGTTTGGATCCTGGTGTCTGGATGGTCTCTTAAGAGGTGTAATTTTAAGAGATATAATTTTAAGAAATGTAATTTAAAATTTTTTAACCTTTTTTTACAAATTAAAAAAAAAACTGCCAGTTGGGATGGCAGCCAGTTACGGGCTACCAGTTGCGGAGGGCTGCGAGTTTAGTGTCGTTTGCAGAAACCCTTTGCAGAAACCCTTGTTTTTGATCATTTTACCCGCTTTGAAAAAAAATCTCCATCTAAAAACTGTAGCTAGAACTTCTAAAATTATCTCGCAGGTAAATTTGAAAAGAAAATACTATTGAAAATAGAAAATAATACTTTATTACAAAATTTTTATGCATCAGACGAAAACAAGTGATTTTTCTGTTTGCTTCAATCGGAATCAAACTTCTCATGAATTTCTGGAAATATTTAATGAAAAAAAGCTGTTTAATTTTAAAAACTTACGCTTCAAAGTGCTGCTTAGTTCTGCAGCTCTGGCTAGCCCGCCAGTCTTGGCCATTTTAGGCCTTCCTAAATAAGCTTTCATAATGAAATCATTTGCGGTAACATTTCAAGCTCTCAAAAGTGCACGCTACGCTAATAAAAGGTGGTGGCCCGGAATTCAAATTTTTATCTAATCATTGAAGTTCTGTACTGATTTTTCAACTTGGTTTCTAACAAAACTATACCTAAAATTAAATTCTAGTCCTTCTTTTGATAGAAACCAAGTTGAAAAATTTGTACACAAGTTTAATGATTAAAAAAAAAATTTTAATTCCCGGCACCACCCAGGGTGCCCAACTTGCCTTTTTAAAGGCTTTTCTTTTTTTCGACGGCTGACCTTTTTTCTTTAGCTCAGAAAAAAGCCATTTGCTCCAAAAAACCTTGTATACTCTATACAGAATTTTTTTTAAATTAAAATTGTTTTAGTCTGTAGAATTTTTTTTGTCCAGGCAATTTTAAGAAAGTTTATACTAATTTGAAAGCCCTCACCTTACCATTGAAGACGTACTTTTTTATTTTTAGAAAAAAATTTATTTCGGTTGTGAAAAAATCAATTTAAACAGGTGACATTTTATGACAAATTTACAGCAATTTTCATTATTTATACGGATAAAATTTTTAATTAAATTTTTAGTGATGCAAAAATTTTAATGTTATCTTGTAGCGCAGTTCAAGAGCTACAAACCCCGAATCACAGAAAAAATGCAATAAAAGAATGTTGAGATATGGCTATTTAAAAAAATGGAAAATGACTAAAATTCAATTTTTTTCAATTTTGCTCATTTTTCGCAAAAATGTTATTTTTTTAAATCATATCTTGACAATCTTACATCCAAACAAAATTATGTAAGATCAATTTTGTAGCCCTAAATCTGTTTTACATCATGAAGCTAAGAAGTTCATATAGCACTTGACCATAAATCAATATTTAAATCAAATTGCTTGACACCTTGTCAAAAAATGTCACATGTTTTCACTCGATTTTTTCACAACCAAAAAATTTTTTTTCTAAAACAAAAAAAGTACGTCTTGAATGGTAAGATGAGAGCTTTCAAGCGAGTATAAACTTACTTAAAAGTGCCTGGACAAAAAAAGTTCTACAGACTAAAACAATTCTAATTTGAAAAAAAAAACACATTGTATTTTTCAAAAACTGAAACTTGCAAAAGACCATGCTTTTTGCGCACAGTTGAATGTGCAAAATTTGAATTGGCGGGGGACACTTCTCTTTCGTCTATCAGTGTACTCTTTTGAGTCGTTTCGAATTACTGGAAAGAGTACACTGATAGACGAAAGAGAACTATCCACCGCCAATTCAAATTTTGATCATGCCGTTGCGCGCAAAAACCATGGTCCTTTAAACAAAAGCTTTTTTATGAAGGGCGCTGCCTTTTTCCAAAAGTTTCCGTAAGTTCCTTCCACCACCTCTTATTAGCGTGGGCATGCCCCTTTAAAAAGCATTTTACAAATTTAATAGATGTAATTTGAAATTTTGGATTTTTTTTTCGGTTTTTTCATAATTTGATTTTATTGGAGAGCCATGATCACCGCGGATGGAAATATTTTGAAGGGCGGATTCGAACGACGGAATACGAAGTGCACCCCCTCCAAAGAGTATTGAAATCAAGGGGTATGAGTTAGGGGTGTTGCGCTTATTATTATAAATTTTTTGTAGAAATACCGAGGGTATTTTCCAGCTAGCACACTCCACATTGCAAGGCGTTTTCTCAATATGCACCACCCTGTTATACATCTAGAAAACTCATATTCTTTGGAGGAAGGGCGTGCACTTGGGCTTTTACGATTCAAAGAAAATAATTAATTTGCCCTCTCGTGATAAGTGATAAAAATTACAATTGCCATTTTGTGTTTTCGGTTAGTGATGGGATAGTGGTAAAATGGCGGAATACGATGAAGTCGGTCTTCGGTTCGAGCCCGCTTGGAAGCAATGTTTTTCCTACGTTTTTTACTAAAATACGACATTTTTATTCTGGTTTGAATTTCATTGGTACTGGCATTTCAAAATGTTCCATCGGTGGCGAACATTCCCTACTTTATACCATATTTGACTCAAAAGTGTAGGTCAGAACATAGCGATTCAAAAAAGTTGGTCTATATTTTTGAAGTTAGAAATGCAGATGTTTTTGTTTAATTTTTTACGTAATATGGGAAATTAAAATATTCGATTCTCGCATAAAGTACATGTGCCTCATCAGATTAAAAAAATCTTTCAATACTTGATATTTTTTTATTTTTTAAAGTTCTGCTTTTTCATGCTAAAATACCTCGTCTTCTTTTCTGTGGTGGCTCACAGTTAGACAGGTTGGAAGTATAGTCATATTCTTGGTCTGAATCAGAGTCATTTGACAAATCCCCATTTTTATCTTTTTGTTGCCTCAGACGCCTAGCTTCTTCTTGACCTGTAAGATGTCAATTTTACAATTTTTTTCATAATGGTATAGACATACCTCGTAGTACAGAGTTGCGATAGCAACCATTTTTATCTACTGCTATTTGATAGGTAAAGTTTTTTTCTAGTCTAAAAGAGATTTTGTGGAAGTAATTATATACATTCAACCCTTGTAATGACAACCACCCCTGCAATATTTTGGACCACACTACAGTCAAACCTCTCATTAACATACAGGGTGTCCCAAAAAAAATCCCTACGCTTCAAAGGCACCGTACGGCAATTTTTTTATATCACTTTTTTTTAAACAATATGTGATTTTGTAAATCTGGAATTTCTCTATCGAATGGTATATAAACATTTTATTACTGAATAAAAAGTTATTTATAAATTGACAGGACAAAATTTAAAATCTCGATTTCAAATCCGGGAATTTTCAGTTTTTCAGTTTCAGTTGGCCCCAAGCTTTTTTCGAAATTTTCATAAAAAATTGAGATTTTGTAATTTTTTTTAGAAACAGGGTTTTATTCGAAAAAATTCGAAAAAAGCTTCGACTGTATGTTAATGGGAGGGCAATTGTCAGAACGGGACCGGGCCCGGCCGTATGTTAATGAGAGGTGTATGTTAATGGGAGTGTATGTTTATGAGGGAGGTCATTTTGCCTTGATTTTAATGAAACCAATCAAAGCTTAGCCAGCCGTATGTTAATGGGAGAGCGTATGTTAATGGGGGAGTATGTTAATGAGAGGTTCGACTGTATTTAAACAGAATAAACAGTCTTATATATAAACAGTCTTTGAAAATGACTTTAAAAGTGTCCGACCTAGGCGGAAACCAATTTTGAGGGTAGGGGACTGTTATTATCGAGTGTTGACTGTACTTGAAATGACTTGAAATGACCAACTTCTTGATTTGCTGGAGGTTGGTCTAAATTTCAAACAGCGCAACAACAAACAGAAGTCTTTATAGGGCAGCTTGTGCTGCTGATCCCACACATTGGGCACCATCATCTTGCGAAAGCTGCAAAAGACTGATGTATTACTTGTAAGATTAGAGTAAGAATATTTCTACTGTGTTTCCATATTGACCGGGTTTTTGTGGGTGTTAGTCTCCTTCTTAAATTCTGCCACAGCTTATGACGAGTTTTCATTTTGGCTATCTTGTTTTTGGCTTTCAGCTCCCTAAATTAGTTATAAAAAATAGTTATGGTGTGCAAAAAAGGATGCTTACTTGACCAAATATGCCCACATTTCTTGTTCCTCTAGACCTATGAAGCCAAAACGACTCTTTTAGGTTTGCTTGTACTGGCTTCTTCGTCGGAGACTCGAGTAGTTTGTCAAATTCATCCATTCTCTTGATATTTTGTTAATCGACTAAAAATAATACTCGGATAAAGTAGCTAACGTAATTTAAATCGTATTCTATATCAGTAAGTTATCTTATCTATAAACCAATTTAATTTTTGAAGTAAAAATTTTAGATTAGCAAACAGATTTTATACGATGACGTTATCATAGGGACAACTTTTTCAAGTTTGGACAGCGTCCCTAAATTTTATAGTTCTTCAAAATTACGGATTTTTTTTAAAGAAAATTCAGTGGAAGTTGGAATATTTCAAAGTCAGAATGATGTGGAAGGAAGATTTGTGAAATTTGACTTTTTCTTAGTTAAAGGACCATAGCCGTCGCCGACAACGAGAATTTCAAATGTTTGAATTCGCGCGGGACAGTTCTCTTTCGTCTCTCACTGTACTTTTTTGAGTCATTCGGAGCAAGTCAAAAGAGTACAATGAAAGACGAAAGAGAACTGTCCCGCGCGAATTCAAACATTTAAAATTCTCGTTGTCGGCGACGGCTATGGTCCTTTAATAACATTGTTTTCAATGAAAAAGTGGCAGAAAAATAGATAACTAACTATTTAGGCTAGAGACAGAAAAGTGCCTTTGGTCGGGTTTCTTGTCGAGTTTTACTCTCTTGTACTATTCGGGGTCGGGGTTTTCAATGCCTTTCGGGGCGGTCCTACGGCCAAATTTCGGGTTTTTTAAATTGTTATTCTAAAGCCTCGCACAGGTCACGAAATTTCATTATGATTTCAGAATAGTGTATAAACGTCTTCTAAGTAATTTTTATACGATAAGAACCATAAAAAGCTAAATTTTTGACATTTCCGCGCATGAAAATCGATTTCTGGAAGAAAAAAAATTGACTAAAATCTGACTAGAATATGTCCCTTCAGGCCAAAAGTCATATTTTGGTACAAACCTTTATCAAGATTTTTTTATATGGGAAAGTGTCAAAAAATAGCCTTTAGCGTATAAGATTAACTTAGAAGACGTTTACCGTATTTTCTCTAATAGAGTCCCCCCTCCTAATAGAGCCACCCCTTGACTTTAGGGGTCTGTATATTATGGGCCCCGATTCGAGGCAGAAGAAATATTTCGCAAAGCCGTTTATGGCTCCTTCACGACGTGAGTGTAAATGTAAGTGTAAATGTGAATGTAAATGTAAGTGTAAATGTAAGGGGTCTTCACGGTGCCAAAAGCATTTACACTTACATTTACACTAACGCCTTCACGATACGAATGTAAATGCAAATTTTCGACTTATCCTCACTTTTATTTCCAAAACTCAGTTTTTTCTAACTAGCATTGAACTCCTCGTCATCAATAAAGCACTTTCAGTATTCCATGGAAATACTTGAATTCAATTTGCATTTACATTCGTATCGTGAAGGGGTAAGTAAATCCCTATTTTTATCTTTTTGTTGCCTTAAAGAACCCTGTCTCTTCCTTATCATGGCAATTTCACAGGTTTGAATACACGCGGGACCACATAGATTTGGTCAATAATGTTTTCGAATTATTTTTTTGTTTGCATTTTAAATTTTAAACGTTATATTCTATTTGATATAAGACGCATTGTGACAATGAAAATGGGGATCACTGGAAGTCGAACAAACTGCCCGATCTGGCATTGTCAAGCAACATTGGGCTCGACTAGTGAAAGGTTCTAAATTTTGAACAAATTTACAAATTTATTTTTAAACAATAAGCGCAAAGAAAAAAATAATTCGAATTATTATTGAAAAAATGTGTGTGGTCCCGCGCGCAATCAAACTTTTCGAATCGCCATGATAATGAAGAGACAGGGTCTTTTAAGTGTAAATGTAAGGTGTCTTCACGATGCAAAAATCATTTACATTTGCCGTATTTCCTCTAATTTCTCCCCCGGGGAGTAATTTTTCAAACCCTTCTCCAGAGGGGGGAGTAATTAGGGGGAGGGGAGTGATTAGAGGGAGGGGAGAAATTATTCGACCCTACAGCGCGAAATAAAGTTATTGTTAATAATGAAGGCTGTAGGAACTTTCGTAACAAGACAATTTCGTGAGAGCGAACTTTCGTAAGAACGAACTTTCGTGAGAAACATTTTCGTAAGAAACAGTTTCGTAACAGCGAAAATTCGTAAGAAACTTTTTTGTTATTTTCGTAATGATTTCTTTCGTAAGAGGAAATTATCAAAAAAAAAATTCACTTTTAATCCATTTTTCTAATTCAATATGTCCTCTGATTCATTGTTTTTGCCGGCATGAATGGTGCAGTAGGTAAATTGATGGGATGGGCTTTTTTCACCGTCGGTTCGATTCCACCCTCTGACTGTTTTCTTTTTTTCTTGACTATTTTTGGTCTGTAAAAGCCCAAGTGCCCACCCCCTCTAAAGAGTATTTTATTCTAAGCGTAACCATTTTTGAATTCCCTTGATTTTTTTTTAACTTTTCTTTTTTGCAATGTGTAGCTGGCTAACTTAGGCTTAGGCAAAGATGAAAAAAGTTATTTTAGAGAAAAATACTCTTTGCAAGGGGTCGAGCACTTGGACTGCTGTCTTTTCGGTCAAAACATCACAGAATTTATAAGAAACATCACGGAGGATTTAAAAGCAACAAAAAAGCCACTAAACATATCACTAATGTTACTGAAAAGTGCGTTACGAAAGAGTTTGTTACGAAAACTCGCTGTTACGAAAAAGTTTCTTACGAAAATTCGCTCTTACGAAAAAAATTCTCACGAAATTCGTTTTTACGAAAATTCGCTCTTACGAAATTCTCTCGTTACGAAACTTCCTACAGCCATAATGATTTTTTTATCAACAAAGTTATTGTTTAAAATGAAGTTTGTTATTCGCGGTTTTTCGCAAAAATCAACTCGGGCGGGTCGCGGCGCCGAGCGTGGCGCCGTTTACCGTATTTTCTACAATAGCTCACCCGGGTGAGTTATTTTTCAACCTGTTGAGAATCGGAAAATTTTGAGGTCGATCTTAAGATTTTGGGTGCTCAACCAAAATCTAAAAAGTGGAATCGATAGAGCTCGTGGGAGTTAAGAAAATGCAATAAAGAACGATGTAAAATATTTTCTTAGGGCTAAGATATAGGTCCTCAAAGTATAAGGGGGTAGTTTATAAAGACGGGTGAACTATTAGAGAAAATACGGTATGTCTCTAATTTTCACACGAAAAATAATGAATATGTGTAAAAAATCTGTTACCCGCATTTAGTCGAAAAAAAATTTAACTTGGTTAATTTCGCAACTTTATAATACTTTTGTTAGTCAACTATGAACTCCACCCGTGATTCAAATTAAGGGTGAAGGTGTATGCGTTATTTGTTTTGTGACTCACAACACCACCCCCAAATTTAAGAATACTAAAATACTAATACCAAAACAATCTTCTATTCCAGCTCGAGCATTCAGTGGAAGCAATCGAGGTTCGAATAGTGCCTAGCAGCAGAAGAGGCAACAGCACTACCAACAGTTCTAACCACTTCTGTCCTGTCCGAGGCAATATCCCTATCTGGAACCAGCCACTAATAAACTCAGGTTCTGTTCCACCCACAACAAAAAGAAGGGGTGTCCCAGGCACTTTACGTGTCAATACAGTCCCTCCATTAAGAAGACATTTGCTGTGGCAAAGCTGGCAAACATAAATCCGGAGAGAGTACAGTATCACCATCACAGGAGGTGGCTGAATATGGTGGTACAGGCACTACCTCCAGTCCTGAGATAGTCTGTGAGAAAGGCATTCCCTACATGGTCAATGGACAACCAACAACCTGCACAGCCACTGTGTGTCCTCCAATTATAGATGTGTCTTCTCTAAATTGTCCAGAAATTACTACTGCTGCTCCAAGGACAACGCCGGTAAGATTAGTGTTCTGAACAGAAAGTGGAAGTTTAGCAAACAACTGGGATCAGAAGTGATGGACACCCAAACCAAAAATATTTGAAAGACCTTGGTTTTGCGCGCAGCGATTGTCCTCCGCCAATTCGAATTTTTTTCCTAATTATTAACTTCTGTACGGACTTTTCAACTTGGTTTCTAACAAAGCTATACCAAAAATTAAATTCTAGGCCTTGTTTTGTTAGAAACCAAGTTAAAAAAATCCAACAGAAGTTCAATGATTCGGAAAAAAATTTGAATTGGCGGGGACAATCGCTGCGCGCAAAAAACCATGGTCCTTTAATCGAATATCGTGCGCCGAAAATGAAAATATACCAATATAAATAAGTACCGTCAAGATTTTTACAGTATTAAATTTCGGTAACCAAATATTGGACTTATTAGCCAACAACACAAAACCAGGCTTAGAAAAATACCGGTTCATTTTACTAAAAACTGGGAATGGGTGCACGTCAGTTAGCCGACCAAAAATTGAAAAAAATATGAAAAACTAGTTTTTTATTTCAACAGATCAGTATGAAAAACAGATCACCAACTCGGACACGGACAAAAGGGTACAACGGCCGAAAGGCTAAATCTCGAAAAGGGACAAAAGGCTACAACTCAGTAAAATTGGGAAAAAGCGCCGCGAACCAAAGAAAAAAGAACCGTCAAATGTTTTCAAACAACCTATATAGACTTGAATAGACCCTTAAGAGTTCAAAAAAGACATTATTTTTGAGTACTTCAAAAAGAAAGATGTTGAACATAGTTTTGAATACTGTTGCCTACCGCTTAAATAGACTCTGGTATGCATGTTTTTTATGCATCCAGAGTCACTTTCGAGTGATTTGCGTCTAAGGTATGTGTGTGTGCGCATTCTCAACCCCAAGCATCAAGCCCCCCTGCGCCCCCTTCGGGTGAGCAGGAGGCTTTGGTCGGTTAGAGATGCGCACACCCACATACCTTAAACATAATTTCCGAGCAAGACTCTTGATCAAAAATGCATTTAGAGGCTGTTTTTGCCAAGTCTCATGTTAGAAAAAACATGGTAAAACCGGTTAAAAGTCGAAAATTTTGGTAAAAACCCAACACCCAACCCACTAGGTTTCAAAAAAAAACATGCAGCTTCTTTTTTTTCCTGCCCAAAAATACACATAAATCGAATAATTAAAAAAAACAAGAAATCCATTTTATTGTAACACCATAAATGTCTCCTACAAGTCAACAATTACACCAGATGAATATCAACAAAAATTCTATTTTTCCTCGACGGTCACCTGTTCACGACGCATCCAATTGAGGTCACTGAACGTCTTCGAGAGGTCAAAAGTCGAGATCTGAATTTAGAACTTACTACTAGCCAGAAGTGTCCTTTAAATATGACTCACATCTTTCTTAGGCAAATCCGAGGTCCAGACACGATGCCCTTCCAAAAAGAAGCCAATAGACTCCACAAAGACAACCAACCAATTCAATTCTTCCTCCATACTGAAACGACGTGTTCTTGTGCTCACCAGTGGGCAATCGAATGCGGATAGTGATGATATTCGGCTCATTCTCAGCTGGCTCAGCTGGCAAGAGTGAAGCAAGCTCAGTTTGACGGACCTGCTTCTCATATTCTTTATGCTGCTTCTGAAGCTCCTCTTCCCTGTAATAAAATTTGATAATAGCACAATTAAGAAAAATGCTACCTTTCACGCTGGCGCTGCTGAGCTTGTTCTTCTTGCCTTTGCGCGATCCCTTGCGAGCGACTTCTGATAGTCTTCAGCCTGTTGCTGGAGGATTTGCTCGCGTTCCACCTGTTATGTCTCTCAGCAGCTTCTCTGTCTTAATGCGCATGTATACATCCAGTCCAAGCAACAACTTCTGCACTGTGCGCTCCTTGCCATCGTGACCTAAGATTGACTTGTAGAAACCCCAAACTTCGAACTCTTAGAGTTCACAGCAGATAGCACAACTTTCAACACTTACCCTTGACAACTGCGACCGGATAGATTGTATCACGCTCTTTGACTAGAACAGTAAGCAACGGGTACTTGGAACGATGAATCGTCTTAATACTCTCACTGACATCAGGACATGGCGGGACACTGAGAACCATTCGTAAAGCTTCTTTCGATTTTCTTTCTCACTCATATCCCAAGCCCAGAGCAGGAACTGACGCTTCAGCAAAGAGCTGACCTCATTGGAGCACATCACCTGAAATTTAGTTGAGTCGTAAAGCTGACTGCAAAATAGCCGGTAATGTAACATACATTCTGAGCAAATATATTGCTGGCGACCAAGTAGAGTTATCGTTGTGCAAATAGATAGCAATGGACGGCGCTCTACCGGATCACGCCCAGGCGCTTCAAAAGCTTCAGCCATCGCCTCTTCCACAGTGCCACGATAGAAAGGAGCGAAGTTGGAACCATATCTGGAAATTAAATCCGTTCTATGCAATAATACCAGAAGAAAAGTAGAACCTCGACTCAAAAACCGAAGCAAAATTCTGCATGGCTCAGGAATGCTGCTATAATTCGTCGGGACCAGAGGAATGTGGTCGTCAGGCTTAAAAACACAAGGTCAATCTATAATGCTAACCAACAAAGAGGG